>CAMXCT020002980.1:0-79949 GCA_947184155.2 Cladocopium goreaui
TAGATCCGGACGTTTCATGTCAGAAAACATAGCGGTTTTAATGGGATGTTGATGGATTCTCAATGAGATTTTAATCATGATTCATGATTCTTGGTTGTTATAAATGGTTATGAATTGTTATTAACCGGCAAAAATCGGGATTTGATGACCAGAACATGGTGATTTCGCCTCTCCCCAACTGACAGGTTGGAAACCCTGAGGGCTGGTGAGTCTCATCCTGGGAGCCTCACGGCATTGCTCCAATTTGGAAATTGTGATACCACTATGGAATGAGAAATGGAATCTTGGTTAGTAAAATGATTAGTATTGGTAGTACTAGTAGTATTGGCATCAGTATTAATAGTATTAGTAGTAGTAGTAGTAGTCGTCGTCGTCGTCGTCGTCGTGGTCGTAGTCGTCGTAGTAGTAGTAGTAGTAGTAGTAGTATCCTTGTGATCATGAATAATTATCATTGTTACTACTATGTATTTATATAAGATCTCAAAGGAGTCAGCCATTGAACTTCTCCATTCATTCTCGTTATTGCCAATTCAAAATACCCCCAGCAGTCCTCAATGACCAACATGCCGTTGCGGGCCTCACCTGAGGATAGCCGACTGGTTGAGAACGGGATTGCCCATCAATTGTCATAGTCCCCATTATACAAAGGTTTTCGTATCATCCCCAAACTCAAGCGGTTTAGCAGCCACTCAATGGATTGGTCAGATGTTTTTCCCCAAAGCCCCAGATTTCATGGGAAAACCCATGGCTCCATGGCTCACCACGTCGCGAACGTTCGTCGCGCCTTCCGGGGTGGGGCGCGTGCGGCGCACGGTGTTGGTGCGCCAGCAACTCCACTGGATGGCCTCCAATGATTCAATGGCTTAGAGCGGCTCATTGGAGTGCTATGAAATGATGATTTAACTACCATGTTTACTGTTATTACTATATTATGTTACTTTTGAACTATTATTGTTACTGATATTAAAAAAATGATTCATACTATATTACTATTATTAGATGTTGGTGTTATTATTGTTACTATTATTGTTAACATACTGAACAAATTATATATAATTGTATATATATAAGACCCACATGTATTGACGGAGGTCACTCAAAAACAGCTCCAAATGGATGCGAAACATGTCCACTGCCGCAAGAAATTCCGTGCTCCAAACAAGAAATCTACTCTTGGAGAAGGGGTCGAGAGAAACACTTGGGTTGCATAGGCTACCGGTCTGCGAAAAAAATGCTACATCAGTGTCACCATTTGCGGTGCTAAATGAAAGTTCGCTTTTTTGTAGAATTTTATGGCTCATGGAAAATAGCCCATTTATAGATGGTTTACCTATAAAAAATAGTGATTTTCCATGGCTATGTTAAATAACCAGAGGGTAAATCTCCGGATGAATTCCGCCGTTTTTGTGAAATCGCTTCATCCCCTGGCCTTGATCTTGTCGTAGAGGCCGGCCAGCTGTCCCGGGGTGAGCTGATCTTTGGCATCGTGCACCTGGCGCGAGTCTCAAAACATGGATCAAAATAATGTCCATTGTACAAATAATGAAATCATGATTGCCATGATCTACACCATGGACCATGATGGAGATATGTTTTATCTATGAATGTTTTCATCTATATATCTTCCACCATTATCCAGCAGAACTCCCTATTATAATCAATCAACGGGGGTTTTGGTCACTGCTCAATTGTTCCCCATGAGAATAGGCGCTGATATGGGGATGGGTCAAAACCCTGGTACCTAGTGAACCCCAAAATAGCTGGTAAATGGATGTTCATCCCCTAAAAGTGGTATTAATAGGTATTGATCCATGCCCATATGGGTTATACAGGTATTACCCCATTTTTTGCCATGGGAAAAACCCCATCTTAGATCATCCCATGAAAAAATGGGGGCCTTCATCTGCTGCAGCATCTGCTCGTGCTTCTTCAGGGCACTACGACGTTGCGCTTCCGTGGGATGCGCGGTCAAGACCAGCTCGATCTTCTGCTGGATGATGGCCTGGCGAAAGTTGGGCTTTTAAAAATTGGAGCTTAACCATAGAAAGCATAGATTTTTGATGGGGATATTACCCTCTGGTAAATTAACATAGACCCTGGCAGTTGTCGGGGTTGGAAGACTAGTTTCCATTATAAATTGGTGATTTTCAGGGTCTATGTTAATTTACTGGAGGGTAATGGGGATGTACTGTAACGAAGATATCATGAAAATGTATTTTTTTGTATGGGAGAATAAGAATCAGGATGAAGTAAATGTCCATCAAAAAGTAGGACTTATATACCCTCCGCATCCCTCCGCCAATCAAACATTGCTTGCTAGGAAATCCCGAAAAATTGCAGGCATTCATAAGAGGATATCTGTAAATGGGGAATTGTCCATGTTCGACATTTATCACATCAGCCAACTAAAAAGGGTATATCATCTCCAACAAGTTCCACTGAAAGCGATGCGAAACAAATCCCCCAAACAGGACGTAAAAACTAACCCCTGACCAATGAGAAATTGGGATGGACTCCTTGATGAGAGAGCCGCAAAATCGGGCTTACAACGGTAGATGTTCAGGAACAAGGGATGGGACTGGGATGGGATGTAACTTATCTTGGCAAAACATGCTATTTTTCCAGCCAGGATTCGACTCACCACTGAGTTCTTTTACCAAGGGATGGCAATCACGCAACATCGAGGGTGAAGCGAACACTTCACCTAGCTGTAAATAGGAGTGTGTAGGCAGCAAATGGTGGAATGAAAATCGATAGAAACATGTTTTTCATCGTGGAGACCATTCGTATCATCGTTTTTTCTGCCCCATTGCCATGATCACGCGGGATCAGTTCCTGTGGGTCAAACATGGACCTGTGGGCCCAGCCATAGCTATACTGGTTTTTCACCAGCCCATTTTGGTGTTGACCAACCCATTCCATTCACTGCTTCATCATTTTCGCAGCTTCCATAGCCATTTGAAGGTCCCCATTGTCAGACAAACCCAACGTCAGGGTGATTGGGGGCTGGTCACCCAGTTGGACTTAAGGACTTGACGCAGCTATGGCCGGAATCAAAAGTCAAACATGGCTGGCTGGAAAGTGACCCATTTGTAAATGTTTGTAATAGTAACCCCCCCAAAAAAAAAGGATCGAGTTAAGCCAGCGGTTCCAACCCAACAGCAGCTTCCAGGTTCCAATGTTACGACTTTCTTAGTCTTTTTGCTGCAAACGACACACCCCTCCCTGACTAAGAGAATAAAACCCAACCGTCACTGCTGTTGAGAACTTACCTTCCTATGTTAGTAGGATTTTACCAAGTTCTTCTATCTTTTGGAGTGATGTTTGTTGATTTCCCAGCCAGAAAGTGATGCCTCGCCTCGCGAATATCAGCTGGTTTGATTCCCTTCTGGACAAGTTTCCTTAGCCAAAACCATGCATAAAATTGGGCACAAAGAAAAGTATACGATTTGATGGCTTTCCACTCAAAGCCGCGGTTTAACCGCGGATGAGAAAATGTGATCTTAAATCTGGTGAAAGTTTTCAACCAACTAACCCACATCATCCCACATCATCCCAAGATCCAAACTCCAACAGCTGGGGCCCTCCATGGCTTCACACTTCGCCGAGGCGCTCAAAGGTGCCAATGAAGCTCACCACCGAGGAGTCCTTGAGGCAAACCGCAGACTTCCCAATCATCAACTCCCCCAGTCATCACCATCCATTTTTCTGGGCTAATGAGTTTTTCAAGACCATCCCAGTTTATGGTTAAAATGGCAGCCTTTACCACAGGATTGTCTTCTTGCCTTACCTCCAATGTCATCCCCCATCCCCGGTCCTCCGTGTTGGTGACGCCTTGCACCTCCGAGGAAACCGAGTTTTTGAAGGTTCGCAGGCGATGATGCGCCTCCGCCAAGCCTGCCTGGTTGCGCTTGCCTATGGAGGAGAAGTCTAGTTGTGTCAACTGATATATATATAGAGATATATATATATATGATATATCACTATAACAGGCTGGGCCAGGTTGGCTTTTGAGGGTAAAAACATGAAACAAACCAATCACTGGGAAACCAGGGCGGACTATGGGTTTCCTTGTTCCCAGAACGATAGTAATCGCAAGTAAATCATCATCAAAATGAAGGGACATCACTTTCTCTATCTTTGCAGGGACCGAAGTAAAGTGCAAAAAATGGGGAATGTCACCCACCATAAGATGGGGAATAGAAGGAGCAAAAAGCTTGCAGATACGTTTTGGACTAGGGTAGACATTCGCCGCTCATAGCAAGGAATCTCTGTTGGAAGTAGTGGTAGAAGCCTGGAACTTGGAGCATCTCACCCCCTGAGACTTTGGAGTTTGCGGCTGAAGGGTCCACCAACCCAATTCCTCGAGAATGGCCCAAAAAAAAAACGAACCCAGTCAAACCAGCACTGCTGACCCTGGTCTTTCGCCAAGGAAAAACACCAGTGGTTTACCCTCTGGTAATTTGGTACATAGCTATTGAAAATGGCCATAGAAATAGTGGATTTACCCAGCTAGATAGCATGGTGATTTTCCAGTTAGCTATGTTAGTTTACCAGAGGCTACTGGAATATTACTGGAATATATTGATGGGATAATCCACTACTAGTGGTTTACTTATTGTATACTTCGGATATCGAAAATCGCCTCAACGGTCAGGTTTCGGTATGCCATTTTCATCGCCGGGTCTTAAGATCCAGCCTGCACCAAAATCTCCTGGAGCACACGGCCTGCGAAAAATGAAAGGAGATGGGCCTTAAAATCCACGGCTGTTATGGCTGTTTAATCCTTGGTTATAATCATAAATGGGGTTAGTTCTATGTAATAGTTTCCAAAAACATATCATTTTCCTTAACAGTCAAAATATTGTCAAGCCTGGAAAATCATAAACCCTGACAGGCTGTTTATTTGGGGGCGTTGACATGAAAATAGTGATCTCTTTTTTCCTACTCTTCTTAATCTGTCCCTTGGATTGAAAAAAGGTCCCGATGAAGACTTCTTAGCAGTCTTGTATCACCAACCTTTCGGTATCTGGTAAACTCAACAACAAAATCTGCACTTGGGGATACCTTCCCAGTCGTTTGGAAAACTAGTTAAAAATTGTTTTCGGGATCTATATATGTTAATTTGGGGGATGGTAGTTCCTGGGGTACTTCTAGTTATACGAGCGCCATTTAACCGGCAAGTCCTCGGGATGGCTTCGTGACGTTTACTCAGTTTACTCCCGCCTGAAATCATCATGTCGTAGTCATCCATCTTCTCCACAGTGCTCACAACCTTTTTAAAGTCCCCCGTCTTCTGGTACTCCTCACGCCAAGGCGATGTCCCAATTGATGGCTTCGGAAAGTCATAGGACCTGAGGTTCTGAACCATTGCGACAAAGACGAGTCGGGTAGGAAAATGCTGCAGCTATCCATTCAATACGTGGCTGCTAATTGTCCCCCATGTTTGGACGAAACATTGTTTGATTATAAATATGCAATATGGTTATACAATTACTCTATATATATATATATATACGGCAAATGCCTGGGCTTTGCCCCGAACCGCAACGACTACGGGCAACGCATCATCATCATCATCATCATCATCATCATCATCATCATCATCATCAGCATCATCAGCATCATCATCATCAGCAACATCATCATACCTTTGTTGATCTTCCCAATTGAATGTAAAGTTTACCGGGGTTGGGATTTTAATATTCCCTAATACCTTTGTTGATCTTCCCAATTGAGTGTAAAGTTGCAACAACATTTGATTGGGAATGGGAACCCTCTACGCTGCAACGCTGCAACGCTGGGGCAAAGCCCAGCCCAGGCGTTGCGCGTATATATATATATAGAGAGCGAGAGAGAGAGAGAGAGAGAGATTTCCTGAAAAATATCCTGAAATAGGATGTTCCACTATTAACCATCCATTAATAGAGGTTTTTAGGGCTACCCCCTTTCCAAATGGCTCCAATATACATGTGATATCCCCCCGACATCCCCATGATCTTCCCCATGGCAGCGTCCTCCGCGGCATCCAACAGTTTCAGGGAAGCTTTGGGCAACAGAATGTGCTCCGTCACTTCGCCGGCCTCGTTTCCTAAGGCGACGTGGCGGACGTGCCGGACACAGGTAGCTGGAGGCGGAAGGTAGCTGGTTGGATGGATGAAATACATAACTTTAAGGATTGGAAAGGATGAATATTGAGGATTAACCAAGTGAGTTGGAGTCACCAGTGAGGTGGAGTCAACTTTAAAACACCTCAACATCTTGAAAAACTCGCAAGGCATGGCCCCAGCAGAAAAAGAAGCGAGGCATAAATCCCTTATGGAAGCGGAGTTTGTAATCCGGAGATCATCCAACAGGGAAGGGCACTCCGGATCTCGATTGGCGATGAACGCCATGGCGGGATGTTTCCTCCAAAAGATCCAGGGAAACCATACGGCAAATTCACCAAAACGACCGTAACCCTAAGGGCCCTTAGGGCCCTTAGGGCCCTTAGCAAAATCTTCCTCCAATTGGCTGGTGTCTATGACAATCCCATGTGCCGCGGCGCGGCAACGTGGCAACGTGGCAACCCATCAACTCCAAGTCTCGAGGGGAAAATACGCGCATGCCTTCGTGCGCACGCAAGATCTCCTGCATTGCCAACAATACTGGGAATTTCATGAGGATTTTACTAACGGAAATAGGGATTCTTTGGAGAATCTAAATGGGGATGACTATTAATAGTGTTTTCAACCCTTCCCCAAAAAAAAATCAGACATTAGGGAAAGCTACTAGTAAGGATAAGAGCTTAAAAAAATGGTTGAAGGCACCGACCAAGAGTCGATGCTGAGGAAAAATAATCCCAGTCGGAGTGGCAACCTCTCCACCATCCCAGTTGATCAAGTTTTTGATGATCCTACATTTTTTATGACCATCTTGAAACCTTTCGCAATGTGGAAAGCAATCCATCTGCAGTTTTTCTGGATCTTGAAGTTTAATCCATACCCATCTGACCTGTCTATTGGTTGAAAAAAGTCTGGCATTCTCGTTGCTGAAAATCACCAGTTCCCCAAGTCGCTCCAACAGCTGCGCTGTGAGCATGGCGAAATCGCTGGTAATCGTTCCGCCCGACATGGCAATGCGCTACTAACGGGGCTCGGTCTAGGAGCGTGTCGTTCCAAGGTTTTTCCTGCTGCGTGGGTCAAATGCTGCGAGCAGTCGCGGGTATCAGCAGCAACAAATTGGGATAGAAATAAATTTGGACCTAGTTTTCTAATTTGGGGAACCCCAAAATCATCCGCACTAAGTTCTGTTTCTAATTCTTTACAGGGAAACCAATGGTTTTATGGTCACCCCGTTTTGCTTGAAACCCTCATTCGGTGGAAAGCTCCAAAAGGAAATCTACCTGGCATCGTCCTCAACAAACTGAAGAAGCTTCGACCAAATAGTTTGTTCCAAAAAAAACTTCATGCAGGCTCTACAAACTACAAGGCCACTGCAGAAACCTCGACCCCAGCAACAGCCCCAGCAGGCACCCGAAGGTTCTGGAAGACAAAGGCGACAGCCTACACAACACCAGAAAAAACTGACAAAACTTCGAAAATAGGGCGTTCCTGTATCTTTGAAACTCTGAAATGCCGTTAAATATTATTCAACATATTATGATATATCATGATATTATATCATGATATAGAATCTATCATGATATAGAATCTATATCAATCTATAATATAATGATATATCATCATGTGACAATATGTCAACTATATCATCACATTTAAATACATGTCCATATACAATCATATTTCAATGTGTATATCCTGATCATATTTCAAGATCTATCTGTATAATATAGTACAAAAAAACATAACATAGCAAATCATAACATAACAAACCAAAACATGATATAATACAATATGATATGATATAATATATTAGATGATAACATACTGTAATATATCATATGTTCCAAAACCATGGGTCAACCTATACCAAGTCATGGTCATCCATGACTTGGATGATTTGGGGTACCATGACTTACGAAACCCCATGGCTTCTAGCGAGGCCTGCCCTTCCGTCAGGAGCAAACACACGCACATCTCTGTCAGCGGCAAACCCGAGTCTTCCAAGGCTTCCTTGGGCCGTTCCGTCATGCTGGCTTTCATTGGGATTTGAATGAGATGTTTCAATGGTAGGTTGATGGGATAAAATGGGGGGAAAATCACCATTTTACTAGGAAAATCATGACATGATTGGATTTTACTGGGATGTTAATGGGATTTAACCGACCAAAAATGGGGATTTAACTGATTTAAGCATCAGAAATGGGACTTACCCTGGGCTAAACTAACACAGATCTGGAAAACCCATGGTGAAACCCAGGGAAACTGTTCTACTTTCATGGTGGGATTTCCACATCTATGTTAGTTTACCCTACGATAATCCCAAAAAGACTCAGAAAAGGTTCAATTAACCACTATTCTCATTGGATATGCCACACATCTGCATCTTTTTGGGGTGTGCTTTAAATAATCCCCTCTCCCTATTACTAAACGTCCCCCAAATACTAAAAACAGGCGTCCATCTCCAATTTCTGAAAATTTCAGTTTGGCCAATTTGACTTTTAATTGATCCCCTTTAGAAAACAATTTAAAAATCAACCTACCATTTGTGGGTTTCCCCCCCTAATACTAAAAACTAGTCAACCCCGGGGTGTTTAGTATTAGGGGGAAACTTCGAAATCCAATTTTTGGCAATGTTTTTTAATTGCGTTATATAAAGAAATTTAATTGATTTTGAAATCGGAAAAAATAGTTTTTATTATTAAGGGTTTTAATTTAGTATTAGGGGGAAGTTTCGAAATCCAATTTTTGGCAATATTTTAATAGCGTTATATAAGGAAATTTAATTTATTTTGAGATCGGAAAAAATAGTTTTTACATGTTTTTACTATTAAGGGTTTTAATTTAATATTAGGGGGAAGCTTCGAAGTCCAAATTTTTCAATATTTTAATAACGTTATAGTTGTTCAATGGTAAAACCACTTGGCGGCAGCAACTGCAAAGGCGCCGCGCGGTTTTGCTTGAGCCAAATGTAACGTGCGATATCGCCTGAGAAATGTCATGTACTGAATGTTCACGTCCAATTCAACTCCCCCCTCATTTCGAGTGGCGAGCGGACGGAACAAACATGACAAACTACTTACATCTGCTGCTTGACGGTCTGTGCTGCAGTATTCTGCTATCATATCTTGTTCTTTGATGGTTTCCGCTAGGCTGGCCACATCAATGCGGTGAGTTCTTGAAGCATGACGGAGCTTAACTGAGAAACCATTTTTCAAGATTGTTAGCGTGGCTGCATTGTCTTCTTTGAGTTTCATCATGACCTTCCTGCCGGTGAGTTGTTCCAGGAAATCAAGCAGCGGCTGCCCTTCGGAGTATACTGCACTGGCCATGGATATGATCTCAGCTTCAGTTGTTGATCTTGCCACCGATGACTGGCGTCGCGAGTTCCATGCGATCGGCCAGCGGGAGGCCCCTGATTCCAAGATTATCATCATGCCAGATGTTGAGCGCGCACTGTGAACACATGATGCCAAGTCAGCATCTGCATAAACATGCAACTCCGTGGTTTCTAGGCCACCAGCTTGACAAACCATTGAATATTCCTTGGTCCAATGAACATAAGACACCAACCTGTGAAGATGAATGTCTTCAGCACGGGTCCACACAGTGATCCTACTTGCAAGCCTTCCTACTGAGTATGAAATGTCTGGCCTGGCCAGTCTGGCCAGCCAGAGCCCTTTCATCAGCACTTTGGCTGCGTGTGCTTTCATGGAACCTGCGGCTTCATACAGTTCATCCGCAAGACCATTGTCACTGACGTGCGGCGTGGCTACACGACGGAGTGATTTGATATCTAGTCCTGCGATGTCGAGATACAGGTCCACAAACTGTTCAGCATAACCGACCATGGACATCTTAACCGTTCGTGGTGCCTCAAGTTCATGTAACCGACCAAGAATGAGTACAGTATTTTCATGAGATAACACTTGTGGGTCTTCGATTTTTATCAGGTTGCTGAATTGATCCCAAAACTTCCTGTGAAGATGAGATGCCCCTGACAGTGTCAGGTCATCGACATAGACATTCAATATCATGCGATGTCCGTCCATGTTGAAGATGAAGTTGCTTGGAAACCCCCTTACTGGCGTAGCCCCGAGCTTGGCGATACGTGTCTCCAGGTACTCTTGCCAGAGGCGCCCCGCACAGGGATGCCCGTAAAGGGACTTACGAAGCTTGACTGCGACCTTCCCACGGAATCTGCTTTTCCAGGAGTTCAGCCAGAGCTGCCTGGGCAATATGACGAATGTCGGCTCATCTTCCGGGAGGTAACTTTGTAAGAATGCCTGCACGGCATCGGCCGTGGATGTGGCATGACCATCCAAAGCACCCCACCAAAGACACATGTTGAGTGCTATGATGGTGGTGGGTGATGTGGAAACCTCCGTAAAGAGAACAATGTCCCCGTTTTGGGTCATGACTTTGTCTCCTCTGTAGACAATTCTGCCTTTGTATTTTTGCTTGGATGCATCCAATTCAGCATGCTTGATGCCACAAAGGATGAGGAGCTCTGCAACCTTGATCTCTTTGGACAGGACCTTGGACTGCCGCATGAGCTCGTCGGCATCACAAGCGGTTTCGTCGTCCCACGTCTGATTCGCCCTGAGCCCCTCACTTTCTTTTTGGATGGCTTCCAAAGCCTTTGGATTTGAAACCCATTCGTTTCTGCTAAGGGCTTTTGTGACAAGACCAAACGCTAAGACATCTTCTGAATCAACGGCGTTGTGCTGTGTAGGGGTTGTCTTGACTGGCAATGCTGGGACACGTTGAATATAAAACTGTCTGGGGTCTGGGGTAAAGCGCTTCGGCAATGAGTGCAACAACCGGAACAGTGTAATACGCTGTTCTTGCAGCATTTCCGCCTTCACATGGTTCATGCTGATCCGGACTGTGACTGCACTGCATTTCAGCGAACAGTTCTACGATTCGACGGTCATTGGTTGCCAACGTCCATGGCTTCTTCAACCAATTGCCTTGCTTTCCCTTCAGTCCCAACATGCATCCGTGGAACTGCACAATCATGAGGCGATGCCTCGTAATAAAATCCACGAGATTAGGAAGACGCCAGCCCTTGCAGTAAGATGGCCATTCCCAAACGAAACGACCACTGTTGGAAACGACATACTCCCCAACTTGCAAAGCCAAATCAACCATGTATATGTATGAAGATTCTTCCTGCTTTTGCGTGAGGTCAGCCAAAAATGAATCACCAAGCCGCTGTATGTTCAACTCCTGGAGGTTGGACCACGGATCACACGGCAAGGACATCCATATGTCGGCACCATGTTGGGTTTTGAGTTGCTCAAGTCAATGGCCTCTCGGTTCAAGCGAACCACCTTCACACCATATTGTGGGAGCACTTCGCCTATCAACGAATCCGTGCTGCAATTATACTCATACAACACCCCGATGCCCGGGAGGTCTGTTGACAAACGGCGCACTCTGGACAATCCATTCCAAGTCTGTTTGTTTGTCACCGTTTGTGCAACCAAAGCCTCAAGGGGCTCGACGTCACTGAGTCCAACAGTAGCTTCAGCATCACTAGCTGGAGTAGTTGGAGCTGGCCCTGATGATTCGCCATCACTATCTGGAGGGCATATCGGAACAATGTCGTCTTCGAGTGTGGATCCCACAAGGTCGCCCGAAGCGAACGCATGTGGATCTGATTGGCGACTGCCATGGATGTCTTCAACAATGACTGGTTTCGGCTTCAACTCAACAGGCACGGGCTTGTCGGCCCTAATAAGGCGATTGAACCGGTCACGACATGCTTTGGTGTGCCTTGATGTGAGCATTTCACAGCCCCTACAGCCGTCAGAACCACCGTATTTGATCAGACTATCCAGTGTGATGTACTCTGCACGCGTCTTCGCTGGCATCTCAATGGGTTCATCGCTGAACGGAATGCTGATTGGAGGGATTTTGGATGGATCTTCAAGGCTGAAACCTGCTAAGGACTGACGGTGCGAAGCTTTGACAGGCATTGTCAAATGATCATCAAACACTACCTCTTCCTGTGGCACTGCAATTGTGTTCTCGAAGCCTGATGCTTGAGTGCGGAGCTTTTCATAATCCAGTATGAGCACAAATTGCTTTTTGGAAAGTGTGCCAACCGATGCTCAATTGAACGAGCTCTTTGCATTTCAGCCCGGACCCATTCAACGCCTCCTTCTGAGTCAGCGTCTGAATCATGCGCACCAATTTTGGAGCCCTCCGGCGCCCCAATTTTGGAGCCCTCAACCGCACCAATTTTGGAGCCCTCAGGCGGTTTTGGCACAACTTCTGGGCTGAGCCTAGACTCTATTGGATGACTTGGCATTCCTGGAACGATCTTGATGTTTTCACGGAAAATTGGCACATTCTCCTCAATCCGGTGTGCTACAATGCGATCCCCTTCAGCGCATGACACTTGCAAGAGATCACTGCTTGTAACAAAGAACGGCAACTCACCAGGTAGCCAAATGAATGGCCTGTCTTGTTGATTGACTATTTCACCAAGGCTGCGAACCAATGGACAACCCTTTGGGAGAAGATACGCATTGGTATGACCAAAGACGTCACCTTCATATCCAATGGTTTGGTCACCCCTTCTTGAGCCACCACCTGTCGCGAAGTCAATGGGAAACTCTGTCACAGTGGTGTTGTCTTTGATCAACCCACTTGGAATTCCACCAGCTTCAAGCGACGATACACTACCCAAACTCCTACCTGCACCTGAGTCCGCAATCCAATCAACACAAAATGACGTGGAGGAGACACTAGCCGGAATCTGGGTATGTGCAACGCTAGAATGCAACACTGGCACCACGCATGCAAAAACACGAGCCATGTACTGCAGTGGCGCTGTGCACATGCGCACAACTGCAGTCATGAATGACTCTGATGAGGCACTTGCGGATGGAAGTGACGCAAAAGCCACAGCTGCTGCAGTCTTCACCTTTAGCGCTGCAGTGGCCTTTGTTTGGGACTTGCCCTTTGGTGCCGGTTCCACATCGATCACATCGTGAGAAAATGGACACGAGTCACCCCTGTTGCATGTCCCCTGCGGGAAAAAGATACATGGAGCTTTGCTCCTGGGCTTGGAATCCTTTGGACCCCCCTGACCTTTTCCTTCCTTGCCTTTGGCTTTGCCATCCCCTTTACCTTTGCCTTTGGCCTTTCCGTCCCCACCCTTTGGATGTTTGGGAGGTGGTTTGGGGGCTGCTTTGGATGGTGGTGCAGCTGCGGCTTTCGCACTAGGATCCGGCTTTGCCGGGGACGATGCTAAGGCTGCAGTGGGCCCCTTGGTATCCTTTGGATCCTTGGGCTTGGTAGGTGAAGTCAATGACTTCTTCACAGATTCTTGGTTGGCATCTTCTTTCAACTCATCAAGATACTCCCCAAAACGACACCAAAGCCATGCAAAAGTGCGTCTGTGAGAATTCACGGCACTATCCCTTATCTTGTCAATATGTCTTCTCATGCCATGACATCTTTTGAGTCGTTCAAAAAGGAAAATGTACTTGGTTTGTTCTGATGGTTGCATGTTTGGCTGGATGCTATTGAGAATGAACTCAACACGGTCATAAAAGTGACGCAGATCTGATTGCGCAAAGGAGTCCAAAGGAAGCTCAAGAAGGGCTTGCTGTGTCAGCTGTGAACCCCTCATGCGGTCCAAGGCAAAAGCCTTCGCAACTTCATGCAACATTCTGCGACCCTTCAATGGCACAGCCAAGAGCTGAGCTCTCTCCAGATAACCCTGAAACCTCATGCCAATGTTTCCGGTCATGTGCTTGGGTTCACTGAGTTGGCCGGCCAGCCATGCATCCAAACGTGGCAATCCATCTGAGAAATTCTCCAAATAAAAGAGGATCTGTTCATTTGATGGTTCAAATGCAGTTTGCACCCATCTCATGATAACACCTAACCCAGTCCTATCGATGGATGACAGCTTTGCTATCAACGAGTTTCTCCAACCCCTAAAGGCTGAAGCATCCTTTGGAAGACTCGGCACCGACAGGTTGGACAGATCCTTTCCCCTATATACATTATTCTCATCCCCAATGAACGCACCACCGGGCATAAAACCATCATTTGGGTTGCCATTCCCCCCTGGTGGGTCGTCCCCTGGTGGTCCTCCAGCGCCCCCGTTTTGGAGCCCTTGCCTTTGGACAACCAACCGGTCGGCCCATGGCTCATCCTCGTCAGGATCATCAGTGTCACCATCATCGTCATCACCATCCCCTCCATCCCCAGGGTCGCCTGTAGCGAACGCCTGGTGCGAACCTGGGCGAAAGACGTTGCCAGTTGGAGATGCAGCTTGTGGCATGCGAGAACTAGCCAATTGGTTGATCTGATCCTGCATGGACTTCATGGATTCCCCAATCTGTTGCCCCAATGCTTTGACGGCATCTGTCATGTGAGCCTGAAGCTCTGCAGACATATTGAAGCCTCGGATGGCGCCTTTGGCGTTGGGATCCTCGGAGGTCTACAAGATGAGGATGTTGGGCTTTGCTGGATCGGGGTTGCATGGTTTGGGGATGGAACATCATGAACAAAATCCGCGCTATTTCGGCTCTGCAAAAGTTGTTGCAACTGTCCGTGTTGTTGGATCATCATGGCCTCTTGCTGTTGCAGCCTCACCTGAAGCGCCTCAATCATCTGTTGTTGTTGGATGTTTTGCTGTCTCAACTGTTCATTCTCAGAAACCGCATTTCCAACAACCCGATTGACTTCAGAATGAGCTGCCTCTACCACCCTGTTGACCTCTAGGTTAGCTTGAATAGCTATGTTCTGAGCGGCCTGTTCCGCCCCGATCACAGCCCTTTGTGCCTCTGCCTGCACCTGCAATGCAGCCACCCGAGCTTCATGTGCTTCTCGTCGGGCAAGCTCATCCTCAATGTGGACATGTTGATGCTGGTGAATGGCCCTCTGGTCAACATAGTGTTGGGTAAGGTGCTCATGTTGATTTTGCTCAACAATCGGGTGGGTTCTTTGTTCTACCATCTCTTCATCTTCAGACATACCAGGAGGAAAACCAGCACAAGCACTTGGGAAAGCCTTCTCCTCAGATGCATCCCTTGAATATGGAGAACTAGCGATGGCTCTTTGTTGGCTTTTTCTCCTCGATCTATTCCTAGCCCCTGTCTCAGTTGAACTCTGACTAGATTCTCTAGAGGCTTGTTTGGACGATCGTTCTACCACTGTGGCCATGGCCCTACTCTCCGGCACTTGTCTGTCAGTCTGAGAGCTTGTAGTAAGAGACAATGATCCCGATGAATCTGGTGGTGAAAATCCAGTTGACATGTTGTAGAATTCGCACCAAAAATGGAGCCCTTAGCGCTCCCGTTTTGGAAGCCACTTTTGGTGTATGATTATCCCCGGTCGCTGGACGCGATCACAGGATGTGAAGGTTCTATCAACCAAGGCTGGACAAATGCAATGCAAAATCCCTCGCCCAGGAGAACACAACAACAAATGTTGGAAAATGCCCCTGAAATGTGCGTGGGGCAAATTGCAATGAATCCTGTTGGTTCAGTCAACTCAATTAATGAGGAGAACACAAAACACGATTCACCCGCTAAGGTTCCTTGGTATATGTGTAAAGCACTACCCACACCCTCTGTCAACGCTCAGGATTTGTTTGCTTGAACCGCAGCCAATCCAAGGAGTCGGACACAAATTGCCTGATCCGAGAGTGAACCGTCAAGATGGAATCCCACTGAGGCAACACGCAAGCCTCAATGTGTGGTCCCAACGACTTGACTTCGTCCACCAGTGCCTGTTGATCGTCCACAAAGAATGCGCAGGAAATGCCTTCTCGTTCAAGAATCCACCGAGCCCAACCCCTTTTGCCTCGGTTGCCAAACTTGATCCGAGTGCACTCGAAGTCAATGCTAAGCCGTCGGGAATGGCTGGTGACCTCTGCAATCCTGTGTGTGTGTGTGGAGCGTACGACAAGCAACAAATCCGCCCACACCGCTTTGGCGGTGAAGGCGTGCTTATTGGGGGGAAACAGCTACACTAAATGCTCAATCACATTTGTTAATATAGCAGTCGCTATATCAGCTTTAGCTGGGGGGGGGCCAAAAACGGTTTCGCACCGAGACCAGAATTCGGTGGTGTTTTCGACATTTTGCGATGATTTTTTGGTGTCTGAGCGCAAGAGGGTATTGAAATGGAATTTTGGGTCATTTTGGTAGCTTTCCGGCAATGGAAAAACGGCCAAAAATGAAAAAACATTGTACATAGCAAGATTTTGCATGGTTTTTGGATGCCAGAGCATTGAAAACACTGCAAAAACAAGTGTTTTGGACTGACGTTATAGCAAAAAACGTGTAAATTACCGTATCCTTGACTGGAAACATTACAAAAACACTGTCAAAAGCAATGTTTTGGAAGGATTTACTGCCTTTATGGCAAAAAACGTGTAAATTACCGTCTGTTTGACTGGAAACATTGGAAAAACACTGTCAAAAACAATGTTTTGGAAGGATTTCTTATATATATGTTGGAGTTGGCTACCGGCATTGGAACATGGAAAAATTGAAGAAAACACTGTAAATAGCGGTATTTTCAACGGTTGGGGAGATAAGGGAATTGGAAGCATTGTCGAACATGATGTTTTCGACCGGTTTTATGGCGACAAAAGTGTAAAGTACCGTGCTTTGAAGGAAACCATTGCAAAAACATGGAAACACATTCAAAGAACACGGGATTTGGGGGACTATCTAGGCGTCGTTGTCTAGCTATTTGAAATTCCGCAGCTTGGAGAGCCTCCAAGGGAGGGAAAAGTGAAAATTCCATAGCTTGGGAAGCTGTCACGGCGGGGAAAAGTGAAAATTCCCTAGCTTGGGAAGCCCCCACGGGGGGGAAAAGTGAAAATTCCCTAGCTTGGGGAGCCCCCACGGGGGGGGAAAGTGAAAATTCTTAGCTTGGGAAGCTTCACGGGGGAAAAGTGAAAATTCACGAACCCAGCAGTTATGTATCTCAATTCTCCTGTGCTGCTCTGCTCCTCATATTCCACACCACCCTTAGCCCCTCTCACGGACCGAAATAAACCTGCGGTGTGGGCGGCCACCCCGCGCGAAGCGGGGTGAATATACACCTCACTGCCAAACTCGCCACGCAAGCGCCGGATCAGCTCTGTTGAAGTTCGGAAGCTCTTGTCCAAGACACCGTGGTGGTCCAACAGGACAGCAACACGAAGATCTCTGACGTCCGGTGCAATTGTTGCAGTTCGAACTGCCTCCGAAGGATTCAAGACTGTCCTCACCGGTGACATCGAACGATCGGGAGACGAGCCCACCGAATGAACACTGGCTTCGGGTGTCACAGGCTGAGTCCAGGATGGAAACTCTTCTTCCTCCTGACCTGGGGAGTGATCTGGACTCCGGGGACTCGCAGACGTCCCACAAACAGAATCAATGATCCGCCCGCTGACGTGCAGTTCGGCTGGTCGTGAAGTCCCAGATTCTCGATCCCAATGCACTTGCGTCAGTGAACAATCTATGCAAGCTGTGGAACTCCTCTGCCTCGCTGGGTTGGAGATTGCTCCTTGCCTTGAGCTCCCTTTCTCGGACCACAAAAGGGTGAAGAAGGGAACGACGGTGCTCACGAAGTCCCGTTTTTCCTCCTCTTACCATTCACTATGGAAGTAAGAGCGGCGACAATCGGACTCGCAAAGGCTGGGGCTGAAAGAGCTTGATCCGAGGCAGTTCGAGAAAGCGGGTTGGCGGGATTTAGCGGGTTGTCTCAACAGTATAGTAGGTTGTTCAACAAGAGCACTTCCCTACCAAAGCTAAGTATGGAAGTTGGTCTTTGCTTGACGGGTGGGTCGCAGGAGCGAGCGCCACAGTCGAATGATGCTTACCGATATGGAATTGTAAGTGTAAACGGAAGACTACGAGCGAGGATGAGCGAGGTTTATACCAAGCTACTAGCAATTCCCAGTCTATGTGTTGCTACACTCCGCAACGGTCGCCGGACGCGAACTCGCTGCTTCAACGCCAAGGTTCGGTGGCCAAGGCGAAGCAGAACTTCAGGTGAGATCCAACCTGTGCAATCCGATCAGGCTGTTGGAAAATCACCCAAAGGTGTCGACTTAACGATGTAGCAGGTCGCTGGCTGCAATCACTGCCACTTAGCTAAGCAGTTTGGAAATCACAGAAAGGAAGTTTAGGTTTCCAACACAAGAATGGGTGGCTCAAACCCAAAGCAAATGCTAGTAACCGTAAATATGTAAGGACCACGGCCGCACCCGCACACAGCGAATGCGGCTGATAACCAGTTATTCAATGGTAAAACCACTTGGCGGCAGCAACTGCAAAGGCGCCGCACGGTTTTGCTTGAGCCAAATGTAACGTGCGATATCGCCTGAGAAATGTCATGTACTGAATGTTCACGTCCAATTCAACTGTTATATAAAGAAATTTAATTGATTTTGAGATCGGAAAAAAAAGCTTTTATTTTTGAAGGTTTTAATTTAGTAATAGGGGGAAGCTTCGAAATCCAATTTTTGGCAATATTTTAACTGCGTTATTTGAAGAAATTTAATTGATTTTGAAATCGGAAAAAATAGTTTTTATTATTAAGGGATTTGGATTTGGATTTGGAACAGGTAGCCCGCCAAGACAAACGCTACCGGGCCCGCACTTCCCCCCCGGCCGAAGCTTGGGGTTCAAGTCGGCCAAAATTAAACTGCAACCGAGAAGCAAGTTCACCATGTTTCTACAAAGCAAGGCTAGTGACAAATGTGAAGAGTTTGTTGTTGTTGAGTGCGACGTATTGCGAAGTGTGCAAGTTGTTGTTGAGGTTGTTGTATTAGATGTAGAAAGAAGTTGTTCGAAAGGTGAACAAAGAGACGAAAAAGGTGCAAGCAGGGGAACCCGAAAGAGAGAAGGGAGAAGGAGGAAGAGAAAGGGGAAAGGGAAACAAATAAGGGACCTCTGCACAGACCAGAATGACCCTTGAAGGACAGGGAATGACACTACAGGTCATGGGCTAGTTCAATGGTGGGTTCATGAGAAGCGTGCGCAGTGGCGCAGAGAAGAGCTCCTTCCCGAGGAGGTAGCGAAGGAGCCAACGTTTGATGCGACTGCAACTGAGGCCGGTTTGCTCAGCGACATTGTGACCTGCACCTACCTGTGCGCGATTTGCAAGCGAGGAGACGTGGAGCCAGAGCTCTCGCGGAACAGCGGGGCGGAGCACACGGATTGGGGAGGAAGCTGCAAGGTGCATCCAGGAGTGGGCACAGTCTGGGCAGAGGCAGATGGTGTGGTCTGGGGTGGGGGCATATGCTTGATGCGCCCCGCAATTCCAGCGGCCACAGTGTGGACGAAAGTGAATTGTCCGCCGGCAGCTGATGCAAACACAAGGACCAGTTTGACCGCAGTTTGCGCTTTCCCGCAGGTGGGGCAGAGACAGAGGGCTGGGATAGGACCAGGGAGCTAGGTCACAGGTGCAGCGGGTGTGTAGAAGAGCTTTGGCATCATCCCACGACAGGTGAAAACCCCAACTAAGGGATGTACCCGTGCGAATAGGAACTCCTCGAGATTGTGAGAGTGATACCCAAAGGGCTTGAGAGGAGGCAGGCACTGTGCCTAGCTCAGCCTGGAGCCGTGCGACAAGGATTGGTTGAGTAGGTGCCAGCCAACACAGTTGTTGGAGGACACCCTGCCCAGCAGGAGTGGAGCACCAGGCTGAGAACCTGTCTGAGGGAGACCGGGCAGCAGGAACCAAAGGATGAGGGACAGCTTCTGGCTGGTGCATATGTAACTTAACACAAGAGATAAAGAAGGACATCCGAGTGGCGTAGTGATAGCGAATGGCTCTAAGGCCGTGCAAAAGAAGCGTTGTGAAGTCGAGGATTGGTTTCAAACGAATTCTCCGCGCAGATGCCTGGGCAAGTTCGTCTGCCAGTTGGTCAGGATGCAGGAGGTGTGCAAATTGCTCAGGGGCCAGATCATCCAAGGGTGCGACCTGATACTCAGCAAGAGAACGGCCCGCCCGCAGTATGGCATTACCGAGATCCATCGGGAGGACGCCGCGATGCGCCAGATCACTTTCTCCCTCGGCTAAGACTGCCGACGCACTGTGTCCAGCCACGTCGGAGGTAAGCTCAGCGTGACGAGAAGGAATGTGCACGAGCCACCTCCAAGTAGAGAGAAGAGGCCACTGCCTGGCGGATACACTCCTACAACAAATGAGCCTGGCCTTGCTGACTGAGAGAACGCTGCCACGCACGAGCAGCAGATGAGATCGTGCCCCGCTCATCCAGCTTTTGCAGATGGTGCTCGAGGATGGAGCGCAAAGCATCTGCCAATGGCTTCGTCACTGGGCAATCCATGGTGGTGTGTCGGGGTGTACCCGGGGAGAGTCGACACAGGGGGCATGTGCGAGGTGTGTCAAGGAGATTTCGCTCATATAGAAATTGCGCAACACGCGCATACTCAGGCTGAACTTTGAACTGCTCAGTCCATCCTCCACCAATGAGGCGAACGCAGCGGAAAATAGTTGCTGACAGGTCAACTGTGTGAGGATCATGCGCCAGACGCAAAATAGATGAGGCAGTGAGCGTTGAGCATGACGTATAGAAATGCGGATCAAGGGAAGCAGTTGAGACTCGCTGTTGCAATGAAGCAAGTTTACCTTGAACAGGACGGCGTTGCCATTCGGAGAGGGCCTGCTGCCGAAGCAAGGCGCGAACAGCCGCCCGTGCAGGAGAGGTGACCATGGTACGTTGGATGCTGAGGAATGCAAATGTGCCTCCAGAAGGCAGTAGCACAGGATGGGGCTGCTGCAGAGCAGTGCCACACAGCCGATCTTGTGCTTCATTGCCCTGGACGATGATGGGCATGGGCACCTTTGCTCCTACTTGGTGGCTACGTACATCCACACCTACCAGACCAAATTCGCAGAAGGCAATTTCAATCTGACTGTACCAGACATGTCGCTCTGCTTCAAGTTTTTGGACATTCCACTGGTCAGGGCACGTAATCTGGTGGAGGCGCCAGCTCGGAAGCGCTGTTGGTGGAGACACCCAACTTTTCTTGAAGCGTTGGAGAGTAGTTTGCACACGGGTGGCTAGCGGGATGTTGGCTGAGCGGAAGACACCCTGCGAAGTTGCATCGGAAAGGCTGCGGAGAAGAGAGAAAAGGGAGCTTCGGTCACCAACATACAGGTTCCAATTGCCGGGCTGCGCATATCGAAGGCTGGCAATCATGCCCATCAGCTCGGCGGTGTGGATGTCGCAGGCAGCGTTCCCATAGGCTGTGGGAAGACGACTGACTATGGGTGATGTCATGACAGTGCTGGAATCCCAATACCCGGGAGGATCACCAAAGGAGCGGGCTTGGGACGCTTTATCGCCCCCAGAGAATCCTCCATCGCTGAGTATGCCAAAGTCCGCACCCGTGGGAAATGGTGTGAAGGAATCCAGATAGTCAGCTCGTGGGCTGGCGGACAAAACTGGATGTTCCCAAGCAGTGGTTGGCCATTCTTCAGGAATCTGGGGGGGCGGGAAGCCTGGCCGGAAGAGGGAGCACTCGGTAGACCAGTCCCGCCGTGCCATAGCTTGCGCATGCGCGACAGCGCGGGAACATTGGAGAGTTGTGAAAGGGAATGCAGGTGGTAGAACCTCTTGCCACAATCCAACGGCTGACCGGCTATGAGCTGGCCGCCCTTCCATGTCCCATGATTGGAAAAGCAATCGGAAAGTATTGGCCACGAATCCAACCCGAGCCACTGTGACTGAGGGAGGTGTTGACTTGTATGGACCAACCAGAAGGTGGGCAGACTGTGCTGGCAGCCCATCGAGAACCCGTGATGTAAAGCGGTCTGTTTGCACATTGATGTAGATGCCGTACTTTGCGGCGCCATGCCTCCACCAAAACGACATAAAGAAGGAAGGGCAACATACCTGTCAAAGCACCGGACGATGGCATGGTTGGAAACAATTTCACAACTTGTCTGAAATCAGCAGCCTCAAATTTTGTAATCGCGGCCCACGCGATTCCGGAATCGATGTTGTGCTAGAATAAACTGCCATGTAGACTAAATTGCGAACAGTGTGGGTGTGTGTGTGTGCGTGGAATGGTTGTAGACAAGTTGGCTCAGCTAGAGGTTGAACGGCGACGGCGATACAAGAAAATAATCCAGCAAAGCAGACAAGTCCAGTCAGTGACTCTACACAGCCGAAGAAAACAACAAGCACTGTGCAAGCGAAGCTTCCTTTTCCGTCGGCATGCTATGGTCCGTGCTGCTATCCGATATCCAGTACATGGGCTTCTGTCCTGCCCTCTAGACCACGGAGTCAGAGCAATCAGCCGCCGGCCCTAAAGCCCACGTGAACTGTTTTGTGGCTTCCGCTCCGGGGAGGAAGAGAACCTCCTGTAACGCATCCCGGGCAAGGATGGATGCCGTTGTGTAACCACTGAGGAGGAGCAGCAGATCCGAAGCAGCAGCCGCTAGCACGCTTCCAACGACGCTGGGAATTTGGAGGCCGCCGCTGGATGCGGCCACAAGCAGACTCATGCGCTCCACAGTGGAGCGGACACCCAGACCTGCCAGAAGGAGATGCTGGAAGACCGCGTCAATTTTGTGGAGTTCAATCGGGGGAGGAAGACCAACAAGAGGGACATACGCAATGCAGGCATGTCATGCCTTGAACGTCAGCTGCTTGAAGTTGCTCTTGAATGAAACGGACTAGTTGCGATTCAGCAGCAACTTGGAAAGCGTTGCCTTCAAAGCCCGGCAGGCTGCTTCCGGTGATGGCATACACCCCAATGACACGGAGCGGTAGACCTGAGGAGAGATACAGAGTGCTTGCAATGCAACGCCCTAAGCGATCCCGTGAGATATCAGACCAAGTGGAGATGATGGAGCGACGTGCTACAAGAGCGACACCAGCCCCGCCACGAGGGGCCAATCCCTCTTCAGGAGGCCCATGGCAGATGGCTGTAAATCCGGCATCTGAAAAACCTTCCAGGAGGAGGGGGGCAAGCTGTGAGTTGGAGAACCCAATTTCGGAGACACAGCCTAGGTCTGCTCCCAATTGTGTGAGGGAAGAGCCCCACCATCTGCCAACAAAACGGGCATCTGTCCCTGTCCGTCCAGCCTGCAGAGCAGCGACTCGGAGAACCTTACTGCCCCTCCATGTCATGTCATCGCCGATACATTGCGCTTGAAACAATGGGCATGGGATGCGAGCACCGACCTGGAGATTTTCTCTTGACACTTGTCCAGCTTCAGAATCCGACTCTGAATCCTGGTGGTTGGGAGCAAGGAAATCCATATCAAAGGACCGGGCAGGTTGTACTGATTGAAGTGGAAAAAAAGGAAGGCCACGCCGGGGCCGAGGGCCCCACAGGGGCCGGTAACAGAAGACGGTGGAAGCCGCACTGGGGCCAAGAGGCCGCACAGGGGCCGGCAACAGAAGGCAATGAAGGCCGGACTGGGGCCAAGAGGCCGCACAGGGAACGGCAGGAGGCCGCACCGGGGCCGAACAGCCACACAGGGGGCCGGCAGACAGAGTAGGACGAGGCCAAGCCTGGTAGAAGATGCTCCCAGCGCAGAAAGAGCCAAGGCGGAGATGTACAGAGGCTGGTCCTTATATATATATATATATATTTGTTTTTTTTTTTGTTTGTTTGTTTTTTCCTTTTTCCCTTTCCTCCCCCTGACTTACCTAGGCAGTGCAGGGAGACAAGGAACAGGTCAAGTTAGGGGAGAGAAAGTTAGACAGAAGGAGACAGAAGGCTGTGGTTTTGTTTTTGTGCAGTAATTTTGGTAAGAGGTGGAAGTTGCCTAAGACATGAGCATGTTACGGTCAGATCCCACCACCGCATGCAGTGTCGTCTAAGGCTAGGTTGGTGAAAGTGACTATGTGCTTGGTTTACTTCAAACAGCTGCGGCCAAACATGCAATAAGATCAGAGCTGCAAAGTTCAGGCATTCATGAAATGTGGTCTAAGCTGGCACTGTGACCCATACAGGAGGTAGATCCCTGATTGGCAAGTGTCAGTACGCATCTGAATTGGTAGAGTCAAGTCATGCAGTGCGCAGCCGACATCTTTTTACCGGTCCATTTCAGGAGCTCAAGGCTCACGGCAATCTGCCATACGCACATTACACTGTGGGCATCTGTCATCTTCGTCAATCCACTGGGAAAGGCATTCGTAGTGGAAGACGTGAAGACAATACGTGCGAACCAGCATTTGTCCTGGCTGATAAGCTTCTTCCAAGCAAACACTACAAACTGTCGATCCCTCAGCACCTGACGCCACGAAGACACGTCCATAGGGGCAGCCAGGAATGTCTGCGAGCGCTGCAGGTGTTTCAGGCCTGGATGTAATCTGGATGCGCAGCTGACCGATGGGAGCCCAAGCTCAGCTGCCACTGCCTGTCTGATATTTCTGTTGCCCAATGCCCTGTGAACTAGATGGACGCCCTGTCCAAGGGGGAATGCCTCGACATCACCTTCCAAGCCAGCGATGGTCTCACTGGCATTGAAGAAAGCCTGCCGCAACCCACTCACAGCAGCATGCGACAAGTCAGCAGGCAAAGGGGAGACAAATACACCTGGCGGAAGTTGCTGGGGTAGGAGGACGCGGGCAGGGCGCATCAAGGCACTAGCCAGCCTCTCCCTGCGCAATCGGCGCCGGTGTGTTTGGGTGCTGCCGGGCTCTGGGGAAGACCGGGGGGGGCTGGCTGGGAGGGGTGGGCCGGGAAGCGGGAGGTTGGGGTGGTGGCCTGCGGGGCTGGCTTGTGAAGAGGGTCACGGGTCGGGCATGCCCACGCCCAACGGCTGCACTCGTACGTCCTTTCCCTTTTCCAACACCTATTCGGCTGCCCGGGCCCTTGCCGCGGTGCTGGCGGGTGGTTGTGCTCCCTTTCCCGTTGTCAGCATTGTTGTTGCCGTTGCTGGAGGTTGTGCGTGTGCCTTTAGTGCCGATGCTGCGTGTGTTGCCTTTGTGGTGGGCATGGCCGCCCTTGCCAGTGCCTCTGGATTGTCCTTCAGGTCCTCGACCAACACTCTTGCCACCCACGTTGTGGCGAGAAGGGGTTTCAGGAGAGTCCGGGCGTCTGGCGTCACGGGGACGCCGGAGGATGGGAGAGCGTGACCGTGGTCTTGCAGGAGGCACAGGAGGAGAAGCGGCTACACGCCCATGTTCTCCATACTGATGGACAGTGCGCTCGGCCAACTCCAGTGCCAAGTTCAAGGCACGTGTTTGGAACCCATCCATGTTGGTTTGAGCCTGAGTTTGACAAAGTGACATGTGAATGGAATGCTGCGTGTGGTTGTTAGGCACATCATAGAGCCGGTACCAGCCGGACATGCCATATTGCAACGAGACATCAATGCACAAAGGCGGGGTTTTCCGCCCCCCCTTTTTTCCCTTTTCCATATGATGATCTCTGAGAATGTCAGTCGAAGCTGGACAAGCACTTCATGACTTCAGTTGAGAATGATTGGGACCTGAGCAGCAGAGATGGCAGTAGGAAGAAGGTAGTGAAATGTGGGAAAAAAACAAGTCCAACTGTAAGACGATGAGCTTGAAGTTTCAAGGAAATGGTATTTAGGTGTGAAACCATGGGTGGAAGGAGTCAGGGCCGGGTTGTAGCAGTGACCCTAGTTGGGAAGTCAATTGCTTGTAGGTACCCAATGGCATACAACCCCAAAGGGGAGATAGACTGGATAGAGCGCCTGGAGGCGAAGGGGCCCCACACAAAAGACATTGCAAAGTTGTGAGAATACGACTCCAAACGGGCCGGGAAAGAAGGAACACACGATGCAGATAATAAAGAAGGCACTATCGCCCTGACGGACTAACCGGGGGGAGGGGGGTGCTCGTCGGAAGAGGAGAATCTTCTGCTGTAGTCACCGCCTTCTCCAGCTTTGGGACTTGCCGCAGCTACCCTTGCGGACCTGATAGGACCAATCAGAGGACCGGCCCTTGCCTGACGGCGCATAGGAATAGGAGGCCTCGTAACCACTGCTCTTGGACTTGCCTCTGCCGTTGTCTTTGCCCTTTGGCTCATCATCATACTTGCTCTTGCCTTTTCCCTTACCCTTGGAGGCAGAGTCATCTTCATACTTTCCCTTGGAACTCTTTCCTTTGCCTTCCGCCGCTTCCCGGCTGCGGTAAGCGGCTTCAAGGGCAGACTGCACCTCTGCAATCTCCCGACGAAGCTGTGCAGCCTCCTCATGCGCCATCTGTGCGCGCAAGGATTCCTCATGGAGTTCACGAGCGCGGCGTTCCTTGGCGGCTTCAAGTTCTGCGCGCTCCTTGTCGCGTTCGCGGTAGGCGATGGCCAACCGCGCCAAGAACTTTTGCTCCTGATGCACAAGCTGCATTTCCATCTCCCCCAGCCTTTGCTGGTACTGCATGCTCTTATTCACAAACTCGTGCTCGGCAGCTTCCAGTTGCATTCGGTGCAGCTCTTGCAGCTGTTCCTGGATCTGCTGCTGCAAGCAAAGTTCCAAATTGTCTACTGCACCCAGGGCCTGCTGCAGCCCCACTGTCAGCCAGCTGCTGGTGGCTCGCAGCTTGTCTACCTCGTGGCAGAGTTGCTGAAGCCATTCCTCCATCCGTCGCTCCTTCTCTGTGCTCTCGCGCGTTTTCATTTGAAGCGCTTGCTGGTCTGCCTCGGACTCGCCGTTGCTATCCACGAACTCATCATCCAAATCGCTGCTGATGCGAGCATCTGCAGAAGCGCCACCTCTGAATCATCCTCGGATTCAGTCATGAGCAAGTCTTGCTGCGCGGGTGCTCCATTCCAAACGACTTCCTCATCTGTTTCCATGGTGGAAACCCAGTGGAGGACTCTGCCGTCACCTGCTTTCGGTCATCAGCCTCTATGAACTTGGCTGCACTGCATGAGGCCCACAGTTCCTCGTCTTGAACTCCTTGCGATGAAAGCTCACAGCTTCAAAATCCTCGTCAGCGTATGCCATGGTCAGAAGTTCAGGTTGAAGAAAACAAAATATTGAATTTGTATTTTTTTTGTCGAATTTGTTGTTATTTGTTTTGTCATTTCAGTTTTGTCTGTCATTTTATTTGTCATTGTTTTGTCATTTGAGTTTTGGTCTGTCATTTTGTTTGTCATGTTTTTGACATTTTTGTGTCATTTTGAGAAATTATAGTTTGCATTGTTTTTGTCTGTTTTTGCCATGTTGTATCGAATGAAAATGACAAAAAATAACAAACAATGGCAAATGTTGATGGGAAATCATCAAAAGTTGCAAAAATTTGGAAACATATCGAAAATTAGTCAAAAAATGACAAAATGACAATGCTTTGAGAAAAATGCATTTTTGCAACCTGCCAATGCAACGACCACAAGAACACGGCTTGAGCCAAAATGGCTATGTATGGAAGCTTCGAAATCCAATTTTTGGCAATGTTTTAATTGCGTTATATAAAGAAATTTACTTGATTTTGAGATCGGAAAAACTAGTTTTTATTATTAAGGGTTTTAATTTAGTATTAGGGTTCCCTAATACTAAATACCCCCCTAATACTAAAAACTACCTGCCGTGTTTATTATTATAGGGGGGGACGTTTTGTATTAGGGGGAAGGGATTATTCCGTTTTCATACCAAGATTGTCATCAAATAGACTGTCATCCTGTCGAAATGTGCACGGCCGACCGCCGTACGTGGCCGAACAGAACAGTTGAAAAAAGACAAAATTGTTGGTTGACTTTTTGGGAAGAAGCCGTTAATTTCCAGCTATATCCATCTATATTGTGTATCTGCAGTATCATATATCCATTCCAGCTCGATATGACTGGGATAGTAGTCATAATCCAGCTACAATTCCTGGGACAAAGCAAAGTACCACAGTTTTGGATCGGCCCATGTTTTTTCCTTGGGGGGTGTGGCAGTTTCGACCTGCAAATGTTGGATTTTCCATGTCTATGTTCGTCTATAGCTAAGTCACGGCTGGCGTATTTGAATGGTTCAAAATTCACGACCTCCAATCAGTCCTGGTGCTATCCCCAAAAGTAAAAGGTCGGAAAGTGTGACAGCCGTTGAACACCTATCAAGTTACAACCTGAAACCACCTCCAGAACCATCAAGGAACGTACAACAGACTGAGACAACTAAGCTAAAGCTGTTGGGGTCCTGTTACCCCAATGGTTGGCCACTAGGGCCGCGGGCTGTGCCGACACAGATCTGGCATGCTCGTGGCGGTGGTGGGGTAGTGCTTGTGGGCTCAAGACAGCACCAAATATGGCAGTGTGTCAAAACCTTGTACCCCTGGTGAACATCAAAATAGCTGGTAAATGGATGTTCATCCCCCTAAAAATGTATCTATAGGTATTGATCCATAGCCAGTTGTACGGCACGGGGAGTTGACTTGGATTTAAAAAAACGCGCAGTTGCGCTAGCCGTCCATTGTGGACAGCAGCAAGAAAATGTGCTACGCTGCCATTTCGTAGGGGTTATATAGGAATCGCTGGTGATGGTGGAATGATTGGAATGACCATATTCCATATACCATGTAACTTGATGTAACTTGACCATCACAAGCCAACATCAATCAGTTTACGTTCAAACATGGCCCCTTTAAAAAACCTTCCAGGATTAGATGTCTCCCCCTCCTGAGATATCCTGATTTCTGTCTATGCAACGTCGGTGAATTCAACGGTTGGGTCCTAGTTCTGAAAACCTCGAGTGACAGAACTAAAATCCTCACCTGATTTCGGCCCCTATCCTTTGTGAGGAACCCTAAGCGAAATCTCTACACAGACTCATAAAACTTCACAAATCCCAAAGAGAAAATCAGTTTTGCCGCATTGCCCACTAAAGAAATGAAGCGGAAGACAACTCCAATTGGTTTCGCCCTCCATTTCCCACCTGGTCCACTGTCTCCAATGCCAGCGCACGGCGTTTCGCTTCCTGGCGAGTGGTTCCATTTAAAAGGTGATACTCAACAAAAATTCGACCAGCACGAGAAGTTGGATTACTAAAATGACGATGTTTACCTATATATATATAATGACAATTCTTCTTCTTTTTGGGGTGTACTGTATGATCTGTATGTATGAAACCATTGCCATGTTTTTGTTTGTACATGACAACACAGTTTGACGCCAAAACCTGACACTATCACTAGCCACTGAGGCAATAGGATAAAACCAGAAAACAGACAAAGTTTTTCCGTGGTTACGGGATGTTACGGGTAGACATAGGTCAGCATTGGATCAAAGAATCACATTCATCAACTTTCTGGTGCTAAACGTAGGGTATGAGGGAATGATCTAAATTACCTCAGCAGGCCAGGGCTTGGCGGTGGTGAGTTTTTTACCGAGTCATAGCGTGAAAATGAAGTGTGACCTGAAACACGTTACTTTTTTTGGCATGAATCGAACTGGGTGTGTCTGAAAATAGTGTACCCCATTTACCCAATGGTTAATGATCATTATCCCTATTAAATGGCTATAATTGGGAATATACCCTATTTTCAGACAAACCCAACTGAAGAAATGATCCAATCTGGAAAACTGCTGAACTTCGCATCAATTATGGCAACATCGTGGTCAGGTTGCTATAACTTCACCCAGTCCTCTACCTATTCCCCTTGCAATTCTTGCTTGGTCGGGAGGTCAATCTTCCATCTTCCCGTTCCTGAAAAATACACAACAAGAGACATATATCAAGCTTTTTTGGTGGGGGTTCCAGTCATGTTACTGTCGCTTCTTAGTTGGTTATCCATCAATGCATGGTTTTCCCATGTTTTCACAAGCATATATCTGATAGTCAGCTGGATGCCAGGCGTCCCCATCGCCTTCTTTCCAGTGCGTTGGATCACCATGTACCGGAGCTGGCAAGAGCGGCTCGGTGGAAAAGATGGGCTGCTGGGCTGCTGCATGTTTCGCTGCCCTAACATCAGCAGTGCTTTCAGCATTGCTTTCTCCCAAGAATGACCTCCACTACTTGCATGATAACTTGGGATTTTGGTGAAAACCCCAAAAAAGTCCTCTCTACTGTCGTTGGTTTCCTATGTTTCATAGCCATCCGCATGGTATCCCCGCAGATTCCCACAGTCGTCCCACCTGTTTGTCCATGGCCACCAGGCATTCCACGGCAGTGCCATTCACCGCCAAGACCGGCAGAGTCCTCTGTGGCCCCATGAACAACCCGGTCACCATGATCTGGCGGTTGATGGATGGTTCGCAGCTCTTTGGACAACAAAAAGTTCCAATTGTTGAAGAGAACGCAGTTGTCTCCGAAAAGTCATTTGAAAGTGCGACCCTTGAAATGATCATTTACCCTCCAAAAATCATCCATCTTTTGGGACTAAACCACCAAAACCCCTCTGGCATGGCGGGTCCTGCCCCTGACCAGGTCACGGATAAAACCAGAGATCTCCTGACACTAAGGCGCTGTCTGGGGAGGGGAAATACGTCAACGAAACTTCCTAAAACCATTCACCATTCGCCGTTGATCCTTTTTTGGGCTGCTGGAGTATCTGCTCTGACTAAACCCATTCATTGGTCGATCCCTCTACTGAAGTATGCACCAGTATCGTGTTTCATATGTTTCATATCGCGCCAGATACGTTTGAATTGAAGCCTAGGAACTGCGATGCACGGGGTGAACTGGCCAACGCAAAATAATGCGTCAAACCATGCAGTTAATATGTGTTTTTGAGTGTCCTGAACATATATTTCTGTTGATATTCATATCATACTGTAACATCTATGTTTGTGTAATTTTATGTATGTTGACATCTGCACATATTGATACAGTACATCTAAAAATATGGGTGTTACCATGAGTGCGCGGAAAATTATTGTATGAACCCCATCTTTGATCATCATTCAACTTTTTAGTAGGGCCAACTGCAAGAATTCAAAAGGCATGGCAGTTGAGCCTTTTCTTCAAATCCCCAAAGTTAGTGATTCTAATCGCAGATACCCCTTGGCTGGTTCTAAGTTACGCAGGATCAGAAACCAAAAAAAACCTTCGAAAAATCAGGCTCTTCAAACTGCAAGGAGCCAACCGAACCAACCCCTGGCCTGACGATCCAAGGGATCTTCTGGCATCTCCAAAGCTTCGTCCGGGAGTTTGCCGGGGATGAAACCGAAAATACCAACATTTCACAACGAAAATGATGGAGGGGGAGAATCCAAGGTGGTAGGTTGATGGTCGAGTCTGAAGGTCTGGTGAAGAAAATCCCATTCAACAGGTAGATGTTTAAAAAAAAATGTTGAATAAACATTCATAAATCAGGTAGATGTACTTATGAACATCTACCTGTTGAATATATGAAAATCCCATTCATAAATGTATTTTTGGCATTTCTTCAATCTATTTTTTCGAGCTGATACGTCCGTTTAACTCATCAAATGTTAGGCTCTTTTTGAACATATCCGGCAGTTGATGCTTGATGTACATATAGACCCAAACTATCGCCTGCCCACAAAGAAACAAACTTGCCCAGAAGGCCCAAACTCACACTCAACCTGCAAGACGAAACTCACAAAATAGTTCCTAACCTTTCATTCAACCAATCAGGCTGAAACTGGCAAGATACCGGGGCTACTCTCCAAATCCCAGAAATCTTGGATCGTAATCACTTTTGGCAGTTTCAAATATGGGATTGTCTCAGAGTATGGTACCTGTAAACACACTAAGTGGGGCAACAAGCGGCTGGATGCTACGCAGCCTTTTCACTACAAACACACTCGTGAGCCTCCATCATGGCCCGGCAAAAGGTTTGATGTGACATGGGACAAGCTCAAGCTGTACAGCTCACACACCTCAAATTCTATTTTGAGCTTGTCCAATTGGAAAAGGCAAGCTGGAGGATCTAATGTTTCCCCACCAGCTGCGTACATCGAAAATCACCTTGGTCAGGATATCTGCCATCTGACTCCCTGTCGGAACCCATCGGAGCGTCTTCCCACCGATGATGCGACTGCCCCACCACTGCGCCTCCTCGTTGACCATCTTTCGAAGTGCAGTGATGTCGACGACTAGCCTCTTCTCGCTAGGCGCCTTAGGTCCCCCAAGACGATGAACGCTGTCATACAATGACTTGCAGTCCGTCATGGAGACGATCGGGAAGAGCTTCCTGGCCTCTGCTTCTTGAGCTTTTGCAGGATCGGGGGAAAGGACACCGGCCACAAAAGAGCGGAATGCCAATGCCTCCTCCCAACCCTCAAGGCCTGCCATTGTCTCAGCAGCAAAGGTGCTCCTGCATACACGAGGGCATGCGTGGGACTTCCAGCCCACAATCGCCATGGGACAATCTTTTGCTCCAAGGGCTTGTCGTGAAGTTACCACCAGGAGGTGTCCAAGTTGAGAATAGACACCTTGTCCCTCAGAGGCGATCACATCCTCGTGGTCGTCGAGGTCCAGGTCCATAGGGGCGTTCGCCCAGGCCGCGTCGTGGTAGACCATGAGCATGAGGTCGTCAAAGTTGTCCGCCAGCTTGACGAACTTGAGCGGCTCATCCTTACCCATCTGCGCCATCTTCACCAAGCGGTTGGTCAACTTCACATCCTCATAGGTTGGGCTCCTTTGCTTCCTCTGCGACAAGGACACACCGGCCTGCAAGTCAGGCCTGGTCTGCGAAGCCAACCAGGACAAAGCGCCGATGGTGCTCATGTTGTCCTGGGCGGTCACCTGGTCTGCTTGGCTGCTAGGTGCCACATCCTTCGGCATCTCCACTGTTTCCAGCCTCGCTTTGACATAGGATGTCTGATGAAGTTCGATACCCCCCTCAGACTGTTTGATCGTGGCCCCGGTGTAGTCGAAGGTACCTGATTCCCACTCTGAGATGGGGAAAATCTTCGACAAAGCCTGTTGAAGTTGCGCCATCTCTGCTGGAGGTGCTGCCACCAAGAGGTCATCCACATGCGTGATGAGAGCTCCTCGAAGTTGTCCCTGAGGATCACGAAGAGGTAGAAAACAAGGGTCATATTCGTGATGAGATAGTCGTAGTTCCACCCCGTTGACCATGATCTTCAGATTGCACAACTCCTTGGCCAGTTTGTCCCACCAGAGCCTTGGCGAGTTTGAAAGTCCGAAGACCCCTTTGACAATCTCAATTAAGGAGTTTGGCAAAACCCCTGGCAGTCCACGTTTCGGCACCTCAAAGTAAAGGCCGCGCTTGGACTCGATGCCGTTGAGAAAGGGCGGCCTCAACATCTCCAGCTGCCAGTTGCCACCCAAACTGCGCGGCCAGGAAGAGGAGTGTTGTAAGCGAACATCTCGAAGCTGTAGGTGCTTCTGTTGAAACTGTTCCATGTCGGAGATCAGGATCTCGATGCCCACCTACACATAGCCGCGCTTTTGCCTTTGGTCCCACCGAAGGGTCTTCCCTTCGTTTCGCAGCATTCTTGTCCCTGTATGCAAATCTGGCACTCAAGATCCGGTTCTTGGGGACTTTGTCGCGTAGGATCTCGGCATCTTCCGGTGGATGTACCCTGACAGCCTCATACTTGAGATGTTCCTTCCATTGCTTGTCCTCAGCCTCAATGTAAAGTTGTTTCTCGGCTGTGGGTATATCCTCCCACTTGATCTCCTTGTCGACCTGCTTGATCACTGATTTTGGCACTCGCCGTTCCGCGACCAAAGCCTGCCGAGCTGGCCCCGCACTACTAGAGGCTTCAACCTCCTTGTCCAAGAGCTCTTCGAAGTCAGAGTCGGGCACAGGTGGAAGGGGACGAGGACGAACTCCTTGCTCTTCTCCACCTGGTGGCACTGGTCTTTTGTGCATCCTCACTGTTCCTTTTTCCCTGACTCGACGCTCGGGGACAGTCTCGTAGTTCACCAGTCTCTTAGGGTGAACGGGCGCTGTTGCGTCGGCAAAAGCCTCCTCGTCCTCACTGTCATCAAGGCGAAGTGCCAACCTCATCAGATCCTCCTTGACAGCTCTCGTCTGGAAAGCCGTTCCCAGTTCCTCTGATTCAGCAGGTCTGAGATGTTCAGCGGCACAAAGCACACAACGGCCGCCCCTCGATACCCAGTACGAGGGTCCCTCTTTTCCCACGACCACTCCTGGTCCAATCCACTCACCTTTGTTCTGTCGGTGTCTGGCCACACCTTTGGCTGTCTTGTCCACCCTGAAGATATACACATAGTCTCCAGCCTCGAAGATCTCATTGTTGGTCCTCGGCCTGCCGAGTACTGCTCTCTTCAGGGCGTCATCAGCCTGAGACTGTATGAATGCTTGTCTAGCGGCCTGTCTAATGGTTTGCTTCCGCCGCCAGACCTCATCTGATGATCTCAATTCTTCTCTTTCATACAGTCCATTCTCCTCATCCAGAAACCCGTCACCGGTACGGGGTTGAGATCCAAACAGCCATTGTGCAGGTGAGTAGCCATGTTTTCTCCTCAGGTTGTTCTTTGCTGCAGCTACCATCGCCAGGGTATACTCAGCCTCGTCTGCAGAGGGCATAGAGTGAGTCACTGTCCGATCCCACATAGCGCGGAACCATTCTCCCTGCCGCTCAACTGCTCCAGCTTGCCAATGAGCCTGGCCCGCAATGTACTTCACATGCGTGCCTCCCATCTCCATGCCGTCCGTGAACTCCTTGATGAAGCCTCGTTCTTGATCGCAGGCTAGCCTCAGAGGTGGTCCAGCCCATGAGAGCCAACAGTCGGTGAACGTCCTCAACAAGTCCGCCGACTTACGGCCTTGAAGCTTCTTGACCACGTGGTAGCCCGTCGCGAGGTCCAGCACCGAGAGGACGGAGACCTTGGTGTTGTCGTGAAGGTAGAGGTTGAGCGTGTCCACCGCCACCTCCTGGTTGAACTCAAGCGGCCGCACCAGTTTCGCCGGTCTCCTCGTACCGGGGTTCGACAATCTTGCATAAGAGCTGCACCTGATGGACTGTGCAGCTTTGACTGCACCTTCCGAGGCTCCAGACAGCTTCAGATGCCTGGCAAGATCATGGTTGGAAGGGTGCCCAAGGTTCTGGTGTATCCGCCGTAGAGCTCGAGCAAGGGGTTGAGGTACATGGGCAGGTAGCTCAATGCCAGACATCTTCTGCTTCCCCTTGCTGGCCTCCTCACCGTCCTCAGCCTCATTCACCGCATAGGCATCCCAAGTCTTGTCTCGGGGGTCGTCTCTTCCGACCCAGACGCTCCTCTCCTGGGCTTTAAAACCCTGCATTACAGCCCGGCAAAATGCCGGTGTATAGACCCCAGCTGATTTGGTGTTCCTCCCTTCTGTCGGGGTGTGCTCATGGCTGCCCGGGCAGTTCCTGTTCATCCCTATCAGCAGGTTCGGGTGAGAGGCGGCAATGCGAGTTGGCTTCCTGAGCCTACCACCATCCGTGGTGGCCCTCAGGTCATAACAGCACATGTCGATGTCGGAGTATACCATCAGGTCACTGTCCATGAGGCCCTCCATTGCGTGGTCATCCCATAGGTCAGAGGATCGCGGGTGCTCAAACATCACCTCTCCTCCATTGGCAATCTGGTTCCAGGCACACTCGACGGCGAAGTGCACCAACTCCCTCTGCTTCTTCCTCTCTCTCCTCAGCTGTTGCTTCCTCTGTGCAAAGTTGAGCCTCTGCCACTGGGACCACTTGGTACACGGCAAAGCCACCCATAGCAGCGCTGGTCTCTTGTAGTTCAAGTCGTCGAAGACGCTCTCCTGCTGCAGGCGATCAAAAAGATCGTGGCCTAGAAGAATGTCTCGGGGCTCCAAGACGTTGTAGCCTCGTCTCGCGAACTCTGCCGTGAGATGGGCCGATCCAGCAAAGAGCTCAAGCAGAGCTATCGGCTCTCGTTTGCCTTGGAGGGTGTTGGGGCCAAGCACCGCCTTGCACAGGTCCTTGGCCGGCTCCACAACTGCTTCATGAAGTTCTGCTGCAATTGGGGTCGCGCATGCCAACAAAGTAGTTGACAGGCACAACAGGGCCCGATGGACCCATCCCTTGACCTTCTTCTTCTGATTCCGCCTCATCTTCCTCGATGGAAGGTTCTTCACTTCCTCATAGTCCACAGGGTACCTGAGCTTCACCTTAGGCACCCCAGTCTTCTCCTCAAACTCGTACTCGTCGAGGTCGATGTAGTCCGACTCGTCAGTCTCCTCAACGTCGAACTCCTCCGCAGGCACGTAGGACTCGTCAATGACATAGGGCTCCTCAGAAGTGTCCAAGGTGTCGGAAGCGGTGATCTTGTCCGTGATCAGTCCTTCTTGAAGAGGGGCTTTCATCTTCTTCTTGATGTTGTGGAGCTCCTTCAACTTCGCCCAATGGGCCCTCTTCTTCATCCACGTCCGGGAGTGCTGAACTTGGGGCTCTCCTCCAGCCCCGCCTCCAGCCTCTTCTTCTCCGCTTCCTTGGCTGCCTTCATGATATGAAGGCGAGTCTCCATGTCCTTGATCTCCTCGTCCAGCGAAACCTCCGCCTCCGATACCACGGTGTAGCTGCTCGAGTCCTCTGGCATTGTCCTCGTCCTCGACACTCGTTGTTGCTTCTTCCCGTCGCCCTTGACCTTCGCCTTGGCCTTGGGCAGCGCACCCTCTGGCACCGGCAATGAGGGAGATTGCTCGGGATCCCCACTGCCCGAGGCGGCTCCAGCTGGAGGCGGCCTCGTCTGGCGAGCTTGTGCCCACTGTGCCAGTCGTGCCAGGTCGGGGCTGTGTTGCGGGTTGGCTGCAACCTCCCGCATCGCCCACTCCAGGTACTGAGGGTTCACCTCCTTGTACATGTACCCCTTGTAAGACCCGAAGCAGACCTTCTCCGTGTCCCCTGGCGGGGTGTTCTCCCTCAACATCCTCATGAGCAATCCCCGTGTTGGTTTGGGGGGGAGTGCAAGGCCCTCCTCCAGGCATTTCGCGGTCAGGTCCTGCAGGCACATGTGTGTTATCCCCTTCGTCTTGTGGCTCTGGTCTCCCTGCAGGTCCATCTTCTCGATCAGCAAGGAGCGCAGTTCTGGCACTGTCCAGTCCGGTCGGACAGGGCACCCCATCTTCACCAGCTCGTCGGCCAGCTCGTCCCGCTTCATCTTCCATGGCGACTTGGTGGTCTGCTGGGACATCCGTGGGGTCTCGAATTGGTCGTTCGTGAGCTTGCTCCGTCGCACGTCGACGACGAAAACGGCTGCGGCCAATCCACAAAAATTCTGCCATCGGAGCATGCTCATGTTGCCACAGATGTTCAAGTCGAAGGGTGTGACCACTACCATGACACGGTATGCATGTTGTTTCACGTACTTCATGAAGACTGCACAGCAACTGCTTCTTGAGGTTGACATCACCTGTATTCCACCTGTTAGGATCAAAACACGTTCTTCTTGGAGTGATGTGGATTCTAAAAAGGTTGTCTTCCGTCTCAATCCAAAAATCCCTTGACAAAGCTTGTTCCCTCCACCAATGAAGAAAAGGTTCAGGGGGTAGTACATCCCTAGTAAGCATCTCATGAACGTGCCCTCGAACTTTGGGATAAAATAGTGAAAACCCACCCCCAGATGCTGCACTCGCTATGTATGCTTCCACTGCTTCGTGTGCCAGGTCCGGCACGTGCACTTCAGTGACACTCCAATCGACCTTTTCCGGCCAAGATGGGACCTCCGGTCCAAAATCAACGGCATCGACTCGAGGATGCCCAGTGGAGGTGAAACCTAAGGCCACCCCCTTCAGGTCCAACTTCGTGAAGTCTGCCATGTTCTCCTCCATCATGTAGCGCATCCCCAAAGAAGCCAACACCGGTCGGCTCAAGAGCAAAGGCACATTGGCGGCCACCACGGAGATCTTGATCATGAACCACCTTCCCCTCAATGCCAGCCAACTCACGATGGCACGTCGAGAGGGGTAGATGGTCGGCCCACCGAACTTGAAGTTCTCCTCCTGCTCGATCATGATGTAGGGGACCTTCTCCTGCTTGAGCTTCTCCAAGTAGCGTCTCGCCCATGAAGATCCTGCCAAAGTCCTGCTGCAAGCACAGTCCACGATGGTCTCCAGGCCCTCGTTGTCCGTGTAGAAGACGACATGGGTGGTGTGCGTAGATCCCGGTTGAGGTTTGCCTTTGTGTTTCGGACACTCTGGGTCCTTGTGCCAGTGGCCCTTCTTTCCACAAGCTGAGCAATAGGACCTCGCCTTCGCCAACTGCAAGGCCTCCTCCTTCGACTTCCCAGACAAGGCTCCTCTCGCCTTCAAGACGTCGTTGTACTTGGCCTTGGCATTCTTGAAAGCGACATAGGCCTCATGCGTCTCTGTGTCGCCCTCGTCAGGAATGTCGTCCTCTTCCGGGGTCTCGTCATCGTCCAAGTCCTCGTCAAAGTCAGGGGCCTCGTCCAACTCCGTGCATAGTGCCTGCTGGTTCTTCTTGTTGTGCACATGCTTGTTGTCGGTCTTGCGCGGGTTCTCCCATAACCTGCGGTTCATCCTGTCCTGGACGACAGCAGCCTCTTGCAGCTTGGTCAGGTCGTACTGGTTGTTCACGGATGACAGTAAGCTGAGTTCCGTCGTGTTGTCCAGGCGGAGCTTGTCCACATACCACCATGAGCTGCAAACTCCTGGAAGTTGGCACCCCACCTCACGTAACTTCGAAAGGTGCCTGTCGAACTCTCCATTGAAGTCCCGGATGTCCTGGTTCTGGGTCCTCTTGAAGTACTTGAAGAAGTCGCTCATGTACTTCCCGGCTTTGACCACCTCTTTGTCCAGGTACCGCTGGGTGATCCACTCCACAAAGCGGTTGACGCCGTCCACGTGGTCCAGCAGGGAGACGTCAAGGTCTTCCGCGTCCCTCCAAGCCTTCCCTGTGAGTCCGTTGTAAAGGACAAGTGCTTGTTTGTTTGGTTTCAACCTCGTGACTCTCCTCCAGGCCTCTATCTTCCTAAGATAGCTCCTAGTCTTGGACCCTTCTTTATCCTCTTCACCAGTGAACTCCGGAACCACTATCTTGTCGCTAGCTCCCCCAACCCTTTCATCTACTGCATCATCACGCTGGCTCCCCAAAGAACTTCGGTTCCATGGATCTTTCCAAGCATTCCAAGGGTCAGTGGACTTGGTACCCCTCCCAGAGGTGTCTTCCCGGCTAGCATGTTCAGTAGTATCCCCACTATAGTCATTGGCGTCCCCAGTAGAAGGTGCATGGCTCCCATTCCATCCAGCCCATCTACCAGTATTCCACAGCTGCCACTCCTCATCCGTCCAGCGTCGCCACTGGTGCTGCGAGCTCGGAGTCCCCCCAGGTAGTTCAGGTTCTTCCCGACTATCACCAACGGACTCAGCGCCACTACCAGCACCACTTTCAGCAGGCTGCTCAGGAGAAGGCATTCTGCACCTCCCACAACGCCAATCACCACGCCACCACTATGGCTGACAGGCCCGGGTTAAACCGCCCCCCGGGTAGGCTCCGCTACCAATGTAAACACACTAAGTGGGGCAACAAGCGGCTGGATGCTACGCAGCCTTTTCACTACAAACACACTCGTGAGCCTCCATCATGGCCCGGCAAAAGGTTTGATGTGACATGGGACAAGCTCAAGCTGTACAGTTCACAGCACCCAAAATCTTGACGGTTTACCATAATTATTCACATTTTAAAAAAATGGTATCGTTCTTGCTAACTACCAGTATGTTTCATCATGTGTGATTGGTTCTCCCAGAATATATCTCAGTATATCCGCAGTTACATCCCCATTGTATTTATAATATATATATATATATACAATTATATATATATATATATCCCTATATGTGTTAAGTAAAATCACCATTCATTCCCGTGTGTTGGATGGTTTTCCCATCAAAACACCCATCAAAGGCCAGAAAAAAAAAAGTATTGCTCTCGATCAACAGTGTTTTTCATCATTTGGGCGTGTCTGAAAATGTGAGATCCTAAAGTTGCCATTTTAAGAGGGAAAATGCCGATAATCCGAAAAACATCGGGGGTACCTTGACGGATAATCTCCATCCACTTGGTCCTCCAAAAATCCGTCGTGTAGCACCAGTCCCGGCATCACCGGGGGCAGCGGCGGCATCTGGCGTGGCGTCTCACAGTGGATGGGGATGGGAAATCTCCGGGGCTGATGGGGGAATCAATCAAAATTTGGTATTTTAATTGGAGAAAATGCTGGTGTTATAAGGTACCGATTCCGATCAAATTGCAGGATTTAACCAACCAAAAATGGAGGAAGTATGAGGGATTGATTCAGCAACTCTGGAGCTCAATTTCTGGGGAACCAATAATTTGATGAACCAAGGGCAACCAGGTATGATTTTCACCACAAGAAATGGCATATCATTGTCATATCATCAGCAAAAACCCTGATTTGACCAAAAAGCAGGGATTGTTTGCCACATGGAGAGACGGAGATTGAACACAAAAGAATGCACAGATATGACTCATGATCACAGAATCTATGGGAATAAACAAGGTAAAACATATGACCATTCATGGATTACGACTTCAAGCAGGAAGTCTCCCATTTTTCCTAAAGGGTTGCCAAGGTGCCTGAGAGCCCCAAGTGCTTTCCACCGTAGTATCAGGTGTAGCAGTGGATTCTGCATGTTCATACCTGTGAGTTCCGGTGCTGGCGCAGTGGTTTGTTTTTTCCTGCAAAAAAAACTTATAACCACTGTAGAACTCGAAAATGGAGGATGTGAACCAGTGTTCTAGTGAATTCTAGTGGATACGATCTTGTGATGGGTTTGCATCGAGGAATTTTCACTGTGCATTTCAATGGTTTCCACATGGAAATTTGCAGGGGATCCTACAACTATGGTCATCCATCCCATCTGAAATCCATGTCGGGTATTCTTCAACCTCTATGATGTCAGCACCGTGGTGACCATCCCTGAAGTTATGGGATATAGATACAACTCATATTTTTGATTGTTGATCATATGTCCCATGAAAATCCCCATGTTTTAATGGCTGAAACCGGCATGTAACATACGTCAAAACAACGGACCCCAGCAGATGACAGCCTCGCTTGGTCACGTTTTGAAACTATGCCAGCATCCATTTCGGGAAGGGTGCCAGTTGAGTTGGCCCGTTGGCCCCATGGATCCGATAAAACAACGTTCAAAATTCGAATGGTCACGTTTCACATGTTGATTTTCACTGAAAGTCATAGAACAAATGTAACAAATGATCAAAAGACCCAAAAACGAACCCAAAATCCAGCTATCCCAACCTGTGCATGGAGATGGTCTCCTTGTCCTCCGGCTCCCTCATCAGCCTAACCAATAACCAGCTGAGCCCACCCTTGCAAACGAATCGGATACCTCAAATCAAAGATGGGAAACCCCCTTTTTTAATGAAATATTAAGGGGAAAAACATTTGTAAATTGGCACCCCAACAGTGGTTGATCAAAGTAACCAAAACCTGATCATTATTAAAAATATAATGGATTCAGGACTGGGTAAGAAAAAACCTGGTTCCAGAAACAATCAGTGTTCATGCATTGACCCATGTTCAGAACTTACCTCCGGGTTTTGCTCGAAAATACCGCTAGGGACTATGAATGATAAGATTAATACCAAATTACACCGGCATAGACCCCAGATAGAAAAGGTTGGAACTGATGGTTCCCAACGTGGGAACCAAAGGTTACCATGGCAAGGAACTGCCGGTTCCCAGACCTTGAAACTTACGGTTCCCAACCTGCAAACCAGAGGTTACCATTGCAAGGAATTGCCGGTTCCCAGAAGTTAGCTTTCGAAGCTAAGCGGCTTTCATTGTAAGGAATTGCGGGTTCCCAAAGTTTGAAACTCATGGTTCCAGACCTGAAAAAGCACACGTTACCAGTGGAAGGATCTGTTGATTGCAAAAAGTTAGACCTCATGGTTCTTAATGTTGTTTTGTTTTGTTTACTGAGCCGGTAACAGAACCCTGCACAGCACCTTTGCCAGACTTCGCCACTGCAGTCTGGACAGCACCCTGCACAGCACCCTGCACAGCACCTTTGCCACCGCAGTCTGCACAGCACCCTGCACAGCACCCTCCACAGCACCCTGCACAGCACCCTGCACAGCACCCTGCACAGCACCTTTGCCAGACTTCGCCACCGCAGTCTGGACAGCACCCTGCACAGCACCCTGCACAGCACCTTTGCCAGACTTCGCCACCGCAGTCTGGACAGCACCCTGCACAGACACCGCAGTCTGGACAGCACCCTGCACAGCACCCTGCACAGCACCCTGCACAGCACCTTTGCCAGACTTCGCCACCGCACTCTGGACAACACCCTGCACAGCACCCTGCACAGTACCTTTGCCAGACTTCGCCACCGCAGTCTGGACAGCACCCTGCACAGCACCCTGCACAGCACCCTGCACAGCACCCTGCTCAAAAGTTCGCCACCGAAGACCCCACCTTTGAGAAGTAAGAACCCCTATAGCTTGCCAGCTATCTGGGGAAAAAACGAAATTGATATGGATTAATACAATGAAATACCATGAAATACCAATTCATGGGCATTCCTTATGGATTAATAACACAATGAAATACCATTTCTCCGCAAAAACACGGTCCATCTCTGGTCGCCGTCTCCACCTTTGCACCAAAGGCCGACAATCTGAACCTGACAGGATGTTGAAACCGCATTCTGAACGTTGTTTCAGGATGGTCCCCAAACGTCACACGAACGTTCTGAAGTTTTGTTTTGGAATCAAAAAGTACGTTTGCACGATTGGGAGTCACTGAAAAATTAGCAACAAAAATCATTTTTGTTGGCCAATGCCTATGTCAGTACCGAAACTCGAAGGTGCCTCCGCATTCTGTGATGCAGCTGGGCGACGACCCCATTCCCGGGGAAAAAAACGGATAGATGTTTAATTACGTAGTTCTGGGGGGAACCCAAGAATAAAACCCCTGTTTCCTTGAAGGTTCATTGTTTTTTGTTCAATGATAAAATGTACTGTTGGTTCATAATAACACGTTTCGGCAAAATTACGAATTCGTTCCATGTTTTTACCGTTTCGATCTAAAATTTTAGTGTTTTGTGCCCCAGATGATGTTGAAAACTCCAGGCAAATGTTCAGTGAACATTCTGGAAAAAAAATGTCTGTTTGTGGTCTACAATTTTGGCTGACAACACTGTAGTAGAATTACCACATGATTTTCAAAAACCTCAATTGACTCGTCAGTTTGACAACAATCATTCGTTGGGTTTTGACTAATTAATCAATCAATCCGAATATGCAGGTGAACTGTACAAAATTTCACCCAAAAAAAATGTTGGGATGTCTATGTACCCAATTTTTCGGCACGGCCATTTGCGGCCAACCACCAACCAATGTTTGGTAGCATGTACAAGGAAAAAAAAAACTGGTTTTGCCCGCTTGAGAGAAAAAAGGCTGCAAAAAACGGAACAATTAATTTATTGCTGAAATCATCGCCGCCCTGCCTTCCATTAAAAATTGCATCATTGGGTTGGTTTCAACATTTTTGCGTTTGCATGTGTAAAAACGACGTATGTATATTCTATTTTCAAAAACGAACCTAGTGCCGACACCGGAAGTGACATATGGTTGACGTAAATTTCATGATTGTTCTTGGATTTATTGTTGAAAATTCCAGAGAGTAGAGGGTTCCCTCCAAAGAACGGCTACCAATTCACATGTTCAACATCATGTTCATCATCAACATCCTCATTCATCATCCTCGTCATCAACATTATCATCCGAAAATATCAAAATACCTACTGTATGTCTACAACTGTATATAGACTTATGTGAAAAAATGAACACATTTCCAACCATGAATTGCAGTTGTATAAATACAGTTGTACACGTGAAGGTTTGAGACTTTGAAAGTTAACTAAAACAAGAACTATATAAATTTGAGGCCAAAGGGACCCGAACGAAAGCTAATTGGGCAAGGAAAAATATGTATTGAGAGAATATATGGCGCAACCTTGTGAGTGTCAATTCTTGACTTGAAATAAACTACCGTTCGATGTTGCTGAGACGCTAACAGCAGCGTATCATGATATTCTAGCTCGCATGCACCACAATCATTTTCCTCTTCCTGTCCGTGACATGTTACAGATATATCTATGTAAATATGTTTATAATTAATGAATATATCTAAGTATCTCTATTATACAAATAACCTAATTTTAGAATCTGGTTGCTTAGGTGCATACATCCATCGAGCAAGAAATATTTGGGAATCTTAAGATGCGCATCTTCCATTCCTCGCCACGAGCAGGTCACCTTTTCATGCAGACCTCTTGAAGAAATGGAGTACAAAACTCCAAGTGGTTGTTCCCTCATTGCATTACACTACACTACACCTACATTACATTACATTACATTACGTTACGTTACATTACATTACATTACATCGGATCGAAATAGATTAATTACATTACATCAGCTTGCGTTGCATTAGCATCATTAGGTTAGATTCCATTGCATTAGATTACATGAGGTTAGGTTACATTGCATTGCATTAGATTAAGTTGTATTACATTAGATTAGATTAGGTTAGGTTAGGTTAGAATGCATTACATTGCATTACATTCACACCACTCACGGTGAATATCATCTTGTATATGCATGCCGTGGGCATGCGAACGCGCGGTTACAGATGACACCCAGCAGGATGGACGCAGCGGGGTTTGAGCCCGGGGAGGGAAGGGGGCTCACAATTCGAAAGGAGAATCATGCCGAACAAGTCGAACCCAAAAAAAATCGACATGAAACATAACGGCAGCTGCGTCCAATCTGCCCCCAGTTGATTGCGAAAGCAAATCCAACTCCAGCTAGCAACCTAGTTTTCATGATGATTTTGTTTCATGTTTTCTAAAATGTTCAATGATTTCACTATGTTGGTAAAAAGAACAGATTTTCAAATATGATTGGTGGTATACTACGATATATCCTCCCAAAACCCTCCCAGTTTTTAATATATATATATACGTAAACATATATCTCGACGATGCGCGTCGCAAAATTCCTCCGTCTGTTTTTCAACGATCCTCTGCACCCGCCAAAAATCTCACAACCCAAAATCAAAAATTATCGTCACGTGAAAAGCCTCGCAAATCAAAAATAAAAAATGCAGCACGATGTGAGATCACAGCAGCAGTTTATTAATAGTCGGTTTCCTTTTTCCTCTTTCATGTATTGTTTGTCCAAGGTTGGTGTTCCCAAGACCATTTGGAAACATGTTTTTAAATCCAATTATTTTTCCGGTGTGATTCTCCGAGCACGTTCCATATCCTTGGTTTTGGTGGGTGGGACACTTTGGTCTCCAACCCTGTTTGGTCCACGTGCTGGCCACCAAATACAAAAATCATTTCCACCACGGAAAAATAAAACCAAAATTTTCGCAACTGTTGCCACAGTTCACCGTGAGGATTGTAACTTTATTTCCGATGTTTTGACAAGACCCTCGTTTTGTTTTTGTTTTGTTTGTGCAATGTTGAGTTTAGTTTAACTTCCGAGTTACCCGGTTTCGCGCAAAGACAAGAAACCCTTTGACGGAAGAACCGGTCGCCCAAGAGAGAGGACGGAGCACAAACTCAAGGCCACGCGTGCCTACAGAGAACCGCGGTTGCTAGACAGCAAGGAGGATAGGATAGGATCCATAAAAACGGATACTTCAGCGGAAGCATCAACCATCCACTACTACAGAGGCCCGCGCATGCGAAGCCTGATTTCAGTTGACTTTCCAGCCCCAAAAATGGAACCTGAAAGCGCACATGTGGCATCAACTGTCTCCGTTCAGTAGCTCCAATGTGGCAGTTCTCCTGCAGCACCACCCAGGCAACATTCACCAACCCTTCGCGTGCTATGTTATAATTCAATCACCCAATGTTATTGCACGATATTGAAACGATGGCGGAGTATGAAAGCCTTTAATACTTCACCTTCCCACATCTTTCTCTAAGCAGATTCCTACTCGATCCCGTTTTAAAATTCATAATAAAAATTAATGACGGGATTGACCGAAAAGATGATTCATCTTCTTTCCGGGCTGAAAACTTCGGTAGGAGTGTAGAGGGGCAAGGGGGGCCAACAAGGGGCAGTGAAGTGTTCAATACAATCATTCAATTGGAAGCCTGCCACCTGCGCGAAAACCCACAAACGCCCCAACAACAAGAAACACCTCAAGCAATCACCTAGCGCTGCAAAAGGCTGATGGGCCTTCTTTGAAGCAAACAATCAAGCCACAAGACGAAACCAAATAATAAGCTAACTTCAACTGCGTTCAAGCAGCAGCGGATATGCACCAAGCTTGCCCCCAACAAGAAAGAAAATCATTACCAAACAGCTTGCTCTGACGGACCCAATTCTGGGTTCGGAAAACCTTCTCAAAACCGGTTTCGCTCAAAAGGGCCTCCCTAGTGACTAATACACTATCGGCACTATCGCAACAAGTGGCGAGTGCGTATAAGTGTATTTCTTTAATATCCTCCCAAAACTCTCTCAGCTATAACAACTGTATATATGTGTATATACATTTAACTCGACGATACGCGTCGCAAAATTCCTCCGTCGCCGTCTGTTCTTCAACGATTCTCTGGATCCGCCGAAATTTTCACAACACAAAATCAAAAATGTCGTTACATGAAAAACTTCGCAAATGAAGAATGAGTAATATCGCAGAAGTTGCATCCTTTTCGCCAACGAGGGCACTGACTTGCTGTTAAGTTTATCGAGAGTTCGATTTGCGGCCAGTACACGGCAACTAAGGGAAAGTTTGTACAGACCTGGTTTGTCATTTTTTCTCGGTATGGCCGATATGCTCTATATGGTATGCTGCTTATTCAAAGAAAGCTTGTAAAAACGAAGTAAAGTTATTATGAGGCTAGTACGACGCGTCACCGCACACCCTGAACCGATTTGAACATCTTTAAACCATCTTGGAAGGCCTTTCTTAGCTCCAATGCGGTGATTGCGATACAGCACCACCCAGACAACATTCATCTTCGCTACTCCGGACCTTGAACCTACTTGAACATTTTTTAACTCTTGGAACGAAATGCATGTGCATCTGAACCGTTAGCTACTCGGCTACTCCGTGCTATCTTTTAATTCAATTAGCCAATCTAATTGACACGATATCGAACCGATGGCGGAGTAAGAAAGCCTTCAATCCCAAGCAGATTCTTACTCCGTCCAAAACAAAATCATCTCAAAAGAGCTTGCTCCGATGGACCCAATTCTGGGTCCGCGAAACCTTCTCAAAACCGGCTTCGCTAGTAGCCCCTTGTACCTGCTTGTCTTGATCCTGGTGAAAGAGGTTCCGTGTTTCCAAAGCCTGGAATCAAAGCGATTCGAGGCTCGGCGAGGCCTGGCCGAGACCACCTCGGACGCCAAACGTATTGGCAAAAGGACAAATGCGAGAGCCTTCAACCCAAAGTATGATCTCAAGAACCAACACCTGCAACACTGCACGCTTCAAGCCCCCCTTTTGTATGCGACGACAACAAAGCAAGATGTCAGTTCATGTAGCCGTACTGTGACTTATCTCTTGTTTGACTCTTGTTTGACTCACACTCTCAAGGCTGAAATCGGCAGTCGAAACTCGATTCCTGGTCCCAACAATTCCTGATTTCCTCCCAACAGTCGCCATCTCAATTCTCAACACAAGTCTCAATGGACCTTTCCGTCAAGTGATGGCCAGTCACTTGCCAAACCTCAACCACCCATCGACGAACAAACGCACAAGTTCAAAACTGCTGCGTCGGACATGCTTCCACCGTGCGATTGCTGCCAATCATGGCGGCAGACACACGGCTGCGGTGTTCAATCAACGCCTCATGTCGGCCTCGTCTTCCGCCGTCCAGCTTCCAGATGCTGATGATTTCTTCATGGCTCGAATCACAGGACGAGCTACGGTGCAAATGTATCTGAAGGGGGAAGCCAACTGGTGTCGTGGCGGCGTTTTTGATCGAAAACCCGCGAAAGCTGATAATTCCTCCTATTACAGTTCGCGTAGTGGTACAACGCCTGTCTCAGGACCGTGCATGGGACAGTTAGCCGCGGATCGATTCCCCCCTGCGTGGCCGCGATCGTGACGTGGTAGACGAGCAAGTCTCAAGCGCCGATCCTCCAGAGGGACCACTTTTGATTTAAGCGGGTCCACTTTCTGACCTTTTTTGAAACACGTTTCTTTCGCACAGGAGTCCAAAACTGGACCCTCAGTGGGTTGAATCGGTGCTCCTTGAGGGTCCGGTTTATGCATCTTCCTCGACTGCCCTGTTCCAATGCACACAAACCAACATCGAGTTGGCAATAAGGGCCTCGAACAACAATAGTATTACAAACTTTTCACCGAGCCTCAACAAAATAGAAATGCAAAGGTTGTCCTAATCAAGACAAGATTTTTTCTTTTTTCCTTCGAGATCGGCCGATGTCGCACTAAGGCTCGGTCCTTACATGAGAGTAAGCAGCTAAAACATTGTACAAGGACAAAGTCCTTGAAATCAGCAGATCGATTAAAACAAACAACGAAAACCACAACCACACAAAAAGCGACGAACCGCAAATCCCCCAGCCAGATTTGCGTTTCGCCAGCGGAAACAAGGCAAAAGCAAAACAGCACCAAGACACACCAAAAACGGGGCCAGAGCCCAAACAAAAACACCCATCGAATCGATCAGCTGTCGGACGCAGCGGCATCCACTGCGTCACAACCAAAAACATGCAAACCAAAGAAAACGAATTAAGTATCGCAGCTGTACAGCCAAATGAAGACTCTAACTAGAGGGTTACTCTAGCATCAGACAAGCTGTACATGGACGCAGATCCACTACCAAAATCTCTCAGAGTCCGCTCAGGTCAGCTCGTCATAGGCTTTCATGGACGAAGTAGTCTTCCTCTTGACTGTCAGCTGCGATCAGAAACCTATTGTCACAAGAAGTCAACCCCCCGCGAAAGGGGGGGACAGGGATGACAAGAGGAAGCAAAAGGCCCGGGAGCGGCTTCCGATCATGCCATCACCAAAAACATGGGAATGAAACGGGGGAGCACACCTCTAGTTTCATAGGGGAGAGACATCCATCCGTTGTATGGTCTCAGTCAGCGACGTACTAGTAGTATCCGCAAAGCTGAGCAACATGCAGACAAAAGTTTGCGTCCAAAACATGTGATTGCATCTGCCACAGTACCAGTGCTGTCGTAGTATGGCATTCAAAGAGCTGATTCGCACAAGATACAGACTGCAGAACTGTTCGGGACATTAGGATGTCATCGTTCCTGAAGGACCCGCAGTGCATTGCAGCACGTACCAGAAATATTGTGAAATCGTAGCAAACCTCCGACTGACGTGCCACTCACCCAGAGAGTAGACAGGCAGCAGAGTTACCACATCGTTCTGTCCAGTGACGAGCCATGCTGGCAGGCTTGTGCTGCTTCGCGGGCGCCCCAGGCTGTCCTACAGGGAGGACCACCGGAATGCACCGGTGGAGCTCGCTGCAGCACAGGCTGGTCCATGGCATCGGCCGGCTAACTACCGCCCCCTCCAGTTGCATGCAGCACCCGAAAGAGAGGACCTAGCCAGAGGACAAACCAGGGGGCCCAAAGAGGACAAACAAATTAGGGTGGGTGAGCAAAGCAGCCCCTCAAATTAAAACAATTAAGCCAGCACAGAAGACCGAAAGAAAGCGGCCAGCACGGGCAGAGACGAAACGAGTGTCCTAAGTCACCTTAGTGTGTCATAAGGGTGCAGTGTTGAAGTCCCTCCCTTCCAAAGAAAAACCAACCAAACAGCAGCAAACAACAAGGAAAAACACAACAACAAAAAAAAGAGCAGTCACACGATGTTCCATTAATGTACCTGAGTGCGACCCCAATGCACCTGCCACGTCTATGGACAGATGCACCAGTGGCCAAGAGCAGGAGCAGGGGAGAGCAAAACAGCAAGGGGAGCAAAGGGAGCACAGGGAGCACCCAAGGCCCGCAGCAAACACAACCAACGAAAGAGCGAAAAGGAGAAACCAACAAAAAACCACGAGAAAGAGGGGGCCAGGTGGGGCAACCACAGGAGGGGGCGCCGGGTCGGCAGAGGAGGACAGGGCGGAGAAGGCTGCACACATCACATTAGAATAGCAAAGGTGCAGCTTAGCGGCGCCTAAGATGTGTCTGGATCATCATAACGGTGAATACCTCGGTATGGCCGAACTAGCTCCCCGACGTCACCAGTAGCATGGTGTAGAGGGTAAAAAACCCCACACAGGGCAAAAAGCCTTTGTTGCCATGAACCGAATGGCGGAGGGAAAACAAAGCAAGACCATACACCCAGCATGAAAGCAAGGCAACGGAGCCGTCACAGCTGCAACCAGATACTCCGAGGGAGGCACCAGCACACAGGAGTGTAAGCTGGACCAGAGCACACAAGAGACTATCCGCGGGGCAGGGGAGGCAAGAAGAACAGAGACAGGAAACACAACAAGGGAGAACAGGCAACACGGAAACACCGAAAACCGCACAAGAAACGAGAAGAGCACAAAGAACAGAAAAGGGGGGCGAGCCCGCGAAGCCAGAGAAAACAAGAAAACGCAGATCCCACCGGGAACCACACGCAAAGACACACAAACAACAAACACAAAGGGGAGGAGGACAGCACCGACACGGCAGAAGGAGACAACAAAGGCCAGATCAAAGTAAGGCGAGGTGACAGAAAGGATAGATAGGGAGAGGGGCGTGCAGCACATGTGAATACTCAACGCAAAACGAATTGGGGAGTGCAAGTGCACCTGTCACGTCTACGGACAGACACACAAGCACCAAAACTAGGCTCATGTCATTCGCGAGGGGGAGTGAGACCCCAATGCACCTGCCGCGTCTATGGACAGATGCACCAGTGGCCACACAAACTAAAGAACCCAAGTGAACAACAAACAATCAGATTTGGACAGACCGAAAAAGAGGAGCCTCACAAAGATCCAAACCGGAGCAAAAAGGGCCCAACCGAGTGAACACGGGGGCCAAACGCAAAACAAGCAAGCCAGAAGGCAGAGAGGTGAATCTAAGAGTGCGACCCAGGGGGTAGGGGGAAAGAAGAAGTGGGTTATATCTGACTCCGTTGAGTGTATTCAAGATAGTGGCGTTTGTCCGCTCGGAGAGTGTCATTCCAGCTATTGCCGATGGCAAAGGAGACCGGTTTCTCTGCTTCACTTATTGCAGCCAAGCGACGTACGTCGTTGCATGTAGCCTCGAACGCAGCGATGTCAAGATCCGGTGCTCTTTTGCGTAATTTCCGATCTGGGAAGACTCGCTCTCGCACATGCTGTTGCAAAGTCTGTTCCGGCACATAATAAGCTGGTCGTTGGAACAATACTGTACTCGGCTGGCAAGCTTAGCGATTGACTTCCCACTGAGTGAACATATGTTGATGTTGAACTTGTTGCTTGAGTTGCGCAGCATATTGGTGGAAACTTTTAGGCGTGTGCCACAATCTCAAGAGGCTGTAATTGGATGGCCAGTCAAGCGGACACAAAGTGGCTGTCTGCTTCCACCTTTCAGGCGTCAGTTCTGTAGCAGATGGTTCAATTACTTCCAGGTTGACTCGGATGGGTCCAGTTGGTTGCAGGCCCACCATAGAGGGGTCAACTACTCCTTGTGCGCATCCTCGAGCGAGTTCTGAAAAGCTGAAATTCCTCATCCAAAGCCAAGCTCAAACCTGGAGCATTCTTGTCAGTAAACTTAACCGCCTGCAAGACTTGCTCAGCTACATCTCTTTGCAGTCCCTTTGATGCTCGGTGGGGGCAGTCCTAATCAAGAGTTTTGAGCTCGTTTTTTGGACCTGAAACTATTTTTTTTCGGCCGAGCCCACCAGTTTTGGTCTCTTTTTTGACCCCTCCATTGTGGCAAATTTGTTGAGGCGTTTATTTCAAGTCAAAGCTGATTTGAGCAACAGCTGCGGCTGGGATATTGTGAGATCGACTTTTCGCACCTGAAACTAATGTGATTTTTGGAGACGAAGTTGGACCTTGCAGCTGGTGCCTGTGCTGCCTCACTCAAATTTGTTGACGCAAAGGGACGACCTCAAGGCAAACCTCGAGGCTTCAAAGTTGGAACTTGCAAACCAAAAAAACGTCAGGGCAGGCCTTCAAGGCAGGTCTCGAGGGAACATGAATTTGAAGCAAAACAATACAGTGGAGTCCCTTTCTGGCCGCCATATTTCTACGAGTTTTTTGGATCCTGTTTGGGATGATGGAAGGTTGGCATTCAAGGCGCTCCAAGGCCACCGAGATCTGCCCGAGGCACGCATGGCAGCCTCAAGGTTGCTGTGTGTTGGTCAAGCAGCAATCCAAGAATTTTACTTGGTTTCTGTGCGCCTTCTGCAGTTTCGGTTGCAGGCGGTTGGTGGGTTGCTACAGTAGGTTTGTTGTTGTCTTGCAGCGATATCGCTCATGTGGCTCTTGGGTGTGTCCTGGTAGGTTAGTTAGAGCTGGACATGGTGTTGGCGTCATTTGGGGGCACCTTGCGGGTTGGATCTGAAGTCTCAAAGTCTTGTGATTTGAAAGCTTCTCTCTCCGGAGTAGGGCGGACTTAGTACTATGGAAGGTTTTGCGGGTCTGTTGTGCAATTGCAAACAAGAAATGAATTCCAATTTGAGGATATGACCTAAGGCAAAATATAGTTGATGAACTTGGCCTACTATACTGCCGTAGCCTCGATGTCATTTTCACCTTAGATCATGTTTCACTCTCCTGTCTCACTGCGGTAGTTTTTCTCACCACTTCGTTGCGACTCGGCTTTGTCGGTGTTTGCTTCAAAGTGTCAGGGTGAATGTCATGCCGTGAAGGCTGCTCTTTGTGATCTCGGGGATCCTGGCTGGGGGGATCCCTGGTTTCCACATTGAGCTTTGTTGCTTTCTGCACCCTTTAAAGTGGCCCATACTGATTTTGTGGTTTTTCCTGCTGTTGTTTTGTTTTATGGGCCTTTTTTTTTTCCCTCCGGTTTGGCCGATTCGCACTAGGCACGGTCCTTACAATAGCGTAAGCGGTGAAAATCATCTAGAAAAAGGACTCGTGTGGTCCAAAGCCGCGGGCAAATCATCACAACACAAAAAACAAAAACAAACCAAAAAACGCAACCAACAACGACCCGCAAATCCCCCAGCCAGATTTGCGTTTCGCCAAAAAGCAAAACAGCGAAGCAACAAAGAACGGGGCCGGGCCCAAACAAAAACCAACAAATCAACTTGAGATTTGCCTTGGACACAGTGACCTAAGTCACTGTATCATCACCAAAAACATGCAAACTAATTAAGTGCGGCAGAGCGAAAACGATAGTACACGACCACCCAGATTCTCATCGTCCATACAACCGTGACTGTCACTCCAGCTCTCTGAAAGGTAGGCAAAGCAGGAATAGCTGACAATACAGCTCATACCAGTTGCCATTCTCATTGCCAAAGTTTGTCCTATGATGATAAGTGAAGTTGGAGTCCAGTCTCTGTAGTAAGATACTGCCGCAGTGGTGATGTGACTCAACACCCCCCTCAAGGGGGGTGGGGATTGACAGCCTGTAGGTCATGCAGGACAATAACTGTAATGCATCACAGAAGCTGTCATATCGTAAGAAGCCAAGGGGACCTGAAACGGTGCCAATGGTGAAAGATCTCTGCAGATAAAAAGGATCCTCTCCGTAAGGTCATTGCAGATGAATAAAATACACTCGTGCAGAGGGTAGGCTTAAGCAAAGGAAGATTGCTACTCAGCGACCTGTACTCAATTGCGCCGCTCGCACTTGGCAATCGTGCTCAAGCCACAAACTTGAAGAGGTGGCTAGGTTCGCTGTACCAGCACCAGATGACTAGCAGGATTCACTAGGTGTCATCGTCCTAGCAAAAACTGCTGCAGTTCAGATGTTCCAGAGGTTCGCAGTGCATCTCACATAGGCCACTCTCCCCTAGAGTGAGCCATGAGCAGAATCACTACGTCCCATCAGCGCACCGATCCATGTTGGCAGGCTTTGCTGCACTAGGGCGCTCCAGACTGAACAGCAGGAAGCACCACTGGACAGCGCCAGTAGAGCTCACTGCAGTGCAGCCTGGTCCATGGCTCTATCAGGGATCTACCGCCCCTCCCGGAGAATCGCAGAAACAAAACAGCGCGAGAAGGGCCCTTCCCAGACAGCCAACGAAAAAGCCACATGAATCAAACAGCCCAAAAACCACAAAAAGACATAAAAGAGGGAAAACGGAGAGGGGGGGACGGTGACAGGAATCTGCCACACCGCAAAAGAATTTAGAGTAACTAAAGATACAACCAATGCAGTTAAGGTGAAATGACAGAGCAATTATGTAGAGCGGTAACCTCAGTATCCAGGCAACAGATGGACCAAATGACACAAAAACCACCACAGAGAACCCTGCCAACATGGGGGGAAGCAAACCACTAAAGGGGGGAGAGGCCAAAACAAAACACACACAACGACACCGGCCACACAGAAGGAGCGAGGAGAGGAGCCAGGAGGCAGCAGAGGACAGAGGGAGAGGGACACACCCGCACCAGAAGGGGTACAAACGTACCTTAGCGGAGTTCAAAAAAGGGGCCAAGGATCATACTATGATGAATACCTCAGTGAGGGTGCACACAGCACTCCAACAACACAGGAAACATGGTGTAGAGGGAAAGATCCCCACACAGGGCCAAAGGCCTTTAGTGCCACGAGACACCATGAAGAGGGGAAATCAATGCACAACAATCACTCCAATCACAAAGGCAAGGCAACCAGGCCGTCGCCGGAAGCAACGATACCCAGAGGGAGGGACCAGTAAAACCTGGACCAAGGCGCCAAGGAGGAACATCCGAGGGGGAGTGAGGGTCACGTCAGGCAGGGAACAGTAATCACAAACAGAAAAAGAACGAAAAAGGCACCAACACCTAATGTAGCTCTGCAGATGGCAAAACCTATGGATGAGTCAGCGAATTCAAGTGCCTTAGTTGGTGGAAGGGGTGGGGGAGTGGGTGGCTCATCAAGACTGCATCTGGGGAAAACAACAGCATCTTTACCCATCGATGATTGTCAGGCAACGACTGCGAGAAAGCGAGTGCGTGCACTAGGCTTCAGGGCAGAGGCAACCTTAGTACAAGCTAAGCTCTCAACGGGACAGCTCGTGCAGAAAACGGGTATTAACGAAGCCATGCGGCCCGATCTGTTATGCCTAAGCTGGCACTCGCACACACAGCCAACTGTGGCTCCCAACTGATGGAGAGATCGGGGTTGGTTGGAGCCAGGCATGTGTCGCATGCTGAACCTAACAATTATAAATGGGGAAACTGTGTCTCCTGCTGCATACCAGTGCACCTGTCACGTCTTTGGACAGACACACTGGGTATGAGCAGTACACTTAAAGTAGATGTGACAAATGAACCAATTAGACACGTAAATCATCTTCCACCACCGTGATTGATGAAACAAAAGCCAACCAAAGGGTGAAAGCCCCGAGTGAAACAGAAAAAGATAAGGGGAGGGGAGAGGGGGTGGACATACGAAGGAAAGTGTGATACTGGGGGGTTGAGCTGGGGATCATGTCATACCTCTCGTGAAATGTTCCAAATGGTGTTTTTTGTCTGCTGTAATGGTGTCATACCATTCATTGGTGAGCCCAAATGAAACTGGGTTCACTGCTTGCTGGGCAGTAGCACGCTGATGAAGCGCTCTGAGCGCCCTTCGATGTTCATCCAGATCTTCCGGAGGGACCCTGCGGCGGACTCGCCTGTCTGGGAAGTTTCGTTCCCGCAGGTTGGTTTGCAAGGCATGTTCCGCTATATAGACTGCTGGTTGCTGGAATAAAGCTCGCTCCGCAAATCTGTCGAGGTGGACTGTCCACTCAGCAAACATGTGGCTGTGTGACAGTTGCTTCCTGAGTCGCGCCTCTGTTTGATGAAGGCTCCCATTCATGTGCCACAATAGTAAAAGACTGTAGTTGGATGGCCAGTCAAGTGGACACAATGTGGCTGTTTCTTTCCATTTTTCAGGGGTAAGGCCTTCTGAAGAGGGAATAATCACTTCAAGAGTAGTACGATTCGATCCAAGGGGTTGGAGACCTCGCAGCATACATGGTTCAACGAGCCCTGTGGTGTAACCATTGATGAGCTCCTGGAAGCTTCCAGCCATCTGAAAGTCTTCATCCAACCCCAGGTGAAAACCAGGCAAATTTTTAGCAACAAATTTAACTGCTTGGAGCAGCTGCTTTTCTCCTTCCACGGGAGTCTCGTCATAGGAACGTTTCGGGCGCGTGATGTTGATTTCCTGAGGTTTCTGTGCATTCTCAGGAGCATTCTTGAGGAGTTTGGGAGCAATTTTACTGGCCCAGCTAGCCGGAAACCATGCCAAGAGGGCAGAGGCGCCACTCGTAAGGTCCACTAACCCAGTAGTGCGCCGATGCGGTCGATCTGTGACTAGGACTTTCACAGGGCCACTCGGCGCTCGACTCCGATTCACTTCAGAGCTCTCGCGGGCTGAGCCAATGAGTTCAGACAGGATGGGCCGAAACCAGTAAGTGGCATACAAAAGGCATTCAGTTTCTGGAGTCACCATGGATTCAGCCAATCTCATCAACGAGCTCATCGCCTGGGCGAGCTTCTCTGCCAATCGAATTGTGAGAGCCCTAGCTGTTTGATTAAGGACATCCTCCACCTCCTTGGCACCTTGCCCGCGCAACCACAGTTCACCCGCCACACTCAGCAAGACGCGCGCAAACTTTTCTTGGATGGCAATCAAGGACAACGTCAGTCTCGCCTGGAGCCATAGCGGCGGGAGAACGCCAAGGTTTTCTGGTATGCAGAAAGGGTTTCCGTCAGGTTGGATATTGTCAATTAACATTGCTAGCTTATCAGCTGCGCTCAAGATCTCGTCCTCAGAGGGATCTTCGGCTGCTTCAGGTATGGGTGGACACCATGAGATGGTAGGGTCTTCTGGATCACTTTCTCCATCGGTAGAGGCGGCTTCTTCATCCGAGGATGGGTCGCTCACTGTGTCTCTTGCACCCTCCGGGCTTGCAAATTTCATAGTGCCTGGATCAAATTGGCGATCTAGTGTGGCCAAAAGCTCAGGTTGCAAACGATGGGCATCAAAGTAATGGATACCAGGGATTACCACAAGTTGTCGATCCTGTATACCAGCATGAAAGAAGACCTTGTGACCTCTGTGTCGATGAACGAGGGCTGGGGACCCATTGTAAGCTGCACACAGCCAGAGGGGAGATCTGTAACCATCCGCGGCGTAACCATACAGGTACTCACGATCAATTGAGCAGGGGAAAAATCCGCTGGTCGTCAGCACATGGTCACGTGTGCGGGACTCTAGCGCTGCGAGGACATTAGGGGGAAGCCGTAGCCTGTCTCTGCATGCCACTACCAGCCGATATCGTCTCCACGCTCGTGTGCCATTGGTGGTCACTATCATGGCAATAGCAAGGGGCGGTTTATCTTGGGGAGTAAAGGGCACCGATAATCCCCAGTCCAGTATGGCACATCTGTCGCTAGGGTAGTGTGTAGGGCCATGGTACTGAATGTCACGGGCTTTCAACGTGAAGTATCCGTAATGGTAAACCCCTATTGTCTGGGCCATTCCAATCATGCCTGCCATGTCAAGAGGCGAGACAATATAGGTATGGTCGATGGCTCTTGTCAGCGCTACAGTTGCCCTTCCATAGCAGTCCTCGCGCTCGTCTGCTGTTGAATCTCTCCGTCCTCCACTAAGAAAGCCTACCCCTGTTTGAACAATGACAGCAATGCGAGCTGTCGCTCCTGCAGCAGAGGAGGTGGTGGAAACTCGCAGCCCGCCATACCACTCGGTCTGAAAGCCATGTTGGAGTAGCAGATTATGTACAGCCGTACGATTGCATAAGACAAGCAGCTGCGAGGTCGCTCCCTGTTGCAAGTTACGATAATAATTCTTCAGGTAGGTACAGAAGGCAACCACATCCTCAACTGCAGACCTGAGATCCTTAGGGGCTTTCCACAGTACTGTGCGGAAGCCTCCAATGGCTACAGTGGACTCATGTGGCACGAAATGGCCAATGTAGATATGGTTGGACTCATGGAGGACTAACTCCGGATATCGAACTGCAACAATGGCTTGGTAGGTCAGCATGGAAACTCGTGAGCTGTTAGGGAGAATGATGCCCCATCGATGAGGACCACAGAGTCCAGCTGCTTCAAGGGTCGTGGTGCACGCAGGTACCCCAAACTCCTCTGGTGCTGTGGCAATTAGCAAGACTGCAAGCACCGCTGCAATGAGGCTGCTGTGTGCATCCAGCTGGCACGAAATTCGGCAGTGGAACACCCGCCTGAGGGCGACAGGCAGCTCGTAATCTTGCGGAGTGGATGTCCATGGGCCACTGTGCGGCTTGTTTGCAAGCCTCAGCAGACTGAAGAGCTCCGACTCCGGATCTTGGCTCGCATCGGGCCACAGCTGAGCTACGAGGGCTGCCATTCGTGCTGGTGGAAAATAGTCGCCGGACTTATCAAGTGCTCGAAGCCCCAACGGCCGTTGCAACAGTTTATGTCGATTGACAGCCGCTGCTCGGCCTTTGGATAGCCCTCCTGGAGTTTGCCTGTGGTCTCCAATGAAGACAGTAAGCATTGGCTGTTGGATGGCAGCAAGAGCTGCAATCTCATGGTAGTTGCCATACTGTTGACTTTCGTCCATAAAGGCAAGCCAGGTGCGAGAAATCCAATGGCCAAAAGAGGAGTAGCGCATCGCCATTTCCGCCGTAGCTGAGCCACCTGTTGCGATGAGTATATTCTTGTGTGAGATGATTCTATTACGGTCGCTACAACGGACGTCAATTTTGGAGGCGTATGCCTCTCCTTTGCCCTCCTCCATGCGTCCAATTAGCCTGCCGAAGTTCTTGATTGTGGGGGGCGCAAGATCACTCACTTGATCCGCTAGTGCTTTGGCAGCTACATTCTCTTTAGTGTAGATGATTGCAACAAAGTCATTCAGTTCGCAGCTTAGGGCAATGAGCAGGACCGCAAGGGACCGCGTTTTGCCAGCACCAAAAACCCCTGCAATACATAAGTCAGATCTTCCAGTCATAATGGCCAACAAGAGTGCAATTGAGACTGTCAGGACATGTCCATCACCGTGTGCTGCTAGAGGAAGGAGATGTTCACGATAGTAACTATCATGGGTCCCATCCATCGAGATCGCAGCTGGTGTCAAAAATCTGCTCAGAATTCTGACTAATGCATCAGTCAGTTGCGTTTTGCGCTCGCTAGCCATACGGCGAACAGGTATATGCGGCTGCACAATGCCCATTGCCAATGGGAGGCGCGACTGATTAGCTTGTGCAAACACTAAGAGTTCATGGCGGCTGCGTGTGTCTCCCAGAAAGGCCAACTCTTCCCAGACAACGGCCATGGACGGGTGGTCTTCAATGGGTTTCAGCCAATCCTGTGCAGGATCAAAATAACTCATGGTTCTAAGATGCAGATCCAAAAGTCGCCCACAAAAGGTCCGAGCAATAGGCAGAGAGACAATAACCAGCTCCAGCATCTTTGGGGCAATGCGCTTGAGCGCTCTTTGAACAGGGTTTTTGCTAGTTCCGCTCGACATCACCTTCTCGTGTACCAATGCTATGACACAACGCTGCTGATTGTCTGGCAACTGGAATATACCCAGTAGGGCTCTGCCTGCCATCACGTTCGCTTCCAGGTTGCCCAGGTTCCCAGCTTCACAGAGAGCACGCGGCGAAAGCGCTGGAACATCGGAAGGTGCACTAAATAGCAGGAGTGGGGCACCATCAGTATGTAGGTGGATGACATGAAATCCGGCATACGCCTCATATTGATAGGTAACCTGTAGCCGTGTTCCAGTCTGTCCTCGCTTCTTCTGCTGAGCAAGTTCTACACTGACCCAAGGCTGTAGATGTTGGAGCTGCCGTCCCGCATGATACGCGTCTAATTGCGGAAGCACCATGTCCAGGAGGAAGATGAGGGTGCGCAGGGAAAAGCCTCGCAGAAATTCCGCCAGTAAGTTGCGGACTAGCAATCCTCCCTCATCATGGGACCCTCCCGGTGTGGGAATCATCGCAATCAGGGCCGCTTGCAGTTCAGCTTCCGTTTCAGGCTGGCCATCCCGGATATCCCTTCCGTCAATGGGCACTGTGTGCAGTTCAGTGTTCCCTTCACCAGCTGCTACTAACAGAGAACTTAGAGTTGTCTTGAGATGTTCAGGAAGGTCAAAGCTAACCCATGAAAGTACACGCAGCAGACCCTCGCAACGTACCCCATGTGGAATGACTTGAGGGGTAGTGATTTGTAGTCTCTGGACTTCATGAACCCCTTCGTCAAGATCAATGAAGAGCAAGTGGCCATAGGAGTGTTTAGCACGTCCACTCCATGTGGGGTGCCCTTCTATCAGGACAATCTGATAGTTGAATTCTGTCAGAGAGCCAGGTTTCCACACACAAAGCCGGTCCTCCAGGCAGTGCACCAGTGTGACTGTGCGTTCGCCTGTGGCAAGTCTCATCATCTCTGGTGGTGTCGCAATCGCAGCAACTTTGGTGAGGCCAGGGAACACTGCAAACGCACTCAGGATCTCATGGACAGCTAGGCCCGTATAGGACCCTGCCGAAAAACCGTACACATTGACATCCCTGAAACCGCTTGCTGCCGCTGCGGTGACTAACTGTGGAAAGCATGACTTCAGAAATAGATGTTTGCCTTGCGGATGGTAGCAACGAAAGATTTGCATAATTGCTGTTGTCCAGGTCGGGTGTGGTGGCCTGGCATGGGCTGGCCGGATATTCGCAGCCTCAATTAGGCGAATCGCTCGCGTGAGCAGCAGTTGTTGATCAGCGAACTGCCCAGGGAGAAAATCTCGCCAGGCTGTCCATCCTTCTGCCGTGGAGAGTAACTGATAGATCACATATTCATGCACAGTTTTGGTGAGGCCCAACTGGGTGATATGTTCTTCCCAGTCATCTGTCATCGCAAGCGATCGGCCATACACCTTGGTTTGCGCAAGATTTTGCAGAAAAATATCATATTCATGCTCGCCACTAAGTAGGCCACCCCCTAGTCCACTGCAATGCACTTCAAGGGGTCGGTCTTGCATCGGGGCATCATCTTGCCAGACTTCAGCAAGGGAAAACACCCAGGATGCCCACTCTGCAGAGCCTGTGAGGGCTACGGGCAGCGTATCTTCGAGTGGGCCCCCACTGTAGTGTTGTTTGGACACTTCCCCAATATCTATGGCCTGCTCATTGACGGTGACTTTCCAATTAGTCATCTCTCTGAAGGGTAGCGGAAGACCAACAGTGAGGGGAGCTGCCTGCTGCAGCGATGTACATGAAGGTTCAGATTGTTCCTTCCGGTGCCACAGTCCACACAGCAATGTGAGTTGAGCTTGGGAGAGGGGAACAGGAGGCACTTTAGCATGCGACCAGAAGGAAATTGGGATGCAACCATTGGGGCTTCCATTCTTGTGTCCCAAATAGAGCCGCAGCCAGTGGCAACCAGCCAAATTGGGCCAGCTCAGCGAGACTGCTGGGCATTCTTTTCTTGGCAGTACTGCCAAACCCATGCAGAATCACAGGCCGCATGTAGTGTGGCTCAATTGTCATGGCTTGGTACATCTTGTCTCCCGGCAGTACTCGTACGCTGACTTCTCCCGGCAGCAAGTTAAGGGTCGGAAGAGTTCCTTGCTCATAGGCAGGCCGAGTCCATTTGTGGAAGTTGGGTTGTCTACCTTGGTAGCCATCAAGGATTCTCCGTAGATGACCGTGGCGCGGCCAGACTCCAGAGGCTGGGACCGGAAAAGTAACTAATCCAGACCACTGGCCCAACACACTCCACGCATGGCACCAATCAGCAGTAACCCGGGTGGATGTGCGGAGCAGAGGAGAGCCAAGTAATCCACTAGCAACTGCTTGCTCAACGTCCGCAGGTGGATATGTAGTAGCAAGGTAGGCTTCGACATGTCTATGATAGGCACGAGTAATGTCGTGAGCTATTTCGTCAGGATCCGTGTCCAAGTCCTCCAAGGCTGTGACAGGTACAGGGCTCTCATGACCGGAAGCTAACACAATGACCAGACCCGCATTGATTTCAGTGAATGCTTCACTCACAAGGATGACTCCTTTGGGCCTACACGCACTGGCAGTTTCATCCACGTCTGATTTGTCCTTCCGGTTGGGTTTAGTTGACCCAGCCGGGGAAGAGTCAGTGCTGCTAGACGTCGCCCGCCGAGACATGCGGGGACTCGGGTCTGGTGACCCACCATAGTCAACTTCATCTGCCAGATCGGCACTATAGGTAAGTGGCGGAGCTCGTAGCGGGTCAGCTGTTCGGACAGCAATATGGTCAGCACTATGTGATCTGGATCGTAGCCATTCTTTCCACCAAGCAGCGACCATTGGCCAATAGCTGAGACTTGACCTTGTCTGATTGCAGATCCCGGTTGTCCGTAACCAGATATACCGTGTGGTAGGGCAGAAACGCTGAGCTCTGACTAACCAACCATCGGTACAACTTGTGCCAATCCGGTCCAGGTAAGGCTTCGTTCCCATCGACCGTGGCAATTTCATAGTCATGCCGATCCGTGCAGCTGTCTTCTTACGGGGGTCTCCAAATCGCCAGTGCTGCTCAATCGATACATTCAGCCCGTATTCAGTCGAAATGCTCTTGTGCTGTTCGATTGCGTAGAGCAAGTCAAAGAAGCTGATATTTGGCTTCTTTTCATACCAAGACTTCGTAACCTGTTCTCTAGAGAGCAGAGACATCACTCTATAGTTCCTGGGCAACTGATTTGGCTGTAGAAAAGAAGAGCGGGGGAGGGAGGGAGGTGTTGAGAATCCAGACACGTCCTTGGTCAGAAGACTCAAGCACACCAAAAGGAAAAAACAACAGAAAAACCGACAGGGAGACACAAAGAGAAAGACAAACAGAGCAGGCAACAGGAAGAAAGGGCCAACAGCACAACACACAACCAAACCAGACAAACGAAACAGAACCAAAAAAGGGGGGAGAGGGGGGGCGAGTGTTGAAAAACCTGGCACGTCTTTGGCCAGGCAGTTCAAGCACCCAGAACTAAAATTGAAAGAACAAATCAAATACCCAGGACACTAAGACTTAGGAGCAATGGCTAAACTAGATGGCGCACACGTAGTGAGCGAAAGAGGTGAATAAGGGGGAGGAAGCAGGAAGAGGAAGCTGGAAGCCCTGACAGTCTTTAGTCAGAGAATCCAGGCACGAGAAAGAGATCAAAAATAAAGAAAGGGGGAGGAGGGAAAGGGAGGTGCTGGTAACCCTGGCACGTCTTTGGCCAGAGAAACCAGGCGTCAGATGGAAGGGAGGGAGAAGCAGGATGAAGTGAAATGAGCAATGATGGATGCTATCGTTAAATGTGGTCCCTATGCACGAAAGATCAATATGTACTTTGTTGAATGGAGAAAAAGCGGTAGCAATACCCTTCACCCAATATCCGGGAAGTTGGCTGTTTCAATCCCTTGATGTGGTTAGGAGGAGCTGTATGTCCTTTTCCTGGAACTGAGCTAAGGGCAAGACTGGCTACGACTGTCTCTTGAGCCGATGGGATCACAGGGAGCAGTATCTCTTTGTGACAGAGCACACAGTACTGGTGCATTGCAAACATCATGATTCAAATGAAACAAAAGTTCTTATGCGTACTTTCTTTCGTGTGTCTTAAGATAACAAGCAAGCCAGAGTTCCTTTTTGCTGATGCCCGCATCCTACTGGGAAAATGGTCATCTGGAGCACGCAATTAGTCAACTTGGTGGAGGAATGTTTCTTCCTGGTTGTGCTCGGGGGGTATCTGCAGCTCAGGGCGTAGTTGTACTGGTAAAGACAGGCCATCGAGTATTCTGCGCCATCTAAATGTAGTGAAATTAGTCTGTCGAGACTGTTTTTCGATTATGTGTTGATATTTCCACACTATTTGTTTGAGGATAGCGGTGGCCCTATCTGTCAGAGCAGTGAATTTGTTTCGCACCTGAGAAAGTTGCTCACTTCTCACCACGTCGGAGGGGCTACTGGCACGCTGTAAAATGTCAATGACTGTGTCTTCAGTGTTCTGCAAAGCAGCAGCTTGTACAGCGTTGAAAACTTCTTTACGGGCAGGGTAACCATACCATTCCAGGGAGTGGCAAAGCACCGAGGCAATCGTAATCTCCTGCCACGGGTCCGCTTGTGCGTCTAGGAGCAGCTGGACATTAGTCCTGTGTCGATGGAGGACAGCAAGGAAAAGGGGTGGGAGCGCTCCTTTCACGGGTATCACCGAGGCACCAGCTTCAAGCAAAATTTGCACGTGCTGTGAGCTGCCCAACTCAACTGCTAACTCCAACATGGTGGTAGGTTTTGTTTTGGGCGGAATGATATTGGGGTCAGCATGGGCTTGTAGCAGTAGGTAAGTTAGTGTGGCTCCATGTCGAGGAAAACAGTGGCCAGCAGTAGGCTGGTAAGCGTATGGATCAGCAGAGTGGTCTCGAAGGATAGCAGAAGCTACTAATGTACTAATATGCCCTTCCTCCGTTGTCGTGTCCATAAGGCCTACACCCTTACCAAGATGATAGCTTACATCAATCACATCCTTGTGACAAATGGCAGTGAGAAGGTCTCGGTATTGCTGTGCTGACGGGACTTGTAACGACTGTACTATATAGCAGAACGTTGTCTCATTTGTATCTGTGTCGAACTGAACGGCCCTCAAAGGCAATTGGATTGCTGACGAGCTGGCTGCATACAGGACCACTTGGAAAGGTGAGTCTAACCTGAGCACCTTGGCCGTCTGTTTAATAATATCCCATCCGAGGGTTGTCCGTTCCACGACGTCCATCATCAGGGTGGTTTCACCACGGATTCCATGGCAGACACGGAGTCGCATACTTACCCCTGGAAATAAGTAATTAGAGGCAACCCTGACAGTCCTTAGCCAGAGGGGCCTCGCACTTATATTTGCAACCACGAAGTTCATAGATGCCTAGGCAGGATACAGAGGGGTGTATAAGGAACTGTAAGAGGACTAGTAACAAATCAGACCATCTAAATTTGAGCCGATATTGCTTAGCAGCTCACACGAGAAGAGTTCGCAAGGGCTTGCAAGCAAATACAACGAAAAAATAGTAGTCAGTCAGAAGAAAACGGCATGCGCTGTATAGCATATCTAGGATCCCTTAGGTCTAAAGATCGATCTAGTTGGTATGCTTTTATTTGAGCTGAAAATTCTGCGGGCCTTCTCTCGAGCAGCATGGCAAGGGGTCACATGCAAGAAACTCTTCTACTCGACTGCAAGAAATCTGGTAGCAGATATAGCAAGTATCGCACATTACCATCTTTTTCTGTCCTGCATCCTCAGCGTGAGGAAAGAGCCACAGTCTTCGCTGCAGTTCCTTCGGACTGTAGACAGCATGCAGATGTCAAAGGTCTATGTCACTCAGGTTTGACTTCCCTCTGTAGCTGGATCTGTGCACGATTCTGTCGGAGCAGCGGAAACAGCTTGAACCAAATCTTCCTCTTTGGCCGTGGCTTGTTCATGCTCGATCTGCACCAAGTTGCCCACGACTTCTTCCATTTGGGTGGCTGCCTCCATTACGAAGGTTAATAGAGTGCGTGCATACGCCAGCTGTTTAGCGGCCCGGGCCCGGCCCTCTGTTGCAGGTCCTAGCGGCGGTACCTCACCATGCCGCCACATTGTGACTTTGCTTGTTGTATGAGTTGGCATGGAGGGTGATTGCGGCTCCGATCGACCAGCAAAGGTCGCATTGAGTTTCTGCAAGTCGCGTTCACTGTAATTCCCAGTCGGGTCGATCTGTTGGGTACTTGTCTGTCCAGTGGGGTCTGTATACTTCCTCTTGCCATGCAAATTCTCCTCTCTTCGCGGCATAGACTTTATGGCACTTTTGTGTTCAAAGCCAGTCTTGAAAGTTTCGTGAGCTGCTGAACTACAGCGGGATTCTCTGTTCAGGGCAATAATTTTGTCCATCACCTTGCCTGAGCTATTGGTCATTTCTGTAAAGGGCCAGCAGGGCGTGCGATTCGCCAGGATATTGTGTTCATGCATCCGGTCAACATAGAAATGATTCAATTTCTCATTGTGTCGATGGTTCGTGATGACAGCAAATCTTCTGGGACTGACCCAAATCCATAAATCCTCCTGAAAGGACTCTGTGGCATAGAAGGGCCAGATCTGCCGGCCTCCCATTTCCACAAAACAAAAATTGGTGTAGACGTCATCACTGGCTTCGGTATCTATATGACAAAAGTCATGTGACAGCTTGGCGGAACTGGACCCTGGATAGGCCCAGTCCACTGGGCTCTTCATGTCATCATTGAGAATAATGTTCCAACATTCGCCATTGATGTACATTCTATATTCATAGAAGGACCATGCATGGAGCTGCTTGGCGTGCTCATAGCAGCCTTGCTGCCGATAAACCTGGATGCCATCGTACTCCGCAAGGTAGGACTCTTTGTATTCAAGTCGCTGGTGTTCACTGTGAGCTTCAGTATCATTACTGCCACCAGCGGGGCCCGCTTGGTCAGGCCCAGTCAGTGGGCCTGCTTTTAGCGTGACCTTATCACCGATCCACTGCGCCATGACTGCCCACCAGGGTTTACAAGGGTATGGCAGAAGCAGGAACGACGTGCAGGAAAAGAGAGGAGAGGAAACAATCACAGACGAGTGAGAGGGACGGACCAGAAGGTAAAGACGAGGGGCCAAAAGTTACGGACAGCAGCAAAGGTAGCAATAGGGGACAGCCAAAGAGAGGAGGAGACTACGGCAAAAGAGAGGGAAGGCAGGATAGAGAGAGGGTACTCCCCTGACACGTCTTTGGTCAGAGGAGTGGGAGCCCTGTACATGGGGCGATGGTTTGAGCCACAGGTATGCAATAGGGTATACTAAGAATGATGCCGTATCTCTCCCTGTCGACATGTACCAGATTCACGTGTACACATGAAACATATGCTGAGCATGCACGCTGCCTTGGCGGAGACACGACTCTCTTTTTTGCCAAAATTTTGAATTGACAATATCACACCTAAGGATGATAAGCATAGCCCTTGCTTCGCGTCACTTGATTCATCAAAAAACAGTTAAACAGTGAGTAAGTTCAGTGTAACTGTGTTGTACATAAGCTGTGGCGATGTACATTGTAGATGAATCCGTGAGGCCTATTCCTTCACGGAACAGCTGTTCAAGGAGCCTAGCATCAAGGCAATCTACCGTCTCTTCCTTGATCGAAAAAACGCAAGGGGTCCTATGCATGAGTCCATTGGATATGAGGAGATAGTCTTGAATTTGTTGCTCGTCGATTCGGATTACTGCGTGTGTAGCAGTGTGTGCAATCCAAGTCTCCGCATCAGGCATTCGTAGGTGCAAAATTAGCAGTTCGATGTTGTCTCCTATCACTGCAGACGGAGGTCTTGCTTCGAGCGAGGTTGCTCCGATAACTCCATCCACAACGTCTAAGTGCTTCATTTCGTCACCATGGCAATACCGTATGCGCTGTCTGACTAGGTCTCCGTGTCTAGCGTAATTGCTTGGAAACACCTAGTGATCTCAACCAATAACTACAGAGTGGTATTGTTGGATGTGTGTTGTGACGTGTCAACTCTTGAGCAAACGATGGCACGCGTAGGTAACGTGTGGCACATAAACCATGTTGTTGCACCAATCTGTTATGCGGCAATTCTAAAATCCACAGCAATTTCACTGTTTTGTTATAGGAGGACGACCTCCGGTGCACCCAACTCTCTGTCAGGACTTCGAGTGGCCGCAGTGGGCGGGTCCTGCACAAGAAGTCTAAATCTTATGTCGGGAGCCATCATTCTGGCTACTTCGACTAGGAGCGTGCTAGGTTGTAGTCTTTGCACAGTTGAATTTGTTCCAGCTGCTCTGTTGGTCCAGATGCGGAGGTTGGGTGGCAACCCTATCCGTAATAGGAGAAATGCCACTTCCACCACTGTATCAACCGTTTGCTGCATGGTCCTGCGGTCCAAGAAACCGCCCAAGGTCGCAGTGATGTGTATTGTCTGGATAATCAGCCGGAATGGTCGGGCATCGATTGGCACTGGTGCAAATCCCGCCTGATCGGTCATGCCTCCATCAGCAGCTGGAATTAAGTATAGGTGATTGACCCACACACCTCGTGTAGACGGGCGACTAAAACCTGCCACTTGGACTATGTCCTCGTATGATGCTGCTAGTGCTGTCAAGAGATGCTGTGTGATGCTCTGTCCATCCAATTCAACTTGTTGGAGGTCAGCTTCCAATGTGTTATAGATCAATTGCAGCCCATGTGCTTCTTCTGGAAAGAAGGTGACACATCCACTCTGCACCAGCCGTACTGTGCGCCTGAGGTCTCGCACAGCCACCATGAGTTCCTGTGCTGCTTCCAAGCTATATAAGATCATCTTTACTGGCATAGAGAAACGGTGTTCTTCACCGCGGAGTCGTACAAAGTCCATGGCAGTACAGGTAGAGAGAGTGGGGGCCCACTACATAAAGATTGCTATTTGCAAGTATCAGAGAGTGGCAATTAAAACGGTTATTAGTGATGTTGTGGTCAGTCAGTTGCAATCCCGACACGTCTTTGGTCGGAAAGACAACGTGACCGTCAGGGTTACCCTATTGAATGTCAGGCATGTTGGGAATTGGGTCATGTCAGCCATGTCTCTATGATGACTGTCTCGCTAGGGTATTTCAGTAAGTGCGATGGGGAAGGTTAATTTTTATCCCATTGTCGCTGAAACACGCTCACGTCATCTTTGTACACCTTTGAATTAGTGAAGAGCCCAAGGGCACCGTGCAATTTACCATTGTGTGCGAGTGAGCTAGATAACAAGTACAGACAAAAGACATGCAGGTTAGGGACCATCCTAAGCCCTTGGCGAAAATTCCATGAAATTGCCTGTATCAGACTGTCTTCTACCTTGCGGGTAGGTGGGCAGGGGATATTGCGTATTAGGCATGCTAGCTTAAGGGGAGAAAAACCTGTGAGCAGAAATAGCGGCATGTTCACACTGCAGTCATCGCCAGCAATGGCAAGATGAAAATGAATGTGCCGCGACTAGATGAGCGTGTGGTTCAATTCCCGTAAAAGTTACTTGCAAGACATGCGAGAATCACCACCGGAAAAGCAGACCAATGAAAACCTCTTTTGATTAACTGTCGATCAGCTTCACCAGTCTTCTGCTAAGTCATGTAGGCCTCATAGGTCATTGAAGATGGTTGCATAAGCATCACTGAGGGCATACCAATTTTGCTGTAGTCGGTAAAGTGCTCGGTTGGCTTCTTGTACGAGGTCATTATGTTGCCTTTGCAGCACGTGGATGCCTTCACTGAGTTGAAAGATTCGATCCGCTTCATCTTCATGATTAGGAAAATGGCCTGCTATTGCATTTTGGCACTCTTGCGAGAGCCGAAAATCAAAGCACGGTCGATCATCTTCATGGACAGCACTGTTGATACGTGATTGCTCACTCAGTGCGATTCCTTCGGGAGTTGGCTGCAGTGTTTCAATGCGATTGCCTAGTATATTGTAAGCTTGATAATGTCTGCAATAACAGCACATTGTTGAGCGTTTTTTGCAACAATTGCAAAACGTCTGGAGTTGGCCCAGCATGCATATCCATTGTGTCGCACCTCTGCTGCAAAGGGATAAAACCCTCCATAGCCTGCAATATTCAACCAAGCCTGTAGGTACACCTCGTCACACTCTCGAGGAATGACCTTATGGAATCCATGGGGCAATGAAGCCCCCATCACTACTGTCGTCTCATCAGGAAGCCATGATTCATCTTCAGCCCAGAGGATGTTCCATTTTTCGCCATTGAGCCATGTGCATGCTTCCATCAAGTTAAATACCCTGCATTCTATATTAACATTGTGACATAGCCTATGGATAGGATACTTGCCGCGATGCAGATTCGTCAACATATTTGGAGTGCTCTGAATGGTTTCCACGTTATACCCTTTCCAGTGGTAGTTCCTCAGAAAGGTCATGAGCGCAGTCGACATGGCTACGCGAGTGGAGCGCCTGCCAGGTGCAGTCCCGACACGTCTTTGGTCGGAAAAGCACCGTGGCTTGGCAGCTGAGGATAACCTGTACTATTTATGTTGGTGTCAGGCAGCATTGTTAGCATCATTGGAGGTAGCACATCATTATGTTAGGTGTATTGTCTAAAGTCTGTTTGAGCCGATAGACTACGTGTGCTAGGATGACGTTATGAACTTCGTTATCCTGTATTGGAGATCGAGTGACTGCCGGCATGGAAGAGCTTGGTTATTACCTGTCACTAAAGCTGACAACACAAGTGAGCTTATTTTCTCAGTGGCTGAACAAAACTGCGCTATGCACGGCGTAAACACATTGGGACTAGCCAGCCTCTCATATCTTAGCAAGTTGGGACAGGGAACTTGCAGGCACATTGTCATCTTGCTTCTCTTATAGTGCTAGCACTTCTCGGTCTTGCGTATACCCACTGCTATGGTGAGGGTGGGAAGCAGTTCTCTCTCACATCATGCAGTTCTTCGTCTACACTTGAACTGATCTCAATGCCATCGGGATACACCACTGGGACCAACAGCTCGGTCTGAGCATATTCCATTTCACGTACGATGCGAGCTTTGTAGTCAGCTATCATGTGAAGTAAAGTGACTTGCGCTTGAATGCTCTCATCAAGCGTTTCCGGCATTGGTATGTCGACCCAGAGTACTTCTCTGGCCTGTTGCTTCGCCTTGAGCAAATGGTAGTGGGCGGACTGCAAATTATCCAGTAAGGTACAGCAAGCCGTATACTTGTTGATGACTCGTTTGATGTGTAAAAGTCGCTCGTCACAGCTTGATGCATCCGATGTTGCGCACGCCATGGCAGGTAACCCGACAACTAATCTGGTAGATTTCTTTCGACTCCAACAAGCTCGCACAACTTATGTGGGGGAGAAATAAAAGCTGATTGAACTACGAGGACTAAAAAAAGGCCATTACATGTTTGTGTGAGGGACCCCTGTCACGTCTTTGGACAGAAGTACCCTGAGCTATCTTAGTAATGGAAAGCAATAAATACTTCTCAAGGTCCATTAAATAATTAGGGAGGAGACTACAGCACAAGGATAATTATGGGAGAGAGTAGCCAAGATCCATGTGGTACATGAAAATTTCACAAGCTTGGTCATTTGCCTCCTAATGCTGCTACTGAGGAGCCAAAAAGTAAAGTATGCATGGAGTCCTCAACGTCAGTACTACTAGTCAAGTGCGACGTTGGAGTGTGACTCATGGACCTATGGAGAGCAAGCTTGAACGACCAGGAGGCACGCTCAGACGATAATGAAGGCAGAGAGATACGACAGGACGGAGAGGAGACAGAGTACCCTTTGAATCTCGCTACCCAGGATCGAAATCAAACAAAAAATGAGAGAAGTGGTACACAATTGGCAAGACACCTAGACAGTTGACCAGTCATTTTGCTCACCGCGCTGCTGACTGTTGTATGGCACAAGCACATTGTGCAGCAATAAGTCTGCTCATTCATCCAACTTACGCTTCATAGAGCTTTGACTCTGTTGCCTACCGTGCTTCTCTTGCTGACGATTTGCCTCCCATCGTTGAAAGATTTTCGCTCGACCGATGGCAGTCAAGGATTTCCGGCCAATCTGTTCTTCACAAGCTGCTTGTTTTGGGACTGCGTGATTCCTTTCCTCGTTTGCCAGGAATAATATAGCTTCATCCAACGCTCCTAATGCCAATCTCAGTTGATTGACAGCTTTCTCCGTGTCCATGCCGGCTAAGCTTACCTTGTCAGTTACCTTAGCCAGGCAATTTCGAAGCTGAGCGACATGATGGGATAACGGGTTCACTGAGCATGGCAATGGTTTCTGTCTGGGTCTCTCGGTCTCCGTGCTCATTGGCGGAGATACGGAGTACAGAATTAGCTACCTGTGAGCAATAAAATGGCTATTAAGTTACAGCAATATGCCTTGCCTTATAGCTGTTAGGCAGAGAAGGGTACTCCAGGAAAGGTGAAGGTTCTACAGCACTTGTCAAGTTCATTAGAACGAAGGGCTCTATACATCTGAAAAACAGAAACAACAAAGATAAATGAAGTAGCGACAAACCGAGTGTGTGATCCATTTGACTAAAGTACACAGGACGGGTACTTAGGTCGCTCTACGTCGTTTGGCCATGCGTTCCGTGAAGATAGCGTAGCCCGATGTTGGTGCTTGTGTGTTCCATCGGATGGGTCTCATCCCGAAAGGCTCACTCTCGATGTTTCTTTTCCGTTCGATTCGTGGGAGGGGGGGGGGTTCGCGGCCACGTTGACATCATCAAGAGTTTGTATAAGGGCTTGAGCATCTGCGGCGAGTTCACGTAAACTGAAAAGGGGGGGATCACATGACTCTAGCTGTAACTGATGGAGCATCGCTCGCTCTGCTTCATAAATTAAGTGTGGAGAGATTTCTTTGGGGAGCCAGAGTCCATCATGAAGCCAAATTGCTGATGTTACGTGACACCTTCTAGTTAGTTCCTTGTAGTAAGAGATCATAATGTGTTCTTCATACCATTCCAGAGTTCGAAAAGCAGCACCTCTGACATGATCAGAATATTGTGGCCTCCGTAAGGACAGGTGGTCGTTAACAAGCGCTTGTGTTGCTGATTCAATTTGACAACTGAGATGATACAATGCTGGAGGACAGGTGATATGGTGGTCCCTTTCTAGTTTGGCACACGCTTCTCTCGCCCCTGCGTTCATTACAATTAGCGGATGTCGCTTGACAACAGCAACCAAACCTAGCAGATCAGTAAGTATCGCTCTCAGTTCTGCTATGTGCGGGAGGTGGCTGCTGCGAAGGAGGCGTCGCATGATTTCATAGAAAGCGCCGACCATGTCAACTTCCTGGTGCGTATTTCCAAATAGGAGTAATCTCACCTTTCGTGGCAGTCTTTGAGCACAGGGTCCCCTACCATACAGTCGGCCCAGACAGTCTGTTGCAGAAGCCGTATACTCTACTACTATGGGGGTACGCCCAAGCGTCACCGCAAAACTGCCTGTTTTGAGACCCTGGTTTTGGAACCTCATTTTGCTCAATCTTGCGGCCTTTTCTTACTACTTTATTGCATCCTTGGGTGGCAGAGTTCGCTGCAAGCATCCTTTCATTGGAAGATGCAAAGTGTGAAATTGCCAGTTTGTCCAACACCTGCGGGCTGCATATGTTCAAACAGTGGAGTAACATTGGAGCAATTTGCCCAGCGGGCCAGTGAAACAAGGGAACAAAGTTTCGCTATGGGGACATTCTGAGAATCGTGGCGAACATGCTGGCGTCCCCCGTGCCCCTTTCAAGCAATGTTGATTTGCAAGGGAGGAAGCAGAGCATACAAGGATTTCTCTTCCTACGCGCGTTCTCAACATTGCCAAGCTGGGGTCAAAGGGGAGCCAGGCAGAAGCCCACGGAATTTGCAAAGGAAAAAAGAGAGCGCAAGGCGCCGCAACCTAAAGCCAGGACAGAATCAGAAGAAGAAGCTGGGCGAGAAAGATACGGCCAAGGAACGCCCATCTTGAACCAAAACCACTGACTCATAGGACATCAGCGGAGGAAGTTTTACAGCAAACCAACGCGCTAGTTCTGATTGTAAACCATGTGCGGAGTAGGTTTGGAGTGAACCCTTGCGGAGGAGCAATCGCAAAATCACATGGCATTTGCAATGGAAAATACGCGGAGGAGGTTTCGCCCAAATTAAAACTACAAGGTTATTTCTACAGGGAAAGAACTTCCTCCGCAAGCTTCTGATAATAAATTGGGAAGCGCTAAGAGTCTATGGGGTGAAGGGTTTGCCCTTGCCTTCTCCTCTCTTGCAAAGGCTTACTTTCAAGCCTGAGATGCGAAGACTCTTCCAACAGAAAGCCCGGCAGACAGAAAGCACAAGTGAACGTTTGCACATGTACCTCTATGCAAAGATATGGCACACCACTGACTGGACATATTTGGCACATACGGAGCTCACAGAGCACATCCTAATCATTCTTCTCCTCCTGCGCACATCCTAAGCTACGATTAATAAGAATCGTAGCGTTGGCACCGAAGGCAAAGGATATCGGATTGACATAGATCGGGCTGAAACTGTGGCTGGAACCAAGCTGCCATCCGCGCAAAAAGAAAAAGGTGCTGCGCCACTATACAAGGTAAAGACTGCCGTTGCGGCGTTCTGCCGTCTGTTAAGCGTCGACCAAGGGAAAATGTGACAATGTTCGCAGACATTTCAATTTTTTGCACCCCTCACAGCGTTGCGTGGGTTTTGTCATGCGCAACACATACGCAAGATGCACGCAACATGGCGTGTTGCGCGGCCACGCAACGCTGTAATTAACGATGTTTCGCGCTTTTTCTCCGCATTTTCGGGACAGCCAGTCTTTTAAATGAAGTTCTACCTTTTTTACGTCCCGTGAGAGGAAGAAGCGCGAAACATCGTAAATTACAGCGTTGCGTGGCCGCGCAACACGCCATGTTGCGTGCATGTTGCGTATGTGTTGCGTATGACAAAACACACGCAACGCTGCAAATAGTGGACAAACTTCTACCTTATTCAAAATTACCAGCAAAACCGCCCAAACACTGTGAATGTCACAGACAGCCATAGAACCGTGCGAAGAAAAGCAAGCGAAACGTTGACGACTTTTTTGCTGGTCGCGAAACATCAAAAGCTTCTCCAAGCACTCAGTACCGCCCGACTCCCGACAGAAAAGCTTTCAATCACAAGACTTTGAGATTTCAGATCCAACCCACAAGGCACCCCCAAATGCGACCCCAACACCATGTCCAGCCACTAACTAACCCACCAGGACACGCCCAAGAGCCACATGAGCGATATCGCTGCAAGACAACAGACAACAACAAAACCTGCTGCAGCAACCCACCAACTGCTTGCAACCGAAACTACACTAGAAGCCTCACAGAAACCAAGTAAAACTGTTGGACTGGGAGCCAGCACAAAATGTTTATCTTCTATGGGCATTTTTCACTTTTCTGACGAAGCATTGAAAGGTGCAAGGAAGAGGCGCGGCAAACCACGACTTGACCAACACATGCGCAGCACCTTGAGGCGTTGCAGCGAGGTCCGCCAACCAAGAAGGCAATAAATAAGTAGCAAGAAAAGGCCGCAAGATTGAGCAAAATGAGGTTCCAAAACCAGGGTCTCAAAACAGGCAGTTTTGCGGTGACGCTTGGGCGTACCCCCATAGTAGCAAGCATGCTGTTGATTTTCCCATGCGTGAGACTTGACTGTGTATCTTCTGCAAGTAAAACATGTCTTGACTATGTTTGGTCTGCGAATGTATTCATGCTCTCTGTTTGAGCAATTTTGCCCGCCCAAGTTTCCCTTCCTTCCTTGGTTGAAGTTGTTGGTTTGTTGCACAATTGAATCCGATCGCCCAGCAGACCGCTGAATGAAGATCATCTCTACACGTCCTTGTTTGTGTCTCCGTACAAATTTGGGGCCCCGAATTGCATTTTGGGGCCTGATTTGGGTCATATTTTGGTCCCAGTTTTGGGTTCCATTTTTGGGCACCGTTTTGGGTCCAAAAAATTACAAACAAAATCCAGGGCCCCAAGACCACGCCCAAAAATGGAACCCAAAACAGGGACCAAAATATGACCCAAATCAGGCCCCAAAATGCAATCCGGGGCCCGAAATTTGTACGGAGACGCAAACAAGGACGTGTAGAGATGATCTTCATTCAGCGGTCTGCTGGGCGATCGGATTCAATTGTGCAACAAACCAACAACTTCAACCAAGGAAGGAAGGGAAACTTGGGCGGGCAAAATTGCTCAAACAGAGAGCATGAATACATTCGCAGACCAAACATAGTCAAGACATGTTTTACTTGCAGAAGATACAGAGTCAAGTCTCACGCATGGGAAAATCAACAGCATGCTTGCTACTATGGGGGTACGCCCAAGCGTCACCGCAAAACTGCCTGTTTTGAGACCCTGGTTTTGGAACCTCATTTTGCTCAATCTTGCGGCCTTTTCTTACTACTTTATTGCATCCTTGGGTGGCAGAGTTCGCTGCAAGCATCCTTTCATTGGAAGATGCAAAGTGTGAAATTGCCAGTTTGTCCAACACCTGCGGGCTGCATATGTTCAAACAGTGGAGTAACATTGGAGCAATTTGCCCAGCGGGCCAGTGAAACAAGGGAACAAAGTTTCGCTATGGGGACATTCTGAGAATCGTGGCGAACATGCTGGCGTCCCCCGTGCCCCTTTCAAGCAATGTTGATTTGCAAGGGAGGAAGCAGAGCATACAAGGATTTCTCTTCCTACGCGCGTTCTCAACATTGCCAAGCTGGGGTCAAAGGGGAGCCAGGCAGAAGCCCACGGAATTTGCAAAGGAAAAAAGAGAGCGCAAGGCGCCGCAACCTAAAGCCAGGACAGAATCAGAAGAAGAAGCTGGACGAGAAAGATACGGCCAAGGAACGCTACCATCTTGAACCAAAACCACTGACTCATAGGACATCAGCGGAGGAAGTTTTACAGCAAACCAACGCGCTAGTTCTGATTGTAAACCATGTGCGGAGTAGGTTTGGAGTGAACCCTTGCGGAGGAGCAATCGCAAAATCACATGGCATTTGCAATGGAAAATACGCGGAGGAGGTTTCGCCCAAATTAAAACTACAAGGTTATTTCTACAGGGAAAGAACTTCCTCCGCAAGCTTCTGATAATAAATTGGGAAGCGCTAAGAGTCTATGGGGTGAAGGGTTTGCCCTTGCCTTCTCCTCTCTTGCAAAGGCTTACTTTCAAGCCTGAGATGCGAAGACTCTTCCAACAGAAAGCCCGGCAGACAGAAAGCACAAGTGAACGTTTGCACATGTACCTCTATGCAAAGATATGGCACACCACTGACTGGACATATTTGGCACATACGGAGCTCACAGAGCACATCCTAATCATTCTTCTCCTCCTGCGCACATCCTAAGCTACGATTAATAAGAATCGTAGCGTTGGCACCGAAGGCAAAGGATATCGGATTGACATAGATCGGGCTGAAACTGTGGCTGGAACCAAGCTGCCATCCGCGCAAAAAGAAAAAGGTGCTGCGCCACTATACAAGGTAAAGACTGCCGTTGCGGCGTTCTGCCGTCTGTTAAGCGTCGACCAAGGGAAAATGTGACAATGTTCGCAGACATTTCAATTTTTTGCACCCCTCACAGCGTTGCGTGGGTTTGGTCATGCGCAACACATACGCAACATGCACGCAACATGGCGTGTTGCGCGCCACGCAACGCTGTAATTTACGATGTTTCGCGCTTTTTCCGCGCATTTTCGGGACAGCCAGTCTTTTAAATGAAGTTCTACCTTTTTTACATCCCGTGAGCGGAAGAAGCGCGAAACATCGTAAATTACAGCGTTGCGTGGCCGCGCAACACGCCATGTTGCGTGCATGTTGCGTATGTGTTGCGTATGACAAAACACACGCAACGCTGCAAATAGTGGACAAACTTCTACCTTATTCAAAATTACCAGCAAAACCGCCCAAACACTGTGAATGTCACAGACAGCCATAGAACCGTGCGAAGAAAAGCAAGCGAAACGTTGACGACTTTTTTGCTGGTCGCGAAACATCAAAAGCTTCTCCAAGCACTCAGTACCGCCCGACTCCCGACAGAAAAGCTTTCAATCACAAGACTTTGAGATTTCAGATCCAACCCGCAAGGCACCCCCAAATGCGACCCCAACACCATGTCCAGCCACTAACTAACCCACCAGGACACGCCCAAGAGCCACATGAGCGATATCGCTGCAAGACAACAGACAACAACAAAACCTGCTGCAGCAACCCATCAACTGCTTGCAACCGAAACTACACTAGAAGCCTCACAGAAACCAAGTAAAACTGTTGGACTGGGAGCCAGCACAAAATGTTTATCTTCTATGGTCATTTTTCACTTTTCTGACGAAGCATTGAAAGGTGCAAGGAAGAGGCGCGGCAAACCACGACTTGACCAACACATGCGCAGCACCTTGAGGCGTTGCAGCGAGGTCCGCCAACCAAGAAGGCAATAAATAAGTAGCAAGAAAAGGCCGCAAGATTGAGCAAAATGAGGTTCCAAAACCAGGGTCTCAAAACAGGCAGTTTTGTGGTGACGCTTGGGCGTACCCCCATAGTACTCGGGGCTTCGTGAGATTGACAGTGCCCGCTAAATAGGCCTCTACCTCTTTGAAATATTGCTCGTTTGCAGTTTGCACCATAAATTTACTATCACAGAACAAACCATGAACCCCTAAATAGGGCCTATATTTCGATTCCAAAAATGGCCCCATCACGGCAAAGACAATGTAGCCAATCGGAAATAGTGAAGGATATTCTCGAAGAGCATGCAAAGGTCGGTGGAGCCTTCACAGGATGGCTGCAGGCGAAATGTTTCATTCCAGCTCCTCATTACAATGATAACATCTGGGCCAGTCCAAGTCCCCTGCCACCCCTGCAGTCAGCGTTAAAGTCACAAAAGCAAGGTGGGCCAGAGAACCCAAAAGCATGACGGCACACAGCACGCCTTTTAATCTTGTGGTGTGGCAGCTGTGCTCTGCACGAAATCGACGTAAGATCTGTACTGAAGCATCGTGCGCACTGACGGTATCAAGGGCCACAATTCACCACAGCATGCTGTGTCAGCTACGTCTACATTCTTCTAGTCGCTTTTTCTGCTAATGTAATTAATTCCGTCCCATCTTATCTATTTCTGCGTTCTCATTTCGTTTGCTAGAGACCCCTAGAAAAATGTGACCACACCCAATCCCCTGCGACCCCTGCGGTCAATGTTGAAATTTGTCAATGTTTGAATTCCGATCGAACAGACATCAATAGACATGAAAGGCTTTCATTCTGGGAGGTCTCCTCGATAGACATCAAACATTTATTCTGAAAAGTCCGCGGCATGTCACCATTGACTGCAGGGGTTCAAGGGGATCCCCTGCGGCTTTTCTTTCAACTAAGCAGCTGCACCTGCCAACAAACAGTACTGGGCCTTCCACAAACGCGCGTCGTACTACGCAATCATGAAGAGACATGCAAACTCAGATGTATAGACATATATATATATCAGATGTATAGACATATATATATATATTCGCCGCGCTAATCGTCGGGTTACGCCACGTCGAGAAATAAAATCAAATCAGTCTCAAACAACAGTCCATCACAAATGAAACCATCGACTGAACAGGTCCGAGTTGCCAAAGAAAAATTGCACAACGTGAAACCACCGTACTGAAAATCAAAATCAAGCAACCAACACTCAGATGTATTCCCTCGGGCTGCTTCCATGACCACCGTTCTGCTGTCAAAATGAAGAAAAACCTGTTGTGGCATCTGGAACATTTAAGCACCTTAGCCCAACGTTAAATTCATCCCTCATCGCCAGTTCTGCTTGCCAAAAACGGGCCACTTCTTCCACAAAAATTTGAGGCTCACGCCAAAAGCTGCATCGCAACCCTGGCGTCCATTCGGCAGGTGAGTTGTTACACACTCCTTAGATGTATTGGACTTCCATGACCACCGTTCTGCTGTCAAAATGAAGAAAAACCTGTTGTGGTATCTTGAACGTTTAAGCACCTTAGCCCAACGTTAAATTCATCCCTCATCGCCAGTTCTGCTTGCCAAAGACGGCCCACTTCTTCCACAAAAATTTGAGGCTCACGCCAAAAGCTGCACCGCAACCCTGCGTTCCATTTCGGCAGTGAGTTGGTTACATCACTCCTTAATGTTTTTGGGGGGGGGGGGGACTTCCATGACCACCGTTCTGCTGTCAAAATGAAGAAAAACCTGTTGTGGTATCTTGAACGTTTAAGCACCTTAGCCCAACGTTAAATTCATCCCTCATCGCCATTTCTGCTTGCCAAAAACGGCCCACTTCTTCCACAAACATTTGCACGAGAGGCTGATTCGCTCAGGCTCACGCCAAAAGCTGCATCGCAACCCTGGCGTCCATTCGGCAGGTGAGTTGTTACACAC
>CAMXCT020002981.1:0-26094 GCA_947184155.2 Cladocopium goreaui
TTTTCCCAAAAAAGTATCACTTTTTTGGGAAAATCAAAAATGATTTTCCCAAAATAGTAGTAAAATTTCGACCTCCGCGCAGGGGGCTCAGGAAGCACAGACTTAGTTTGTATTCGCGCAGACTAAGTTTGTATTCGCCAATTTTCCCAAAAATGTAGCAGATTTTTGGGAAAATTGGCCTCGAGAAACTGCGCGCACGCGCTCTGGATCAGGCTAGTTCGTAATATTAGTAGTAATAATATATATTTAATTAAAAAAAATATATAATATATATAATATATATATATAATATATATATAATATATATATATATTTATTAAAATTATAATTATTTTAAAATTTAATATATAATTTCCGAAAAATATTCAGATCATATTAAATTTACCCTATTTAAAAATATATATATATATATTGTTTTAAAATCAAAATAAATTTAATTTATTTTATTATTTTATTTAAAAAAATAACAAAAATAGAAATTATAAATATACAAAATAATTTAATAATTTTATTTATAAAAAAATAAGTATTAATATTAATTTATATAATTATTAAGAATTTAGATATATATATATATCAATATATATATATATATTTATTTAAGATAAATTTTAAATTTTATCATTTAATTAGAAAAATTATTCTAATAATAAATATTATATATCCCAAATTCCATTTTTAATATTCCTTTCCTTTAAATTTATTTTCATTAAATTTATATGAATTGGATTATATATTTATATATTTATTATTTTATTTTATTTATAAAATATATTTAGAATAATTCCTCCTTGAAATTATGGATATTAAATATTCAAAATCTCAAAGATTTCAAGAATTACCTGAAATTTCACCGCCTCAACCTCCTCAAGCCATATCGATTGATTATATCACCTATTACCATTGAGACCCTTACTCCAGAAGAACTTGAACTATAACTTTCAACAACGAGAAATGCAGAGCTCAATTTGGAATGCGGGCCCCAACAGGAACTTCGATCTTCACCTTAAGCCAGAGCTTACTTCCTTGCCCTCAACTATGCAATCCCATGCAAACTCCAGAAGATTGACCCCACCAAGAAGCTACCTTTCATTGACCTTCAGCAGGTCGAAACTCCAACACTTGAGATTCAAGAGTTCTACGCCCATATTATCCTCGAGCAGTAAAACATCCACATTCAGATCGACACCATGGATACCAGATTGAAGACATTGGAATCCACGATTGACAGCAAAGCACTCCTTCTTTGAGGACTACCAGCTACAGAATTTACAATTAACAACCTCGAATGGAACATCCTTCTACATTGCACATGAAGAACAAGGACCCATAGTAGCACTTCGACTTTCCATAATTATTCAGCAACTCTTCCATCACTACCAGGTCGACACAGGTCTCACCACAGATGTACACCGATGCAACAATCTCATTGTACAAAAACAATGCCCCCTTTGTGACCACCACCTCCATTTCATCAAGAACGAGAGGAAGTCTTACCAGCATATCCTAAGTTCTTCATTTGAGTTGATCAATACCCTCCAGTTCGACTACATAGTGGATGAGCTTACCAACTGCATCAACAAAACATATCTCTTCCAGGACATCTTTCTTGGCATGGACCTCTACACCAACAATGAGCTGACGCACTTTAACTCAATTTGTACCTGTTTCACCGATGTAGCCTATAATTTGCTCATGTTTGTCAACCTAGGCCTGGGAATAAGCTTCAGATTCCCAATAGAGGCTAAAGGCGGTACCACTCCTTTACCGGACACAATCCCACCATGAGCAGCTACAGCTGGCAGGGGCCGCCAGAGGCTTGCCGGGAAACCACGGTCCATCTAAACAATCATTCTTTTCCTTCCAATATAAGTTGCCTCCTCAAAGTCAGACTTATGGTCATGAACCCTGCCGTGTGTCGCGGAACCGTTCACATCAGAACCTTAGATCCGAAACAGCCCGTAATAGTAGACTTCACTCATATTTTACTCCACCGACAAAATCGTCGTAGTTTCTTGATAACGCCCTCGATGAATGGCCAACCCCCAAAGCGCACCTGTCCTTCTTCACAGGGACAATGTAGGTCAAGTTGTTGAAAGTGACTGCGACGCCTTTGCCGCTCTGTCCGCCGGTCTTTCCAGCCATCGTCACGGTCAGGTAGAATCTCTGGAAGAGATCGGACTATGGGATTCGTGAAGCCTGAACTTTGAGCAGGCACGCATGATCAAGAAAGTCCTCTTCAGTTGACTCACAGATTTTCATCAGCGGTACTTTGAGTTGCTGTCGAGCATTGACATGTTGGAGACCAAGAATCAATATGTGTCTTTCAGGTGAACATAGTCTGGACTTGAAATATTCACAAAAATTGTGCTCTTGTCCTTGTTGTGAATTCTCTCCTTCAAATTTCACGAGAGCTCAACACAACAGACTGGCATGATGTTGTTGAATCCAGTTCCATAGGTGCCCAAATGCTTCGCCAAAGAAGATTCCAAAATTTTGATCATGGATGGATGGATGGGTGGGTGGGTGGGCGGATGGGCGGATGGAAGGATGGGTGGATGGGTGGATGGGTGGATGGGTGGATGGGTGGATGGGTGGATGGGTGGATGGGTGGATGGATGGGTGGGTGGATGGATGGATGGATGGATGGATGGAATAGATAGGTAGGTGGGCAGGCAGATAGCTAGACAGCTAGATATATAGGTAGATAGGTAGATGGGTAGATAGGTAGAAAGGTAGATGAGATAAGATAAGTTTAGATTGGATTAGATTCGATAAGATAAGATCAAATATAATAGAGGTATGCAGGGGTTTGGCGAAAAAAAACCTGTATAAAAAATAAAGGTGAAAGACGTAAAAGTAAAGATGGAGATCAAGATACGGACAAAGATGAAAAATAAAATAAATACAAGGATAGGCTAGTAAGTAAAACATAAGATACCACAAAGTTTGCCAAGGTAAAATAGATAGATCATAGCTGCATACGTGTGTGTGATCTCTATATATATATACACACATGCATATAAGATGATTTAGTTGCGTAGTATTCGCAACCTCAGGTCCAGCAGTGTTTGATCAACATTTCCACGGTTTGTTTTTTTTGCCCCAGTGAGGTTGGAACCTCTGCAATTTGGCTACAGAAGAAAGCAGGGCTGGGCAATGGACCTTTGGATTGAGGTGTTGAACAAGAGGTAGAGGGAACCTGCAAGAGTCTTAGAACTGTGTCACGTATCATCTATTTATTGGTGCCTTAGTATCTAAAATCTGCCTGGTGTGTTCCGTTACAAAGTCTGGCCCAAACGCTTTTGAAACATTCTACGACCAATGACTCGGGGAGTCCGGGGTAAACGTGCAAATATCAAAGCACTTTGCCCAGCCATGCTTTCGACTGTGAGCCGACTTCTCCGGCAACCCATCGGTCAGAGAGTGCAACAAATTCTCCTGGACAAAAGCAACCAAAAACTTGTGATGTAGGCTGAGTCAACTCCTAAAAATGTTTTTTACAAGGCAGAATTTCCATTGTTTTTTGACAAGGTCATCACTTGCCGCACCCCACTCCAACGGTGGATGTAAAGCGTTTTTTGGGAGTGAAACATTTTGAGGCCATCCGGTGGCTGCCGTGGCCGCACAGGCACCCTTCAGCAGCCTCTGGTCTGATTTGGGACATGGACTCAGCAAAGAGTTTGATCGCGCACAGAACCACAATTCATGTTCCCACAGCATACTGGATTCTCTAAAGTTTGTCATGGTTCAAACACGGTAGTTTGCATGCTATTAAAGAAACAGTTCATCATTGTTCGTTTTCATTGTCATGCATCGGCACATTCTTGGTTCGCCCTGCCCTTCCCCCCACCGCGCCCGCGTTATGACGTAAATCGTCGCCGATGGGTCCACTGATTTGTGTCACCATCTTTTAAAGTTTGACTCTGACAAGTGCGGGGGTGGCAATAATGGTGATGGCAATTATATTATAATATATGAGGATGAAATGAAAATGATGGTTCCTGACATGATGACAATGAAATCAGCAGGAACAAATGATCAGCAACCCAGCAGCAGCAAAGTCAATTCCACAATGCAAACAACGCCACTGCAGTGGGCCTCAGAGGCCTCTACAACAAAACGGCATGAAAATAGACGAAGACTACAAAATCTAATTACAAACATCTACAAACCACAAATGTGATGTTTTGAAACTTGAACGAGGACAAGCAGCAAAACTGCAATAAAGAAAGCCATGCTGGAAAAGAGAGAGAGAGAGAGAGAGAAAAACCGACAGCAAGAACAATCATCACGAACATCATCAACATCAACGGTCATCAAAGGCAGGACAAAACATATGTGAAAGAAACAAAACTGCCCGCTGAGGCTGGACGTTGTCCATGGCGCCATGCCATCACAACAAGTTTGCTTCCCTTTCAATTCTTGACTGATTCCCTGCTCCGTCCCTTCAAAATTGCGCCTTACAACCCCGACATGTGCGTCAATTTAGCTTGCCATGAACGTGCTGGCAACACCAAAAGTAAGGCCCACACTCATTTCCAAGCTTTCCTCAAATCTGAGCACAAATCAACATCTTCCAACTGACACTGCGGGTTCAACACAAGTCCAGCCAACAGGACCGTGACCGTGGCCATACTCCATTTCCAGAGGCGTCCCGAACAAATGAAAAACCAAATCAATAAATTGCCCAAAAATGCTCTATCTCACCTTCTCGAAAGACGGAAAATTTCTCCAACATGTTCATGGCCAGTTTACTAACTATGCACTCTGCCACCCGTCGGCCCCTAGCTCTTCTCAACTGGGCCTAGTTTGTTTCTGCTGGGTTCGCTGACGTGGCTACGGGCGATGGCGGAGGTCGGGACCAAGGAGTGTCTGAGACCTGGGCAGGTTCCAAGACCGTGTGATGCTTGGAATTGATTGTTTTTTCAGCCTACCAGCTTTACATACATGGGTGACAGCAACTGTGTGCCGTTTCTTGTGACTTTCTGTCCAAGAGTTGTGTCTTAAAGGTTTCCTGTTCAATGGATTCAAAGTGCATGACCAGAAAAACTGCCTCCCCTGTCCCTACAACCATCCTGGACCATCCTCATTTCCTTGGTCCGCTGCATAAATGGCCCGGTTGGAGTAGGGCGATGTAGATCTCCCAGACCGCCCCATGGGACTGGGCGTCCCGTGACTCCTGGGACTGACCCTGGAGCTAGGCCTCGTGGCAGCACCCAAGTTGGACCCAGACTGGTCCTTGTTCTAAGAATCTTGAAGGCTTGAGAATTATTAGGCATGGATATACAGCATATGCTGTGCATAGTATATATATATATATACATATGTATATATTGTATCTCGTCTATATCATTGGTACACGTTAGTCATTGTATACGCTGCGTATGCGCTGCATCTACACTGTACATGCCTCTATGTGTACATATATATATATATATGCGTATGTATATGAACTGCATATGCCACGTGTATATGCATGTGCATGTGTATATATATATAATGATATTTAATTTTATTATATTCTATTTTATTTTATTACATTAAATTAAATTATATTAGATTATATTGTGCTATGTTATGTTATAAATATATATCAATATGCGCGTGTGTTTACATGTATACAAATTATATCTTTAATATAAAAAAAAATATACTATAACATAATAAAATATGATATAATATAATTTAATATAACATAACATAATATAATATAATATAATAGAATCTATTAATATATATATACTGTATTATCAGTATTATATATATACATACACATGTACATAACACGCCGGAAAAAAATAATATATATATATATATACATATGTATATATATATATTTATATTACATTACATATTGCACATACGGTACATGCTAAAGTCCATGCCAAGTCAAAAACATGATCTGACGACACACTCTTTGCCGACGATATATCTGAGTACCTAACGAGCGGCTAGTTGTCACAGGCCTGCCGGGTGACCTCGATCAGTTCAGCTGTGAGAACTCAAATTTCGAATCCTTGCTGGTGCGCGTCAAACTCCTTCAACATGGTTTTCTGCTGCCTTGAGCGTAGGTCAATGCACAAAAACGCCCATGTGTCTTGATGACAAAATGTGACTAGCATGTTGCTTTGGATTGATTAATCCAAGGACCGCCATCTCACAGAAATCCAAGATGTTACAACCCTCCCCCCCCCAAAAAAAAAAACGACAACAAGGCAGGCTGATCCATGAACATGGCAAACTTCTATATATTCACCCAGCTCCACAATGAATACTGTAGGCCCCCCAACTTGGACGCAGTGGACCTGCAAATAAATTGAAGAAGGTTTCTCTCGTTTTGGGCTGCACTTGTTTGCAGAGTCTTTTGAACATCACAGATCATCATAGCGGGCCCGACCCAATATGCAAGCTAGCCAGTACCCCAAGGTGAAGTGAAATGACCCGGTGCCTGTCGCCAGTGTCGAAGTTTTCAGGCCTCATTCAGCTCATTACCTATCTACTGGATGACCAGTTCCACCAAAAGCTCCTGAGACTGAAACTACTTCACTACGTACTTGGGGATGCAGTTGGGATTATTAATGATCACAAGCATGGCAATAATAGCCTTCATAAGCTGGGATATCGAACCCCCTTCCACTTATAACTAACTATGGTGATATATGGTGATGTAATGTATCCATATATACGATCCACTTATAAGTGGAACTAAACCCCCCAAATAATTCCCAGCACATACTGCACACATGTTTGAACTCCAACGCACAAGTGACAAGTCATCCTGGGTGGCGGTGCTTTCCAAAGGAGATCAGCGACGAGCGATTTGCCCGGGCATCAGGTGACAAGGAGCGCTCCCACCTAGGCGTTCCACTCCCAAGGGCCCTACACGACTGATGCTGTATCCATTACAGCAGCTGATCCCCACATGAAGGATCATGAAGGTTTCCTAGTCCTAGTCATGGTTGTACCGCACATCATCCAAAATTAGATCAGTTCACCTCAGTTCAGTATTAAAACCAATGGTCTTGAGGATCCCCCATTTCAAGAAACTCTCCCATAAGGTCCGCCAAGGTGCAGGAGCTGGGGCTGCTCCCCTCGAGTCAGGTCCTGAAAACCCTCCAAATCGCCTCATGAGAAGCGGTTCAACCCTCAACCTTTCCAGACGGTCCATCCATACTCGGCAAAATTCAAATTGCGCACGCTATCTCTCCAAAACTGTTGCTTAGACTCAAGTTGTTTCAGGTATCTACCCTTCTGACCACAATATTCACTTGCTGGCGTAAATTTGCAGTCCTGCAGGCCGCGCTCGGAAGTAGGCGAAGGAGAATTCTCCAGCCTCAGTCCCAAAATTGGATTGATCCTGTGGAAGTCTGAATGCAGCATCCATCGCCATGGACCAAGGCCAGGAAAGATAGTAAAGGTTTCAACACTTGCACCGGCATAATGTGCTTCAGTTCAGCACGTCTGAGCAGTTTGGAAAACCACCAGCCCGTTCATCTGCTGCCCCCCCCCGTGCTGCCCGGCGAGTGTACATGCCGCTCTTTAGACCTGCCAAAGGTGCAGAAACTCTAGCAGGTCTTACTCGTGAAGGTGTGATCTGGTGGCATCCACAAGAAGCTGAATGCGACCCATCCCCAGTTGGTTCACTTTTGCCAATTGAAACACCTGGCGAATTGGATCAAAACAGTGACCCCTGGACTGCAGCCTCAATGGCAAAAGGACTCCATCTGAACGTCCAAAGCTGCGTCCGCACCTTGTGTTGCAACTGGCCCTAGGGGTTGGCTGCAGGAATCATCTTGGGATCCAACATGCTCCAGATGGCCCCAATGCCCACAAGAGTCAAGGTATCTTCTGATTTCGAAGCATTTTTCTCGGAAGGCTGCAACGACTCCGAGGGATAAATGGCAAGCGCTGCAACAAATCCTTGCCAGCCTTGCCCCATACTGAGTTTACAGGGGGATACCGGAGGATATACTCAACTCAGCATGTACCACAGTAGCGCAACCTTTTGCATTTTTTTAGGTGCAGCCAGACAACAAGAAACTCGGCGGTGCAGAATCTCTCCTAGCCAGTTCTTCTTCTGTCCTCAGCCACGTCTCACCATGCAAAGAGGCACCTTTCAAGGCTTAAAGAAAATGTTCTATTTCTGGGCATGTTCCGCATCCTGCTGTCACTGCCCCTTCCCATCAGAACCTTGGCTACAAATATTCATGTAAAAATGATCGGGCCGAACCTTCAAAACCTCAAGGGTTCAGTCATACACAACATGATGCAGGCTCCCGCCATGCCAGCACACCTGAGGACCCCTGCAAAGTTGTTGCCGGAGTTGGATTGGGGCTCTTCTTGCCACTCTGCACTTTCTGCACATTCTGCGATTGTGGCTGGGATCTGCTCGGCTTCTTGGACACTCCCAGGGTGGATGACAGTGATCCGGACATCTCGGCCGTTGCAGCTGGGGCGGTGCCCTGAGTCTTTGGAGCCACATAGAGGAGGCTTCGCGCGCGGGCAGCTTTGGACATCACCTCCGGGGTAGGAATCTGCCTTAGCAAACACCAAAGATGTGGCGCATGTGGACAAGGTTTGTCTCCATGGTTCCCTGGCAGTTCCCAATGTCATAGCCTCCTTCAAACGATCACTGAGGCTGTGGCCCTGCTCCACCCGGCTCAGACCTGCAGAGCGCCACAGCTGAAATGAACCGACCTCAACCTACATCATGTGGACGTTTTGAGGCTTCAACCTGCTGATGTTTGGAGACGTCTTGGCTGCACTGGACCTGCTGGCATGGCCATTCACAATGATGGCAAGGCTGTTCCTGTTTCATGCTGTTTCATGCTGTTTCATGCTGTTTCTATGTGTGGCTAAAAGCTTTGGAGGCTTGAAGTCAAAACAGCAGCTGTAGAAATATTACACGACAATTTAGCCGGCAAAGTTATCGCACAAGCAATGTCTAGAAATGTAACATTCTGCATTGGTATTTATTGCCACTGCATTTCCAAAAATGTATTGATGTGATATTTTGGATACTGTTGAAGTTGAAACGAGTGCTTCGGGACCGTTTTCTAATTGACGCTGCCCCGTGCCCGAGTGTTATGAGAAAAAATCCCCTGAACCAAAAAATAATATCAATGCCTCAGCCACTTCTCTTGTCATGCCCCTGGCCATTCAATGCTGCCGTCCGAGGACCTCTGAGATGCCTTTGCTCCAGAAGTCTCCAAAGACCTTGAATGAGCAAGATTGTTTCTACGTACCCTGTGCAGTGTCCGGCAGTTGATCTTGCTCACACTGGTTTTTGCCATGAGCTTCTCAGCTTTGCGGGCGCGGATTTGACAGTGTTGATTGCCATTGTCCAGGGACTGACAGTCGCCAGGATTCGGCAGAGCTGCCCGGAAGCAAAAGACTGCTGTACAACACTACAGAGCGGAGCGCTTGTGGACACCAATCCCGTTCAGCTAGTCCATTCAAACCTGCTCTTGCCTATTCCAATCACACATAAAAATCATAAAAACAATTAATGAGCGTTATCACCCACTGCGCTCAGGGCCATGCTTTGCATCTCATTCATCTCACCCGCCGGAAGCAACAAAAGGCTTCCATAGATTTGGCCATTAAAGGTCAATTCAAAATCTATCCAGCCACTTCATCAAATTCACCAAGCTCGTAAGCATTTTCAAAAAAATCCTCTTCAAGTTGCACCGCTTGCAAGAAGCGAGCTTGGCAGCTTTGCTTACCCCCCTCGTCCAGCAGCTCTCCTTCCTTGTCTAAGAGCCTACGGAGGTATGCCACAACATCCACCAAACAAGTGTGCAAGTCAATCCACTCGAAGAAAACAAAGTTCTCCCGCACAGCTTGCTGGTCAACAGCCTGGGCCCACGACAAATAGGTCCACTCACACACAAGCAGCACGGACAACATCTCACCAAGACTGCCCATCTGTGCGACCTCCTTCATCAGCTCAATGAAGCCACTGGTACAACTGGCATCCGGGATCTGTTCCCTGTCTCTGAGGGAACACCGAGGTAGGACCTCGAAACAACGCTCAAAATAGGTATTCTCCTTTCCAGTGACCAGCGCCAAGAACTGGCATCCGAAGATGCGATCCTCCAAACATCTGGCATGGGCCACCATGCTGGCCAAGAGTACCACGAAGGCATCCAAAAAGCGGTGATCTTGGATCAAATATCCTTGCAACTGAAAAATGTTGAAAACAGGTCAGGCTCAATGACTTTTCGAGTGCAATATCAAAATGAAACACATTGTTTGTCATAAATTTGCAATGGCATTGAGTGCCGGAACCTTGGCTCATCTGAGCAATCGTGCCCAAGCTGGTGAAGCCAAGTGTCGTCGCATGACTTGCAAGTCCTGATCGTCGGGCTCTGATAATTAACAGCTGCAATCACACAACACTGCGTTACGATTGACTCGTTTGAATAGATCTGGATTATCCACCATCCATCTGGGTATTCAGCACAACTGCAATCTGCGACCTTTCTTCCCAGAACACGTGCTTGTCTGAATGGATTCCATCATCTAAATCTCAACCACCAATGTGAGACTGTTGCAACAAGGGAGTCAAACAGGAATTGATGCTGTGATATGAAGCTTCTCAAACCAGGAATTTAAGTCAAGCCGCTGGCTTTCTATGAGATTGAGTCTCACATCTGTCAAGGTTTAGATGCTCTTTTCGAGTGGCATCGATAAAGGTTTGACTTCCAGCTGGAGTGTCAAACCATGTCAATAGGGAAACTCAATTAGTTTAACTATCTATAGCACAAATTGATCATTGCATCTACACAATCACTAGTTTGCTTCACTCAATTTTTAAATCTTCCCTGCAGGCATCGAGCCATGAGACCCCCAGGCCAAGCGTGCATGAGGGTTGAATTAACTGGAGGCTGAACCCGCCCATACCAAGCTGCTTGAGATCAGGATAGAACTTTGAACTGTTTTGGGCCACGAATCTGGAGGATTATGCGGATTGCCGCATAGCTATCATAGCTTGTTCTACCTACGGTGCCAAGGATCCAGCTTCCCATCAGCCAACTCCTTGGTGAAGCGATGGTGAACCACTCGATGCCACTGCTGCCCAGCAGCAGCTCGAAGGCGTTCAGAAAAACTGGTCTCCATGGCAGAGAGGGTGCACTTGGCCATGCAAAACAACTGGACAACTGTGACTCTGGTGGTTATGTTTGGACACTTTTGTTATTATATGGTTCTTTTTTCAGTGGGTCATATCTTCGTGAAAGTTCAAGAAAAAAAGAAAAAAAGAAAAACCCTAAGATCTGCCAGAGCAAGGGCTATATTGTTTTATGGCAAAGGGGATTTTCGTATTTTGGCTCCCTTCCTGTTTGTCAATGTTTTTTCGTGTTTTTGGGTGGATTCTGTGTCCTATCATAGTCTATTTCACCATCCAAAAAATCTCATTGATGGCTACGACCGACCCACCCTTTGGTCTCACCTGGAAGGATGAACTCCGCTTGAAAATCTGCAGGTCGGCCGGCCAAGCCAAATGACAGGTACTGAAACTGCAAACGGCCCCCATAGCCCATGGTTTTTGCCACGACATGCACAGGAAAACAAACCATTGGATCACAACATAAAGTACCAAACTGGTGCAAAATCAGACCCTGTGAGTATGGCAACCCATACTCACCACTCAGGTGTGTGGAAGAGCGAGGCTTTCTTGCTTGGGCATTTGCCATCTGGGTCAGATACTTCTGTCCCTTTACTCCCTTGGCATCCCACTTTCTTTGAGCCAACTCCGATTCTTTTTGGCTGTGTCTTTGCCTTGGATGCTGCTTCAGAAATGATGCGCCACTAGCAAACCTGCATCACTTCAGTTTTGTGTTTCCCTTAAATTGTCTTAGTAAATCTTAATCAAAGTTGTATGTCAAAGATGGCCCCACAAACTTGGTCCGGTAGTGTAGGAAATCCTTTGAAGGAATCCGTACAGCTCAGCACTGTCGGATCTTCTGACTGGGCTCACCAACTGAGCTTGACCAGAATCCCTGGAGCCTCTGGATCCGCGACTCTGCACACCAGCTGACCTTGTCTCGGAAGAGTTCGACCATGGCAATAGCAGGGCAAAATATCACAGGGAATCATGCCAGGCAGATTATTATCAGAAGCATCTTCCTGAGTGACCAAGGCCTGCTGCATGAGATCTTCAGACTTTCCTCAGGTTTCTCAGTTTCCAACACTGGGCCCCGCCGAGGACCATTGTGTTCACCGTCAGCTTCACTGCTGCGACGCCTCTTCAAAGCAAAGCTGCATGCCTCTGACCAACCTTTGGGCCACACATCAGGCCCAAGCCCTCTGAGTTCCCTGGCGTGACATCTTAGCCTTTAGATCCTGAAGCCTTAAAAATCCTTAAAACCACTTTTGATGAAGCTCCAAGATTGTGGTGCACATGATCACTCTGAGGCCAAACCTCTGAGTGGGCTGCATGCTCCGTCCCTGACTCTCATGGACTGGCTTGGGCCTGGTGGATTCATGGCAAATCCAGACTAGGCGCACCAAAAAGGACTGCAACAAAAAAAACTTGTTTGGGCCTGTGCTATTTCAAATTCCAAGAAGTTGGGTTCAGACTCAGGCTGGCATCAACATCCTCTGGCTAGTAATGATTGCTCTCGAATGTGAAGTTGCTCTGGTTGAAGTTTGTCTGAACATCAAGCTGATCTGGGCGAGCCCACTCAGCACTGTGCTTGGAGTCTGGGTACAGCAAATCATCTTCACTTGCCACTTCCCTGCATCAAATCACCAGTAAGAGTTCCAGGTGCTGCAAAAGCTGATTTTACCCACACTTTTTGAGTATATAAGAGGAAAAAAAGGCACTCTTGCAGGCGAGGACAAACAAATTGTAGTAATCGCAATTTCTACCATGTGGCAAAATGTTATCCAAATTTGCGAAAAGGGGCCCTAGTGGTAGCAAAGCAACACTCCTCACGCAGTGCTGAAGGCCGCACCCTGACTCACGGCCGAGATCATCAAGATAATCTTCATGGCCTTCCTCGCTCTCTGGCCTTAAAAAAAACTTAAAAAATAACCTGGCCCCAATGATCGCAGGCGAAAAATACATTGACTCAGCCGATTTCACCGTGTTGAATGGATACAATACATATTGTACACCCACATTCTGGTTTGACCTCCCAAATTTGGATATATTTGGATAATAGACAATGATAGCATGAAGAAAATGCTAAGGCACAAACTGCAAGTCTTGATGCCGCTCTGCTGCCACTTGCTTGCTAGCCGTTGCTCCAGGTCGATTTTGAGACCTGGTGGAGAGCAGCGCCCTGTGTTGAGTTTCGTTGTGAAAGTAATGGTAGAACCTTGCAGAACAACAACATGGGAGGTTCCAGTGTCTCCAGCGTAATGTCGCGAGATACTTCGGGATATCTCAAGATACGGCATGGCCCATGGATTCTGAGCAAAGAGCTGAGGCCTTTGTCTGAGAACTGTATGTCATTATATAAATATGCTTAACATATTTTTTTCGTAGCCTTGCTCTTGGCCTTGAATGTCAGTGATTGATTCGTAAATTGTCCCCACCATTCCCATCAGAAATCTTGGCCACTAAATGGACTCATGCAAAGCTGCGAATCACCTCTCTGAAAGGCAAAGAGGAAAAACAAACTCAGATGCCAACTGTTGCTTGGCAGCTACTTGCTTGCTGTCTGCTGTTGCGCCAGCTCGATTTGGAGACCTACAAGGCACAGTCGCACAATGCTTTCAGGAAGTGTGATTGGAGCAGAGCTGCGATCATCAAAAGTCAACAAAAAACGCCAAGAATATCCACAAACGTCGAAGAATCTTGGAAGGAAAAAGTGAGCAGTACACACTGGGTGGCTTTGCAATGGTGTGAGCCGTGTGAGTCTTTGATAACACGTGATAACTCGGTAACCTTTGCATCAGAAAAAGGCCCCGATCGAAATCACACTTAGCTCAGCACTGAATCCTGCTGGACTCTTGTTGTTCAATCTCCTCTACACGAGCCCTCACAGAGCCTGGTGACCTGATCGATGGACGGAAATACGTGTATATATATACATATATATATATATATGTTAAAAAGAGCCAACTATACATTGGCAATTATATACATATACGACATATGCATATAATATGTATGTATATATATATATACATCTAAGTACGTAGTGTTTTAAACAACGCATTTATTCATATCAGTATTTATGATGCATTGATTTGTTGTTTTAATCTATGTGTATTATATATATCTATCTTTCTATCTATCTATCTATCTATCTATTTGTGTGTGTGGTTGTATCTATATATATATAGATAATTATAAAATTATATATATATAATATATCATATGATTTTTACATGTCATGGTATATCCATGCAACATGTTCATGGAACCTAGTCAACCGGCTTAGATCAATCATCAATTTCAAACCACTTACCACTTGGATGGGATGATGACGGATGCATCTAGTCCCTGAAGATTTCCTTCGATGCGGGTTGGAAAAAAGAACGAACCGAGATTCGGGCTGCAGGCTTTGCTGATGCTTGGCAGCTACTTGCTTGCTGTCTGCCATTGTGCCAGCTCGATTTGGAGACCTACACAGCACAGTCGCACATTGCTTTGAAGATGCTTTGAAGTGTTGTTGGAGCAGGCCTGCTCTCGTAGAAGATCAACAAAACAAAAACAATCAAAAACAATCAAAAACAGTGTGCAGCATACTGGGTGTTTTTGGAATGGTGTCAAACTTTCCATCAAGCTCACAAGGTCAATTTCCGCATTGAGGGATTCAAAGCACACTCAGCTTTGCACTGAATCCTTCTGGACTCTTGCCGCTCAATCTCCTCTACACGGGCCCGTTCTGCTGCCCGTGACCTAATCAGTGAAGGGTCCAAAAACACCATTTAAAAGAAACAGAAAATCTTTGGCTTCAAAGGCCTTCACGCATTTCTATATACTTGCTTCTTAGCCCCAGCAGCTTGGCTTCAACATGAATAAAAGCAAAACTGAGATTGAGGCTGCAAGCTTTGCTGATGCTTGGCAGCTACTTGCTTGCTGTCTGCCATTGCGCCAGCTCGATTTGGAGACCTACACAGCACAGTCGCACATTGCTTTGAAGATGCTTTGAAGTGTTGTTGGGGCAGGGCTGCTCTCGTAGAAGATCAACAAAACAAAAACAATCAAAAACAGTGTGCAGCACACTGGGTGTTTTTGGAATGGTGTCAAACTTTCCATCAAGCTCACAAGGTCAATTTCCGCACTGAGGGATTCAAAGCACACTCAGCTTTGCACTGAGTCCTTCTGGACTCCTGCCGCTCAATCTCCTCTACACGAGCCCGTTCTGCTGCCCGTGATCTGACCAGTGAAGGGTCCAAAAACACCATTTAAAAGAAACAGAAAATCTTTGGCTTCAAAGGCCTTCACGCATTTCTATATACTTGCTTCTTAGCCCCAGCAGCTTGGCTTCAACATGAATAAAAGCAAAACTGGGATTGAGGCTGCAAGCTTTGCTGATGCTTGGCAGCTACTTGCTTGCTGTCTGCCATTGCGCCAGCTCGATTTGGAGACCTACACAGCACAGTCGCACATTGCTTTGAAGATGCTTTGAAGTGCTGCTGGAGCAGGGCTGCTCTCGTAGAAGATCAACAAAACAAAAACAATCAAAAACAGTGTGCAGCACACTGGGTGTTTTTGGAATGGTGTCAAACTTTCCATCAAGCTCACAAGGTCAATTTCCGCATTGAGGGATTCAAAGCACACTCAGCTTTGCACTGAATCCTTCTGGACTCTTGCCGCTCAATCTCCTCTACACGAGCCCGTTCTGCTGCCCGTGACCTGACCAGTGAAGGGTCCAAAAACACCATTTAAAAGAAACAGAAAATCTTTGGCTTCAAAGGCCTTCACGCATTTCTATATACTTGCTTCTTAGCCCCAGCAGCTTGGCTTCAACATGAATAAAAGCAAAACTGAGATTGAGGCTGCAAGCTTTGCTGATGCTTGGCAGCTACTTGCTTGCTGTCTGCCATTGCGCCAGCTCGATTTGGAGACCTACACAGCACAGTCGCACATTGCTTTGAAGATGCTTTGAAGTGTTGCTGGAGCAGGGCTGCTCTCGTAGAAGATCAACAAAACAAAAACAATCAAAAACAATCAAAAACAGTGTGCAGCACACTGGGTGTTTTTGGAATGGTGTCAAACTTTCCATCAAGCTCACAAGGTCAATTTCCGCACTGAGGGATTCAAAGCACACTCAGCTTTGCACTGAATCCTTCTGGACTCTTGCCGCTCAATCTCCTCTACACGAGCCCGTTCTGCTGCCCGTGACCTAATCAGTGAAGGGTCTAAAAACACCATTTAAAAGAAACAGAAAATCTTTGGCTTCAAAGGCCTTCACGCATTTCTATATACTTGCTTCTTAGCCCAGCAGCTTGGCTTCAACATAGCCCAGCAGCTTGGCTTCAACATGAATAAAAGCAAAACGAACTGAGATTGAGGCTGCAAGCCTTGCTTGTAGTCTACCATTGCGCCAGCTCGATTTGGAGACCTTCATTTCTAGTAGTTTCCGCGTCAGTCAGTATCCAGCAAGATGTGAATGCAACTTAAGTTCTGGGCTGGGCGTCTCCTTGGAGCCTCAACAAAAATCGAAATACATCCAATTCTCCTCCAACTGTGCTGACTGCAAAGCGGCTGCAATCTGGGGGTCAGGCCTTAGTTTGGGCACAGGAAGGACCCGCTCCGCAGGGCCGGAGCCAGCCTTTGGCGACCTGGGCAAGGTCCCGCAGCCGTCGGCTCCAATTGCGCTGTGTGAGGCACTGCCGCACTGCATACACAGAGGATAGTATGCATGTTTCCCGCTACATACAGTTTCAATAGGTTTCAATAATGGTTCTTTTTGTGCACTGTCATTCTTCCACCTTCCACAGCGACCCCTGAGCACCGAGCTCTCGCATTTGTGTTGCCAGGGCCCTGGGCAAAGAGTTTTTGACTGTAACAAATAATGTGCGACAAACAACCCGGGTCTGGTCAGCGCGCATATTTTCAGCATTGTGAAAAGAACCGATGGTTGAAAAAACACGTTCCTTGATGCTGCCGCGGTCTGTAGCGTCAGCGTCTGCTGATAGGCGCTTTGAGCGTATTCAACAAGCCGCTACAGTATACAGATTGGCGACCGGCTGATTTTGAAAATCAGTTTGAAAGGAAACGTGTCACACTTTCTGCCCGCTGGAAAATGTGTCTTCTCAGCTTTTTGTTAGACAGCTATGGATCACACTACTAATCCCTCACTAGCGGATATGGCATCATCACTGCAAACGGCAAGCTGTGGCTATATACATCACGATGCAACACTTGAAGGCTCACAAACAGTGACATGAACGCCGCATTCCATCTTCACAGCCCACTTTCCATCAACCTTGACCAGGGCAAAATGGCCAGATTTTGCCGAGCTCCCCAAGTCACGGAGCAGCATTTACAAACTTGGACGACATCAAAATGATTCAAGATGTGGCACCTGAGGTAGGGTTCTGCGAGAACCAGATAGGATAGATAGGCAGAACGGAAAGAAACATGTTTTCTTCGCATCCATCCGCCGCGCCTCAGAGACGACCTCACCCAAGGCTCCAGCTGCCTCCTTCCCACCAGAGACCATCAACTGGAAACTGCTGCGTTCAGAGGCAGAAGCTGCACCGCGGATGACAGAGAAGCCAGAGCCCATGATGAGAAGATCAGCCTTCTGCAGCCTGCCAACTTTCTGTCCAAACTGATTGGAATGAAGGGTGAAGGAAAATCCTGCATACCCAACTTCACCACATGTATAAAAAAAACCATCGAAATTGCCCTGTGCCACCCGAGTGCGCACACTAAGACAGATCAAGAAACCCTTCATCGTCCTTGCGAACCTTCTCGACAACCAGGGTATCACCTTGATTCCAAGGTTTGATGCTGGTATGTATTTTTATTGCCCCAATCCAAATTGTCATCCACACACCCCAAGATACACCCCTTAGTTTGGGGGAACCAGTTGAATTCAGTTAGTTCCCCTGCCAAAACCTCCTGCCCAAAAAAAAAGGCCAAGACAACAGGCAAATCACCAAACACTTCCTGTAGAAATTTGAGATAGGCATCAGCATCAATAACCGTGACACAGGATCGAACTGGAGGAGGTTGGGGTGACATCTCCATATCCTCTTCTTTCTTCGTCGATAGGGCCCAGAGTATGCCACAAGCATCCTGCAGGATGCCAAACTCAGCGCCCCAAAACTGCTTCTCCACTGGAACAATTTCCTGAGACGGCTAATGGACCGATCTGGTAATCTTAATACAAATGATAGTGCCACGGCTTGGGACCTAGATCCACATAACCGTTTGGTTTTCAGGACTTACAAGCATACATCCCGAGTTTACATGAGTTTGTTGCATCCTTTGCCAAAGCATGCTCGGAAACCTAGGAAACCCAGCGTCTTTGCATTTTCCAGGAAGCGCGGTGCTTCTCAGCATCTTCGAAGCCAGAGCTGGTGCATTGAGGACGTTGCCATGCCTGGACTGGGAGCCTCATAATGAAAGTGAGAACAAAGGAACACCGTTTTTAATATAGTTACCAATGCATGTGATGAATCAACTGGATCATTGACAAGAACATACGGAATACCATTTGCAATGATGCACATGCCGAAATATCTGTCACACTGTAAGATTGAAAGATTACATGGTCAATCATTGTTTCCCTGATTCAAGTTGGACGAGCTGCAAAATGACATGGCTCTGGTTGTTGCATCGATATTCAAGGAACGGCACGTTCAGGGTGTCCTTGAAGGGGTTCAAAGAGATATCCTCAAAAAATACATGGCCACCACCTCCAAACGCAGTCACAACTGCACCGTGCATCAATCGCTTAGTCGCTTCGTCCTCAAGAGTGAAGAAAATCCGTGAGCGAGTCGCCCGGCAGAAAGCCTCTTGGACCTTGTTGCCAGGGCAGCCACATGGAAAAGCTATGCTAAGCTGAAGTACCCGAAACCACTTCAAATAGGTCTTGAAACCTCAACTTGATTTTCACAACCTCCAGCGTCAAAATTAAAGGACCGGATAACCTCACAAGCCAACTTCTTCCAATAAGCAGAAACAAAAGTTGCATCGGGACGGGGAAGGAAGGAAAGACAAAGGAGGTGGTGGAGGATCGAGAAGTTTAAAAAGTTGTGTGTGAAGAGTTGTGTGTGTGAAAAAGCTGTGTGTGAAAGATGCGTGCGACACAATTATGCGTGTGAAAGATTGTGTACAGCGACGCACAACTAAACGATGCAAGTGCTTCCATAGGTCAACGGCGTGACAGACGACCATAGGTCGCTGTGCATGGTCCAGGGGCGCCAAACATGAATAGCGACTTAAAAAAAAAACGATGCAAGTGCTTCTTTCCACGTTGGGTCAAAGCTATGCGGCTACTGCAGCAAGATCGGAGGGCATCATATTACACATCAAGCTAACAACCAGCTGCACACAGCCGAGGAATAGATGCACTGCCCATCAGTGAAAACCCCGCTTGTCTTCCGCCCATGAAGAAGATGGAAGGGGAACCTGGGCGTGATGCAAAGGCAGATCAAGTTCAGAAAGCACAATGCAAAGACACCACGTCACACTGTGTCATGCGTGTTCTAATCGAAACAATACAGGTGGTTCAGTCTTCCGACCGTTGTATACCAGACGCAATGGGCGCACATTAAGCAATGTGTTCGGAATGCTTTTGGTGTATCAAAGCCCCTTTTTTGGGACACCGGACAACTCATGGGCCCCTGGAAAACACACACGGGAAGAATGGGACTCAAAGACAGGTGTGAAGGAAAACTATTCGGACAGTCTGAAACGACGAGTTCATTGGCGCTCACATACGGCACAAATATGCACCGGTCTTTTTTGGCAGCGCCAACCTCACCTGCGCGATCTCCTCTCACGTTGGGTCAAAAAAAGAAATTTGTCGATTCACGGTAAGTCTGGATGACCGATGCCTAGCTTTGCTGCAATGCTGGCAACGTCGATGAACGATTTTTTCAGTTTCGCCCAAATGAATAGACAACCATCCTGGCCACTGGACAAAGACACCGTGCGCGTCTGCTTCGCCACTCCCATATCCTTGCAAATCCTTAACGAGCAGAAAGGGTGCTTTGTAGCAGGCTCTTGTGAAAGGGATCTGTGCTCTCTGCTCTTCCAGAATGGTAGCAGCGGCCCAGAACCAGCGTCTCTTGACAACATCATAGCAAAGCCCCAGGAGAAAAGTTCCTGATGCCGAGACAGCTTGCTCTGGTGTGAGCGATGCCATTAGTGCTGAGCCAAGGGCAAGTTTGAGTGCAGCGTCTGTACGCGACGGTGCGTGGTCATGAACGAAATGGCACTTTCCATTGCAACTAAAGTAGGTTTGCAGGAAAAACATGTCATTTTCTGAATTGCAATGCAATGATATGATATACTGAATGTTTTGTAGCCAATGTTTCTAGCACCGTGTCCATGGAACATCGCCACAGAATGAAATACATCTACTCTCACGCATCAACTGATGCCGAAAAAAGCTTGTGGCAGAGGCCGATCATTTTGGCGAAAAGAATCCAATGCATTCCGAAGGGTGAGAACAGCGGGCAATGATTCCATGACTGTTGTGGAATTGAATCAGCAAGACAACATTTCCAAGCTCCAAGGGCTCCAGCGTAGTTCCTGCAGAAAGGCATGGAGGTCCAGCACAGGCTTCAAATAGTCTTGCATGACACGGCTTCGGGTAAACCTATTCTCGCATTTCCCATTGAGACTACGCATTACCCTGTGGAATTTCTGCTCCAGCGGCCTCTTTCCACGTTGAGCCAATGCGACCAGAGCAGCACTCGATGATGAAGTGACGATGTAGTAATCGTGTTCTGTCTTAGATGTACGCAAAGTTCCGCGGCGCCCCAGGCCACTCACGCGCACCACCAGAGCCAGCCCAGTGCAAGTGCCACGCCTGCCACACAAATGGAACGTCGATGCCAGCAAGTGCCGCGCAAAGCGCGGCGGCGCCCCGGGCGACTAACGGCGACCAAGCGCGCCACCAGAGCCATTCCAGTGCCACAAGTGCCACGCCTGCCACGCAAAACGAAGGTGGCTGTCGCCATGTCCCACACCTGCCACCCAAATGGAACGTCGATGTCACCAAGTGCCACCAACGACGACCAAGCGCGGAACCAGCCCAGTGCCATAAGTGCCACGCCTTCCAAAAAGAATGTCACAAAGCGCCACACCCGCCACGCAAAGCGAAGGTGGATGTCGCCATGTGCCATGCCTGCCGCGCAAAGTGCCGCGGCGTGCCCTAAGTGCCACGCCCGCCACGCAAAGAGAATGTAGATGTGAGCAAGTACCACCTGCCACGCAAACTGCCACGCCTGCCATGCAAAAAGAAGGTGTGTGACAAAGTTATGTGTGAGACATGGTGTGTGACAAAGTTGTGTGTGTGTGTGACAAAGTTGTGTGTGTGTGACAAAGTGGTGTGTGACAAAGTTGTGCTTGTGAAAGGTGGTGTGTGACAAAGTTGTGTGCGAAAGATAGTGTGTGACAAAAGTTGTGTGTGAACGATAGTGTGTGACAAAGCTGTGTGTGAAAGATGGTGTGTGACAAACTTGTTTGTGGACACATCTCCCATTCTTCTGGAGGAAGTGCAGGGTTTTGACGCGCTTGGATTCAACATCAACCCACATCAACGGACGATCACATCGGTATTGCCTTGGGACACTGTGATACGTATCACTGCGGGTTTTGGACCCAGAAGCTCAATGCACTCGGGACTCATAGCTCGGACGCGATTAATTGTACAAAATACTTTCCTCGTGACCTTCAACTTCCATAAGTCCAGGATCTGATCGCAATTCATACCATCCAAGAACCAGCGTACCGTGCTTGCATTCCTCAGGTCATTTCGATTGCACGCAGCTTTGGACATAAATGGACCCGACAGCAGCTGACACCATTTGACTACAAAATGACCCTCTCCGCTCTGTTCTTCTTCTCATGTGCCTTGTATGTTAGCGGTGACCTGGTAAGGTAGACTAACTTTGGCTAAAGCTCTCAGTGTTTCTGTGCAATCGGTTGTAACAGTGTAAGTACCGACAATCACACAGAACATCCAAGAGGCATGGAAACTAGTCCTATGTATGCATGGCTTATACAGCTTTTGTTTTTGTACTGATCGGCCCATTACCTCTGGACCCTTAGTGTTGCTGAGCACTTTTGCGGTCCATTGCTCTATATGAAGTCACCCCAAACGCTGAGCATAGCCTTCAATTCTTGATCTACTTGATCTACTTGATCTTCTTGATCCTCTTGATCTACTTGATCTACTTGATCCGCTTGATCTACGCGTCAGTGCCCCAGAGATTTGCCTTCCTTTGTGAAGGCCTTTGTGTGTGTGTGTACCCTGCTATCTGCACGCAGGAAACTTACTACCGTTCGAATCAAAGATGGAGTTCCGGTGAACATGAGCGACAATTTTATCAATAACCTGCGTCAAGCTGTGCTATGTGTAAATTCATTGCAGCTCAATTCAGTGCACATAGCAGCGGGGGCGTGCAGCACCTTTGGCATACTGCGCGCAACGAAGCTATTGCCATTGTTGGAAAGGGGGGGGCTGATCACCTCCCTGTACCTGCAGAATTTCAGTTTGAACTGTTGAACAAGCTGTCCAGCTCCGTGGTTCTCCATAATTTCAATCTAGATTTGCCCGGTCGCCTCAATCTACAGTGTTTTCTTTGATCCGAAGTTCGCCACATGCAAGTTCTGTGACGTTGACGCTAGAATTTCAGAATAGGTAGCTGGTGCATGGGATCTTTAACACAACAATCATACTGAAACATGGGTTTCACCTGTTTATCAAGGGTGATGGACCCAGGATTCCGGCCAGGCGTGTACAAGAACATCATCATTGACGTTTCCAAATCCACAAAAAATCAGCAGTGTGTGAGAGATGGGGTGTGACAAAGTTGTTTGTGACAAAGTTGTGTGTGAAAGATGGTTGGAGGCGGCAGAGTGGGAGGCGGCGGAGGAGGAGGCGCGGGATACAGAAACAAAACCAAGAACCCAACATAAAGTTGTGGGGAAAAAGCAATTTGAACCACAATGTAAACCATCCAACAGCTTTGCAAATAGCTTCGGTACGCTCGCGGCATTCTCCGTAACCACATTCGAAGCAATACCGTATCTGGGCTTGCCACCAGTGGCAGGCTCAGTCGACTCAACTTTGCGTTTCATTGCAGTGAGGCGAGTGGTCCGAGCGTAATGTCTTTTGTGTTTTGCTGTCAATTATGGACTTGAGCCCGCGCAAGAACAGCAAAATTGAAGAAGAAGAAATCCAAAAACCAGGTTCACTTCGTTTACAAGATTGTGCTCAAAGTTGGAAAACTATTACTTGGGCGAACAGCTCCAATTTGTAGAAAACGTTCACTCTCACAATAACCTTCAGTGCTTTCACATATTTCACATCAGGACCAAGGCCCTGGGGAATTCTTTTCTCAAGGTCCTGCGGCAGTTCCTCCATGTTCCTGGGTCACTGACGCCAAAGTGCCCGGCTTTGGGGACGAGGCCATGACCATGGCAGCTTCCCTGCAACAGTGCAACTGCTAAATCAAAATGAACTTTACATAGTTTATATATATATATGTGATTATGTGTATATATATATGTGTGTGTGTGTATTTATATATAAATATATATATGTGTGTATATATATATATATATCTGTGTGTGTAAATATATGTATATATATATATATGTATATATATATATATATGTATATATATATATGTATATATTATATATATAAGTCATTCTAAGTTGCATATAGTTATACAAACATCTTCAAATTCAGTACGCAGTTCACTTTCACGCTGATGTTTTTTTGCTTCCATCACGAACCGCACTGGCCCAAACCAGCAGGTGCCCATCTCTGCAAAATGGTGGCTCTTTTCGCATTGAGACCCTGCATGATATACCCATGTAGGGAGGGAAAAAATCTGAATTCAAAGCAGTATGTGAATAGCGGAGCTTGCCAGTGCTTGGAGCCCCCAACTCCAATCTCTGATCCTCGTGCTGGCTCCTCAAGACCAGAAAAGAAAGCCGCGGGAAAGTTACTTGTCGCATACTAGCTGCAAAATCTGCAAGGAAAACCTGAAGACCAAGTCCAACATAGCTGAACAATGCTGAACACCCGGCTCCTGGGAGAAACGCCTGGCAATGTCACTGTTTGAGCTTTCAAACTCCTTGGTGACCTTGGCCAAGATTAGATGTCAAAACTCAGCAGTGGCATGGTGATTCAGAACACTTGGAAGATAAATCGGATAAACAAAATGACACAAAGCAGTTCACAGTTCCGCCAACTGAGTACTGAACAATGGGATGCCAACCGTGTGGTAACCACGTTGCCTCACGAACCCCGCGTGTGTGAGGAGAAAGTGAGGCGAGGTACAGGATGCTGAGCGCAGAGCCATTCGTCCCGAATGAGCTCCCGTGGCGATGCTGCTTGTCGCGGTGACAGGGAGACGTCCCTGCCACCCCTCAGGGTTCTCTCGTTGAAAGAAGTGAATGGCCTTCATGATGTTTGAAGTTCATTAGACTCCGACTATCCTGCCAAATGCTAGGAAGGATAAAAAATGCCAAGTTGCTTGTAAGCGTCATTTAAACATTACTTGATGAAAATAGATCTCATAAATTCCTGGAACCATGCCCAGAATTCCTGGACATGAATAAGCTGCACCTAACACCCAACATCCCTATTCAAGGAATGTTCTGATCCGTGACCTCCACCTTGACATGTAGGAAAATCATTGTTGACATTAACCTGTCTGTTTTCCGGGTTTTCCTGGTTGATTCTCTTCGCCGGCCCGGTTTACCTGGGTGTTCTTGGCGTCCTCGGCGTCCTCGACTCTGAGGGTGATGACGACCTTCCACTGGTCCACATAATTTTCAATATGTGATGAAAAGGCATGGCAGGATTCAAACACATGGGCTCAATGAGGCTCGAACAAATGACATTACATAAATCACAACTCATTCATGATTTTCGGATGTAGGGCTTGGGGGCTTCATGTTAGCCAACCTCTTCAAACACAATTTGAACTGATACACTCCCATTACCATCCATCACCCTCTTTGATCACAACAAATCCTGGAAGAAAATCAACAGCACCCTGCCTGGGTCTCCGAGATCTGGCACGGGCTTCCATCAGCCACCTGCGACTCCATTTGGGCTCCAGTGAACTGAAGCCCCGTCTCTACTTGGGAACTTACTTTCTGAGATTTGTTTCAAAATGTTTCAAGTTTGAAGCAATTTAAAATATTTAAAGCCGGTCACGAGGATCCTTAAACAACATTAAAGAACGACCATCTTCAATCTGCAAGATCACGCTTAGCTTCCCTGGACCCGCATGTTACAATGGTGGAACACTCCTAAACCCGCCTGTCGCCCAGTGCCATGAAACAAACACTAAGTACATGAATATCATCACCACAAAATATCAGAATTCATTATAAATATATTATGTTAAATCATGATTGGATGTGACAAATGCATCCTTGAGATCCATCGAGTTCATGATGTACCTTCAAACATCCTCAGGTACAAATAGCCGGAGCCAGCCTCTGCTGCTCTCTAAGGACCTCGTCCTGGGCCGGTCCTTCCAAATCCTTGGAATACACCAGGATGGCCGTGTAGGGACAGGCAACGGGTCATACAAAAAAGTGTTGTAAGCAATGTGGATGAACATGATGAACTAGGCTACAGTATAGGTTGTGAAGGGTCAGGGACCAAGTACTGCAAAAACTGAGTCGCATGTTGTTGACTGCTTCATGAAAGCGTCCAGTCAAGCTTTTCTTTGTCTAAACCAGCCCTCGCAACAGAATCATCATCAAAAAAGCGCTTGTAAATCTGGGCTCAAGACCGGGTTCAGCAACGGATCTCTAGCGATCTGAGAGCAGGCAGCCAAAAAATACAACTTGCGCTGTAGGTTGGGCACAGGCCATCACATGACGCAAAAGAATGTCCTACATGGATCAGACCTGATACTTAAGTGTCCAATTCCACGTATGCAATTGCAAAACCTTGACTTCCAGCA
>CAMXCT020002981.1:26194-57279 GCA_947184155.2 Cladocopium goreaui
TATTTATATATATATATATGATGAACTATGAATAATATGTGATATTTGGGTATCGCTAATGTGGATATAAGAGAAATATGATGACATAACCTTGAAAAGGGGTATCGCTAATTTGGGAAGGTCCCATCGCTTACCTCGTGTTTTTAACAATTTCCATCAATTTCCATAAGCCAATGTCCGTCGAATACATATTTAGTATTGCCGGGGTTTTTACGGTTGCTCATATATATATATATTTAATAATGTATATACACAAAAAGAAGTTATTTAGTCAGTTAGTCTAAGTTTCCTTTCGCAAAGAGCGGCTGAGTTTGTTGCTGACCATGTCGACGCCATACACCAAACCGCAGTGACGCGTATCAAAGGCCTGAAGGTTGGGACACAATCGCAGTGTGATAACCCTTGGGAACATGTTGAAACAGTGGTTGATTTTTTTGGAAGATTGAAAATAATGGATGAAAAAGGTGAAAGTGTTCGATCTTTTAGGACATTTTTTGACATTGATATACATTGATCCATTTGCCCCCCAAAGAATTGCACCGGTGCTGATTAACCACATCACATGTAGCTGACGGCTTGCACATGGCCTCCATCTGGTTGGCACAAACTGTTCCAACAAAAAAAGATATTCGTCTTCCGTGGATGATTTTGTCCCTGTTACAGGTGTAAAAAGCTCATTGACAATGTAAAATTATGTCATTCAGAAACTTCCGCCGCATGGCCGGTTACTTCCTGCCTTGAAAAGGCTCCGTAGCTTTAATCCAGTGATTGCCTGATGTTGCTGTGACAATGGCGGGCATGTCATCAATTCAAGGGCCCGAACTCATGTGCTACCTCAAATTCCGTGGGTTCAATGGATCTGCACTTGGTCATGGCGCTTGAAAAAAAAACTTGTTTTGATGATAATCAAATGGTCCAAGTGGCTGGACATGCAGAATGGACCGAAGTTCAAACCAGAAGTGTCGTTTGATCCTGCACCATGGATGCTGAAGCAGTTCCTCGCCTCATAGTCCAACCCCAATCGCATACGAAGAGCGCTATCAAACTCATACCTTTGCGAGTGGCATATGAATGGGGTGGCCTGGGAGGAAATGAATATGATTCTCAACCAGTACATTGATTCGCCTTCATGGCAGCTGGATTACTCGGGCAAACCAACTGCTAAAAAAAACGACTGCGACCCTACCAGCCGGATCTCGTCAGCCATTCTGCTTTGAAAATTCGTCCAGAGCAAGATTCTTCTCTTCTCATGGCTTTGCTTAGGACGGCACGTGCTCACAGCACCACTATTGTTGGCATCAATGGCCTGAGCACAGCTGAACCCGGAACAATCCCTCTGCCGTTGCCTGGCAATGGCCTTTCAACACCAAAGGGGGTCTTACGACCTTTCAACACCAAGGCACAAGGAACGCCAGACGAGGCCCTCCACACAGCCTGGAGCGGCATGATTCTTCTCCGTCAGACCCCGTCCCGACTGGCTAAATTTGCGGAAACAAATATATATATATATATATATATAATCAAATGGGATTCTCATTGCCTGACCTGTTCCAGTTGCATGGTGATTTATGTCTGAACGTTCAGTTCTTGAATCATTCTAGAAGTGTTCGACAGAGACCATGCTACTCAATCCTCACGGGGTGCTTCAGTGAAGCCTGCCTTGCCAAGACCACCACCTGGAACTGGGCGCATTTGCCCAGCAAACTCATGGTAGTGCACAGTCGGCTGAATCTATCTTCAAATGTGATTCCTTGAAATGCGCCTCTTGCAAATCAATGTACATGAAGCATCCAGTAGTTCCACGACCATGGAAAGGACACACCCAGCTCTAGCACTACATTTTGCCTTGCATTGGACGTCAAATACACCATGTTTCTTGGTGAGGGCCTTCCAAGAACCCTCCATTGGCGCTGACATCTTGTTTTGCAGAACCTTGGGGACAGCCCACGCACAACACTGGTCACTGGGCTTCCCTGCCAAGGCAGCTGCACCCTGATAGCCACTCTGCCTTGCAGGTGAGAGATTCAAAATTCTGCATATCAGAAATTGAGGGTTAGAATCGGTTAGACATCTCACTTGCTTCTGCTTTTGCACCTTTGCTTTGGAATTCCCCTAAGATGTCGGAATAGAGTCATCCCAAAGCCAAATACAACATGGTTTGGGACGGACACCGCCAGTCCTACACCAAGATTTATCCAACAATGTGTATGTGATACATATCGATGCACAAGTATGCTTATCCGTATAGATACACATATACTCTCCGCATGTATATGATATATTGAATTTGTGAGTGGGGGGAGGAGGGTGAGGGACCCCTGAGACCCTTCTGGCTCTGAAGTACAGTTCTGATAGCGGAACACATCTTTAAAAAAACTAAGCAGAGTAGTATGGAGTTTCCTACCCTTCTCTTCCGTCATCCATCTTACTGCCATGAAATGACTGAAAAACACTGTTGTACCTCATTTCATCTCTGCCCTACTACCCCCCCCTTCCATGGCCCATTGGTGTGCCTCAAGGCGTCAAGGGCATCTGCCGCCTTCGATTTGGAACCTTGGGGCTCGAGGCCTGCAACAAAACGTTTCAGCCCAGCAAACATTGGACCCGCAAACCGCCCCTAATATTTAAGACAGGTCGGAATGAGGACCCTTGCCAAGGCCCCCCAAATGACTTGGCCAGTCTCCCTTCCCTTGGGACCATTGCTCCAGGTCAAATTCCAAGAGCCCCACTGCTGGTCAATTTCTTTTCTAACCTTTGGTGCGCTGAGAGGCATGAAAGTTGGAATCAGCTTGATGCTCCCACTGGGACCGTTCATTTTCCACAAGGTCATTGCTACCCAACTCAAGGAACTTGCAGAAACCATAAGATCTTCGGGCCCTTTGAAAAGGGCCAAACCACAAGGTGCAAGTCTACCGCTGCTCTGCGGCGTTCGAGCATGATGATGTCATTCTGGGATAGAATCAAAATGTTCCTTCTAGTTACGACTCCTGCAAATTGAGCCCATAAAATCCTCCTCAGCACCATGACCGCATTTGCGGTGGATTTTAGAAGTTGACAAACATCCAGTACGCATTACTCGTAGTTCCTGAAATGGCGGGACACGCATGAAACTCTAAATCAAAACATTCAGTTGCATGTCATGGTCCATCTCTTCCCCCACTACAATGGGGAAATTGTTAGAATGTTCCAACGACAACGTGGCAAACCCAATCAAAAACGATCCTCCTCCCAAACAGTGTTTGAAAATGATTGAAATATAACATTTTTAGAGCAGCCAACCAGACCCAGTCTGTGTTGGATCCATGTTGGCTGGTTAACCTCGCAGCCGCTGAGTTTCCGTGCTGTACAGCTCGAGCCTCTGCAGAAGCCAACAGGTGCCGCAAATCAGAGGCCTCTGGCCGGCAGATGCTAAATGGCTGGGGCTGGTAATTTTCCCGTTGGTTTGGCACTGCGAAAGGGGTTAAAAAGGGCGACCTTTTTGCGCCCAAAAAGGGTCCCAAAAACAGAGAAAAAGGTCGCCCCCTAAAGATCCCAAATCAAGCGGAAAATTACTAGCTGGGGCCAAATCCCAAAAGCATCGAACGGAATCAAACTATAGCTTGACAACGCAAAAGTACACCCACCTACTTAAATTGTACGAATGGAAAGCCCCATCTGAATACCACGAAATGAATCTTTGGATTGTGCATGCCTTTCTCTCACCTCTTCCCTCCCAACATCCACCAAGCATGAACAAAATGTGGACGTTTGAGTTGGAATACTTGCGGCGTGAACCTTGGCCCACTGCAGTATCCCACAGGGCCAAGCCTGGTCCTGCCAAGCATCTCTCCGCTCCTGCAACCCACAAGTGTTCAGGGAAAAACCTGCCAATCGCTCTTGAAAGCTGTAAATGGCATCACCTGGTCTTGAACTCATCCCACAAGTACATCTGGTTTCACTACGTTTCACTGGGGGTTCTTGGGCAAAGGTAAGGAACCGGAAAGTGTCAGGCATACCCCCGCCTGAGCCACTTCAAGAGCTGCCTTTTGCCTGGCCAAGGCCTCAATAGTGTTGAGATATCAGCAGGCAAGCCAGCACATCAGCAAACAAGCAGAGCCAAGGTGAGCGTATTATTTATAAAAGTATCATTGTTGAAAACCGAAACAAATCAAAAGATCTTACTTGAAAATTGTACTTATGGTTCTACTGATTCTCGACGAAGAATTGAACATGAAAATGCTTCGACTCGGCAGCCAACACGTGATTGAGGTGCTCAATGTTTTTTCAATGCAGAGGGAGCGTGATTGGTGTCGCAGGGAATCGAGCCTGTGCCAAATCAGCGAGCTCGTCGTGGAAGTCTGGCAGGCCCACGGGCGCTGAAAGGAGAAGAAAACTGGCTACCTTTTACCTGGCACGTTTTATAAATTTTACCTGGCATGACCGCAAGCTCAGCTCACTGGACCCTGCAAACCCACAACACACCCAAAGGTTGCCGGACAGGTTTGCAAAGCAAGGCTTCCAGCAAGAGCACACGACATTCTGGGGTTCCAGCCATCGGCCGTCTCAACCATGCTGAAGGCATCAGCAATGCACGCCTCGCCTCGTTACAGATTGCTGCGGCACCCAAATGATCAAAGCCCAGAAGTTGTCAAATGCACTGTGGAATTTTTGGGTTGAAATTAAAGTAAAAGAAATATCTTCAGGTCCCTCCTGCCCTCCAAGCGTTGTCATCTGCGAATGTCGCGGCAGCATCTTCCCATTGTAATACATGCCCTTGGGCTCCCAGCCAAGCACGAGGCGCTCCTCAGCTGCATCAAGTTCTGCTGCCTTGCCAAGTCTGGTGAGTGGAGGACTTGGCTTTGCTGATGTGAAAACTAGGCAGATTCCAGGTCATTCCTGCTGGGTTCCTGAAAAATGCTTGCTCTTTCAACCTGCTCATGCCTCATATTGCAAAAATCCAAATATGCTGTTCCCAGTTCCCAAGCTCTGCGCCCATTGCTACCACCTCACGTTTTCCCCGAGCTGATGGATGCACAGCTATCAAACCTACCGCCATTGCACTTCAGGCATGTTGGGCTGATCCGAATCTATGCAACTAAGTTGTCCAACGAAGTCGCACAATCACTACAGTTGGCGGCTGAGGCTGCACAAACCAAAAGCCCAACAGCTGACGGCAAACACTTCAGCTGCGCACCACGCGTGGCTTTGAATCCCACATTGGAACCTAAAGCCCTGTACAGCACAATGGAATGCTCTAGTGCTGGAAGTGGGCATCACCGGAAAGCTGTTCAAACATGACTGGATTTGCATCATGATCTATGACACTTCATCAACATGGTTTTGCCCACTTGCTCCCCCTCAGCCCCAATGAACCCATCCAAAATAAACCACTGCAATCCCTTAGTTGCCGCAGCATGCTGCACACGCTCAGTGACTGATGCAGTGTCTGCATCTCTCAGAAAAGCCGTTGGTTAAGGCAACACGGACGGCAGCTTGCATTCCACAAATAAAAGGTACTGACACATAGAAACATAGTAATACAGCGACAGGATATTGAGGCCGGCTCACTGCTTTCAAATGTTTCAATGTCACTTGCAGCGCAAGAGTTTTCTATGAGATTCTGGTGATGAAACATTTCCAAGGTGCAGAAACCGATGTCGGTCCAACATGCATCGGAAAGGAGGATAGAAAAGAAACTTGCAAAAAACTATTGGCATGGCAGGGGCACAAATTCCGTCAAATTGACTATGTGAATCTATGTTGCATGTCCAGAGATGGTGATCTTATGCTTCCACATCTTCTCCATGTTCAATGGCCCAGCAGCTCACTCGATCATGGCTTCAAGCTCCCGCTCCGACAGTGCAGTCGCTGGAACTCCTCCAAGGGACATCACTGACAAACCAACTTCAGCATCCTCACTTCCGTCATTATCGTCGGCACAAGGCACTTAAACAGTACCCACAGGAACTTGTTGGAATTGCATCACAACATCTATCACAGCGTTCAAAACGGATGATAGCAAACTAGAAGCATACAAAACCAATCAAAATCATAAAGACATGTGCTGCCGAATGGACTAACAAACTCAGCCGAGTAATTCAAACATCTGGTGATCAGCTCCCCCTGGTGCTGTTCCTGGTGCTGTGGCGGTTGCTGATGCCGCAGCGGTGGCTGATGGCGACACATCTTTCCCTTCAAGGAAGGCCTTGGCCTCTACGGAGGTGACTGTACTGGTGACCTCAGGGGCTCCGGGAGGAGGTGTCTTGCTCTAGTGGAGATGTCCAAACAAAAAAATTAAAGCCACTACGAATTCTCGGCTTCTAAGGTGGCAGTATCTGACCCAACTCTTCAGAGACTCAGAGGTGAAGCCGCAAAATTCTAGGCTCCCAGCCACTTCAGTATCGGTGATGAGGCCCAAACCTGTGTCCTATTACTGTGCCAATGCATTTGCAAAAGTGGCAAGCCCCAACGTCAGAGGGTTCTTTGCTTTACGTATTTCATTGAAAAACGATGAAAAGCGAAACTGCGATCTCCCCAAAACTGTCACAGGCCACATCCACGAGTCCTGGCAAACCCGCTCCCACAGCATACCCTGTCGCCGCGTGAGACGCAGTCGCAGCCTTCGCAAGAACCTGGGTCAGCAGCTCCAACCCTGAAAATTAGAGTTTGAAATTCTGCAGGCTGAGGCGGTAACATTTTGTTCTCCCAAATGCAAAGCAAATTTCATAGAATTTCACGACCAGAAGATATGAAAACATCAAAGCCACCATTACCCGATACTCAAAAGTACATCGCCAAATCATGTGCCAAGTCATGTGTCCAAGCTTGATGCCAGGCTGCACTGTGCCAAAAATGTGTTATGTTTCCCTCCGCATTGGCCCTCTTGCAAAAGTTGACTGCATGCGTTCAATGTGTGTGCGTGTGATGTTGGATTGTATGTGTGCATGGTTTCACCCCCTGTTTTTTTAAAGATGCAACTATGTTCTGCGTAATATGCGATTGTGTGATTTAGTGTGCCCGTGTGAAGTTTGCAAGCTATTGTTATGCGATGGAAAGTTCTGGAGCGGGCTGCAAAGAGAAACGCAGTGTACTCCAACGTATTTCAGGGTCAAACTGCAACAAATTTCACGCAACCCTCTACCGTGTCATCTACAGAAATAAGTTGTATTGACGCAATGCGCTCGCGTGTGGCTTGTGTGGGCGCAGGCATGTGGTGAGCGCCTCTCAGTGACTTTGATTCAAGCCTCAATCTCAGTATGTTGCTCCGTGCCTGCCCATTTTGTCTCTATTTGTCCAACTTTCTGATTTCTGACTCATTCAGAATCCACCGGTCCTTCTGTGGGCTGGGTGGTCCCTTGACATCTGCAACTGCACCTTTCTGCGAGCAACTCATTGTAGCCAGCTGATTCAGCTTCACCTGAGCATGGCAAGCATGTGGTCCCATGATGTCCTATAAATGCAATGAGTTCAGAAGTAAGACTCCCGCCTCGAGCATGACACTTTGGTTTCTTTGACCAAATGTGCACACCATTGGCGTGAACATTTTATATCATCCAGAGTGGAAAGCACAGCAAAGATACTGCAAAAATTGAATACAAAACAATACTAAGCCTGAACATCACAAACCATCTTGGGAGACTGGAGCAAGCTCCAACCTCTTCCTGTGGAATTGCAGGCAGTCTCAATTCCAGGACTCTAGATTCGAGCGACTTTCCCTGTCAAGCCACGCACGCAGCCACGTCGCAAAGTAGCCAAACAAGCCAAAGCCTGGCAGCAAAGATGAAGACCACATCATGAGGTTGGCAATGGTTTGGGCAGTGGTACATTTTGTATTATTTTGTATTGCATTTGTAGCATTGAAGATATTTTCTGGACTGAACTTCCTGAACCGCATGAAGTGATCAACTCCAGCCCTTCCTGACAAAATGCACTTTTCACCGGACGCCTTCCCATGAAATTCCTCACCCTCTTCGGCAAAGCGCAGGATGACATCGCACATTTGCCTTGATCGATGGCCCTGAAACCCCCCAAAAAAACATGTGTCACTGCGTGGGGAAGAAACGTGCTGTCAAAGCTACAGAGTTGGAAGGTGCAAATATTCTGACTCACTATATTTCCACTGTATGCCACTGTATGCCACTGTAACTACTCCATGCTCATCATGACTCATGACCAAACGGACTGCTCGCCCAACCAGAGCGACTGCCTTGAAAAAAACTTGTAAACGAGACAGACTCGTCAAAAATCGGAGTCTGTGGCAGTGCCCCACCCTGCGTTACTGTGATCAAATGGACTGCCACTTCATTGCCTGACTGCAGACTACTCATAGGCCGCTTGCCGAGACTATATAAAAGCTGTATATTGCTGAGCATGTGAAGCCCCAAGTGTGTTCCCATGGTGTCAGCACTAGTGGCTCAATCGCAGGCGCCACCACATCCACGCCGCCCGTGCGACGCTCATTGAGCCAGCGTTCGAAGTCCCGCTCAGGATGCACAGAGCCAATATGTACCTGAGGTCTGAGCACACTAATGCGCGCAAATCGTCCTCATTTTTCCAGCCTGCCGACTCTTTCTGAACTGCTTGCAAACCCCGAAACACCAGGTCGCAGAAGAGCATCTAAGCCAGGGCACTCTTGGAGGAACACCCACAGCAACAGCCATGCTGTCATCTGCAGCAGCAGAGCGGGCTTGCGCATTGTGGATTACACAAGTAATTTGAAAATTACATGGTTCCCACCTGATAAGACATGCCCATCTTTATGTTGGTATCTTCAAGATCAACACCAACATGAAAGCGTTGAGGAGAGTGGAGGGCTAACACTTCAAGCTTGGACAATCACACACCATCTTCGAAAAATGGAGGGGTTGGGAGTTGAGACTGATAGTTTGACCACCCCTTTATATATGAAAGGTTTGGCTGCATTTGATGACCTTTGGGGAAGTCGTAGGATTGGCTTGGGTGCTTTAAGAAGCCACCAAATTCCGAATTCCGTTAACTTTCATTCATGTTCATTCCCGCTTTTACAACTTGACTTAAAATTGATGACTTTAGAAATTGACCAGCTGCCAAGCACCATCCGATCCATCCTGGATGCCTTGGCCTTGCGAATCCTCCCCTTTGACTGCTCGCAAAGGCGCCTGCCACAACTCTGGGTCGGGAGACAATTTCGGAGCTACACTATGCAACACCCATCTGCCGAACCTGATCCATTTCCATTTTTTGTTGGACGCATTGAAAGATTGGCATCATGAAAGCCACTCAGTTGGATTAACTAGCTAGCACCGCACAGGAGACAAAACTTGCCTTTAGAGCTCCTCTTGTGAGTTGGAAACTGTTCATCGAAAGAAATTCCACTAAAACTCCCGTCCACGAACTCCACGACCCAGTTTATGCTTTAAGTCAGAATAAGATTTGACAAATGGCAACTCGGTTTTGTTATGTTTTGTTTCACTGGAACTACAACTTCAGGCGGGGGTCAGATTTCATTCTGGACTTCTGTTGAGTGTCATTCAAGCAGCATTCAACTTTGATGCTCCGCCCAAAAGACTCTTCGTTAAAATGTGAAGCCTCCTTGAAAATTGCACCGCCTCACCTTATCTTCGTCCTTTTCCTCGCTCTTCTTGGCACCTGTGTACGCATCTACTTTGATCTTCTTGGTGTCCTGGGGGCTGTTACCGAGAAATCAGCTACAAGAAGAAACAACTGTCAATCGGCTTGCAATTTTCACAACCTGGTAGATAACACAAAATGCACCTTGAAGAAAACACAATTACCATGGAAAATATGGAGAATGTTGGATAGATGTGCCAACCCTCCTGACGGGCTAGCTTCTAACAATGCCTGGTGCATCTATGGGTGGGACGAAACTGTGGGCACAGTAACTCAAGCTAAGGACAATCCATCCAAGAGTCCACTTCACCGATCAGAGCAGCAGAATTTTTGGTCTTCTCGGCAATTGCCTGTTTTGAGACAAGGCATCACATGCCCCCCTTATGCATCGAGAATCCCTGCTACATAGGTTGAAGAGGCTAGAACACAGCGCACTGGAAAACAAATGATTTGCTGCTGTCAGCGCTGTTGTTGAATTCGTCCAACTCTGTGAGCACTAGGTCGCCAAATTCATATTCATTGTCTGCATCCCCTGATGATCCTATCAGCATGGGATATATCCCGGCCTCTCGCCAGAAGCGCTTGCGTTCACGTCCGGCAGACTTCTCCACCTTTTCCAGGCCTTGCATATCGACCCCTCCCTGGCAATGAGGAGGGCCTTCCAAAACCATCACAAAGGTCTTCGATTTCGATTTCTTTTTTACAGAAATGACGACTTGTGCTGCCATCTTAGCGGACTGAATTTATCAAATGTAGGCATGATTGGGGTTATCCTGAAATGATTGAGGTCATCCGTTATCCCTGAAACTTTGGGCTCTGGCCGAACAATGTCTTCACTTTGTTGCGTTCGTTTTCAGGAAGCGCCTGCAAGAAACGCAAACATCTCCAAAAACATGGCGGCAATGTCTGGGCTCATGAATTTAAACAAAGGACCCTTTACGATCCTTCATGGGTCTATGAGGCCCGGACAACAAAATGAAACCACGACTGAACCGGATTCCTTCAGGAAACAGGCTGCATACAGATACAGTAGCCAACATGTTTTTTGGAAAGCCTGTTGGCCGCGAAGTCCTCATAGAACAGCATGGGACAAATTGTAAAAACACATCGCAGTGAGACAGGGGCTCAAAGGATACCAAGGATCTTGCAACAAGTTGTTCCAAGTCTTTGGCTGAGTTTCTCCGAGACAATGAATCCCAAAACCTTACGGTGGTTCGTCGCGGACTGCAACCAATAAGGTAAGGGCCGCCAGTACCCAGTTCAACTCATAGCCCCTGCCCGACCTTTGCTAAAGCTTGCTGTGCTTCTTCTGGTGGTTCGAGGATTTGGGACTGATCTGGCGCAGCTGCCAGCAGCTTTGCCCCTGGCCACTCCGGGAAAGCTGCAAAAATCGTTTGAACCAACCCTGGGCCCTCACCTCACAATAGAAAATTTGAATACAGTCCTATGGCACCTTCATTGATGTGTCTCATCAAATTCCGCAAGCTGCCAACACATGCACAAAAACATTCAGTGAACATCTGTTACATTTGCTTCTGTGGCCCATTGTGATGGCATGGGCAATGTAACTCGAAGAGTTTTTGTACAAACCTTTTGTATCCTTTTGTGTTGATTTTACATATGCCATGATGCCTGGATCAAGAGCACGTTGGCCCAAGAAGTCGTAGAAGCGTGCAAGAGAGGGGTTGTTGGTGTCCTCTGGCCTCGAGCTGGGCAAGTCATCATGAAATTGTATCACACAGTCTAAGCGCGAGTAAACCAAAGTCCTGTGTGGATCATCAGAGTACCGACTTTGACTGTGCCAAAGCGCTAAGGGAATGGTCTTCAGAAAAAAAAAAACACTAAGCTAGTCCTTCAATTCCAACGTTGATGGGTTCCAAACATCATGACCAAAGCTGCACTCTTGCTCGCCCCATGTTGGTCCTACCGTCTGGATGCCTGACCTCAGCAATTCTCTTTCACCTGTCAAGGTCATCGCATCCACGAGGGTGTTCGCGAAGGCCTTTTGATCGCCACTAGGCTCCTGACATCAGAGAATCTGACTGTGATTGGTTTCAGTTCTTCGATTTGAACTGGATACTCACACCTTATCGAGGTATGACAAAGTGGAAAACCTGGGTTGTCTCGGCACAAAGGACCAAAACCACTGCGACTCATAAAAAACAAAACGCAAAACAATTCCTTCGAAAGCAGCGCAAGACTGTCGGTTTGTAACAAATCTATGGGAACATTATCTTCTGGTTTAAATCAATTGAGACCATAGTATGTGTACAAGGAAAAACCTTGTTGGAAAGGGGAAAAAAACCTGCACAGAATGGAAAAACAACAACCTCATGTGGCACTATGGTTTCTTCAAACTAGTTTCCTGGCAACCACGGCCCGGCCCGTCCGGAAGAGATGCACACGTCCATTCACCTTGGCGCGCAAAAATGCTGAGTTCACCGCAATCCCTTGATGAACAAATAAGTCTAACAAGTCTGTGCGCAAAATCATCTCCTAGACTGTGGCGCCCTGGTACTGGCACCTGATTTTTTTTTTGTATCCCCCAATTATCCCCCAGTGGTTCTGCGGCAGACAGGGGTGCCCAATACTTCTCAGCTGAGGAGCGAATGTCTTCCATGAAAGGCAAGTAGTGCAGGATCATCTGTGCAGAACATCCAGGTTCTGGTCGGCCGTTGCAACCGTTGGAAACCCAGGTTCATCAAAAATGCCTTCGGTTTGAAGAAAAGAACCATGTGAGATTGAAATGAAAAATACATATTGTTTTCCAGAACTACTGCCACTTTAAATCAAAAACCTGTTGCTGTCCTTTCTTCGGGATCAGGGCCACCATCCGTGGCTGAGAGTCTTTGCGGAAGCAATATCGGGCGATCAGGACTCGCTGTTCGCTCTGCATGGCCTGATGTTGGCGGCAAAACTTTTGTGCAACAAACAAGGCCAAAAATCCAGCAGAACATCATGCACAGGCAAAATATATGATCCTAGTATGTTATGTAATGAAATGTAATGTAATGTAACGTGATGTGATATAATCAATGCAATGCAATGATATGCAATGCAATGCAATGCAACGCAACGCAATGCAACGCAATGCAACGCAATGCAATGCGATGAAATGGCATGCAACGTGATGTAATGCAATGCAATGCAAAGGTATGTAATGTGATGTTTAGCAATGCAATGCAATGCTATGTATATAATGTCATGTGATGCAATGCAATGGTATGTAATGTAATGTCATGTTATGCAACGCAATGCAACGCAATGGAATGCAACGCAATGCAACGCAATGCAATGCAATGCAAAGGATGCGATGCGATGCAAAGGTATGTAACGTAATGTTATGTAATGCAATGCAATGATGAGTAATGTGATGTAACGCAATGCAATGCAATGGTATCTGATGTAACGCAATACAATGCAATGCAATGCGATGCGATGCGATGCAATGGTATGTAACGTAATGTAATGCAACCCAATGATATGTAATGTGATGTAACACAATGCAATGCAATGCAATGCAATGGTATGTAATGCAATGTAATGCAATGCAATGCAAGCGTATGTGATGCAATGTAATGTAATGCATTGCAATGGTATGTAATGCACTGCAATGCGATTCAATGCAATGGTATGTAATGTAATGTGATGTAATGTAATGTAATGCAATGCAATGGTATGTGATGCAATGTAATGCAATGCACTGCAAGAGTATGTGATGCAATGCAATGTAATGCAATGCAATGCAATGCAATGGTATTTAGTGTGATGTAATGCAATGCAATGCAGTGGTACGCAATGTAATGTAATGTGATGTAATGCAATGCAATGCAGTGGTATGCAATGTAATGTAATGCAATGCAACGCAATGCAACGCAATGGTATGCAATGTGATGTAATGTAATGCACTGGTATGCAAGGGCATGTAATGTAGTGTACCGTAATGTACTGTAATGTCATGCACTGTCGTGTAGCGCAATGTATTGCAATGCAATGGTATGTGATGTAATGTATAAACATGTAATGTAACGTAATGTAATGTAATGCAATGCAATGAAATGCAATGGTATTTAATGTGATGTAATGCAATGCAATGCAGTGGTATGCAATGTCATGTAATGTAATGCAACGCAATGCAATGGAATGCAATGGTATGTAATGTAATTGTAATGCAATGCAATGCAGGGCAATGGTATGTGATGTAATCTATATATCTATCTATCTATCTATCTGTCTTTCTATCTATCTATCTTTCTTTCTATGTGTTTATTTATTTGCTTGTTTGATTGTTCCCCACATTGACGTGTGGGGTTTTTGTTTTTAGTTCTGTATCCGCTCCTTCCTTCCTCCCGCTCCTCCTCCTCCTCCATCCACACACACACACTCTCACACACACACTCACACACACACACACTCACACACACACACTCAATACACATCACTCGCACACACATACACTCAACATACACTCTCACACACACACACAAACACTCACACACACAGACACACACTAGACAAGAATGGATCTTTGAATAGATCCGTCAGGAGCTGAGTCCTGTAGCATTCAAATGAGTCAGGAAAACAAAAATTCCTAGATGAATTAGTGGACCAATAGGAGGTACTCCCGGAAGACGAACAATACCATGACAATAGTCCCCAAAGTCGTAGAATAAAACGAAGTCATCATCAAGGACCATGAGTAACATAACACCCACAATATGTCCAGATTGCGGCGACCGTGTGCACATGAAATTGCTGTGATTGGGGTTCTTGGCTTGACCCCACGCCATACGGCAAAAATGCAGGTACAGGAATGTGATTCCACATTCCCTTCCGGCTGGATCCCATAGCTTCGTTGGCATGGCTAGGGAAACAGCTGCCATGCCCCCTGTAAGTAAAATTGATAAAAACAATAGAAGTTTTACATCTGTTCAGATGTCACACACACCCACCCTGCCAAGGCAGGGTTTTGTCCTTTTTTGGAAGAGTCGACGAGTTCGGGTCTATGGTACAGGAAAATACCAGGCGGTGCAAATGCAATTGTTGCTGATCTTCAATCGGCATCCTCGTGAGACGTGCTTTGTGACATCATGAGGGTCTGAATCGCGTCAGAAAAGGTCATTCGCTGCACGATTCTCCATTGATCTGCAAGTTCCCCAGATGCCAAGGCTGCCGACAAACGTTCATGCAGCTGTGTGGCCATGCAAGGCAGCAACGGTCGGCTGCGGTGTCTGGGCGATGGCCGGTTCCATGTCTGAAGGGGTTGGTTCCATGGCGCATGGGCACTCCAAAGTAGTGGCGCCAGTAGTCAGCCGTGCGCTGGGACCACTCCCATTGTCCAGACATGGCATAGAAGAAATGTTCGGGATCTCTGGTTCTTGAAATTCCTGTTGTCGGTATCTCCATAACGAATAGTTCTTGTGTGTTGTTGGAGTGTGTAAAGATCTTGAAGTGGATCTGATGAACCAATCGTTCGCTGAAACGGCCTTGATGAAGAGAAGGGGAATGGCGATGTTCAGTAGATGGGAACGGAGTCGAAGGTTGAGGTCCCGCTGAGTACATCCCGGAAGTCGTCAATGAAGTGTTCTCGGCCGAAGAAGATCCCAAGGTTGGAGGGGACATCGGATTCCCTTGTGGCGGTGGATTCAAAGATACCGCCGACGAAGATGCGTCAGAAGGCAATGAAGTACTCTGAGTTCGTGTATTGCTTCCAGGCCAAGCCAAGCCAGCTGCATCAGCGTCGCGCTTGTGCTCCATTGGCGACGGGAATGAGATTCCACGAAGGGCACGGCGCTGTGGAGAAAGCTATCGGAGAAATAATAATTAGCAGTTGGGTCACGAGGCGGGGAAATGTAGAAATCATTGGTAGCGCAAAAGTGGAGGAGTGAAAAATAGAGCGAAACTGCAGCATCAAATTGATTATGTGAAGAAGACGACGAGAAAGTGGAACCACACTTGTTTTCGCACGTCGATGAAGGAGACAAAACTCAACTTATGGAAGGATGACGCCGTCGAACTTTGTGACAAGTCAATCGTAAAATAAAAGGTTGTTGGGTACCTGGAACAAAAAGAGTAGAGGGTTTAACTATATTGTCGAATTCGCCAATCAGGTTGGTACTCGTCCAACAACCATAATGGTCCAATCGTTGCGAACTTGGAAAACATCACCGGTAAGATCGGCATAGCGGAACTCCAGGTCCGAGGGGACCATCCGAATGTCCCATTGGGCGCGGATTCGAGTCGTCAATTGAGGCCGTAGATGAGTGAATTCAATTTGATTAGCTTCATGAGGAGGGAACAATTGTGCCCAAGTGAAAAGAGCTTCAAGTTCTCCAGCCGTCGCACATCGGAAATTGTGTCCTCTCAAAGCAGTGAACGATGCATGATCCAGTTCACTAGGATGCGCTAGGGATTGCAACGGAGAGTAGTCCACAATGATCAAAATAGGTCTGTCAGGGGGTGGATCAATACCAGCAGGTAGTTGGCCAGGTCCAGCATACCAAGAACAAGGTTGGGTGCCTACCGATGTTTCGATATTGGAGGTAGCACGGTATGGGTGATGCCGAAGGTCTTGTGGAGCCATGGCTTGAAATAGAAATCGAGTGAGATCAGCTTAGCTGCGGGAAATAATGACTATAATCCATCAGCAACCTGCGGCAGTCAATACAATCAAGGTGTGGTTCAAACAAAGGACATCGAAGAGAAATAGTAATTCTTTTTCTTTCACTTTTTTGAGGATCAAGATAGTCAACTAAACGCTCGAGTCGGACATATCAGCTGGGTTGTTCCAGTCTGATAGCAGAAAATGACGCCGGTGTTGGTGTATGAGGTGTAGGAATAGCCTGTCTCAACCGCGTCCTCGATGGTGATGAAGGAGGTGTCGTACGCCAGGGGGGCCAATATAGTGATGTAGTTGTCCCTTGAGAATGATGCTGTGCAGAGCGTCCCCAGCAGGATTGGAGGATGTAGGTGTGGTCGGGGATAACTGTGACCGGTTGTCCAAAGTGTACATTCGAATGTTCAGGATGAGGGAGTATCGGATGGAGAGCAGTAGTTGTGGATGACGAGGAAGTTGGAGGAACCTCGTAGTGAAGCCGCCACTGCATGATTAGCAATTGCTCGTAGAACTCTGGGACCTTGAGACAGTTGAAGGTTGCCCAAAAGGTTTCGACGGGGCGCCATGTTTCGAGTCCGCCTTGGGTCCGCTCAAGTATCCAGAGTTCCGGTTGGCGCGAGGTCATGGGATAGGTGATCTTTTTCAGGTATATTGTATGAACAGTCAGGGCTTGAGGTACAGTGCGAGCCGTCCGAGGGATGTACGAAACTGACGAAGGATCTTCTCCACTGGCGGGTTGGTCTTGGTAAATCTCAGAGGTCAGCATTTCTCGTATCCGGAAACGGGGTTGCAGCCATGATGACGAAGATGAGCGTGGGCCGTGGGCCACGAGTTTGTATTGGAGCCTAAAATATCCGACCTATCAAAGTGAAACAGTGAGTGAAGACCAAACCATTGGGAGGAGTCAAAGCACAAATAAATTCCCTCAATGACACCTTTTTTCTCTCGGGGTGGAAGTCGCGCGATCAAATTTTCACGGTATGGTCACCCTGGTAGGTGAGAAGAATGGATGCCCACGAGGGATGCTTTGAATCCGAACCACTAAGCCCGTGTCCGACGTGCCAGGGTGTGGGACAAGCGGCAAAGATGAGGTAGACCGAGTAGTGAAGGCGTCCAGGTGTTGATGAATCTTCCAAGTAGGGTAGTACCAATTGAGGATGTCGAGGATCGAATGTCGTAGATTATCCAGGATTTGAGTTCCTTGGTCAGTGTCCACCATGAGGTAGAAGTCTGTGGGCTGAAGGTAGATGGACCATCGTTGTGTCATGATGTCGATCACCATGGTCTTGAGGTCGTCGACAAAGTGTCGGCTGGCATAGTCCGGGCAAATAACTTTGTAGGCTTGGAAGTGGCTCTCATATTCATCAGTGGATAGATTGCCGGCGACTTGCGGTGCCAGTATGTTGTAATAAGGGTCTTGGTTGGCGAGTTGCTGCATGGGCTTGAGGTCAATTTTAAGGATGACGGGTCGGTGAGGTGTAGAGGTAGGTGGTTTCCATCCCGGTGGTCGGTGAAAAAGTGACGTACCCATCGATGAGGAAGGAGCCCGTGTCGGAGAGCGTGATCGTGGAGATGAAGAAATCAAGTCTCGAGCCATGGCGCGTTGCATACAATAACGATCAAGATGGGTACGGAGCGACATACGTGATAATCAAACAAGCTCGATCAGGAAATTGAAGACAGAGTGAAAACACACATGAGAGGAAATCACGGTGGCACAAATTGTGGAACCTGAAGGTGAGTAATACTGTTCATCAACGCTGCTCGAACACATTTTTTCCGCTGGAAGTGTCACGTGGGAAGAATAGGTCGAAAATGCCAGGTCATCCCAACTGGTGCTTGATCTTGTTCCACATCGCCCGGACATCTTGCTCAGGTTTGCCCAGCTTGCTGACGACCACTCGCCATGAGAATCGGGACTTTTCATCGGATTTCAGGGTGCGGAGCATCTTTTTCTCTTCATCAGTCCAGGTAGTCGGGGGGCTAGGAGAACGAGCCGGTGACATCGAGGATTTTCGCCGGCGTTTTCCCGGAGCCTTCGGGGTTGCCTTTGGTTGATGCTTCTTCGACGGGGTGGAGGATGCCATAGAGAACTTTGGTGGGGCCGGGATGGCGTCGGGGATCGGAGCCTCGACATGTTGGTGAGGTCGTGGTAGGTTGTAGCTCACGAGTTCCTGCATAAAGTTGTCCTCTTCCTCAAGGTCCGGGGAAGGCACGGGTGCACCGTCGATGAACGCGTTGGTGGCGTCTGAGTATTCTGGTAAAAGATCTGGGGGTTGATTCGCTAGGCAACGGGGTTGGCTCAATATCAGGAATCATTGTCGGAGGAAGGAGTGACATAGCCCGATGTAGAAGTAAATAAGCGTGGTGGACATCGTGGAGAAATTGTTGAAAAACTGGTTCATGAAGAGGCATGGTGGTCAACGATGGAGAAGAAGCCATGGCGTCAGTTTCCGTAGAAAGTGTACGTGGGGAGAATATAACTAACTATTAGACTGGGAAAACCGTCCAAGAGTCGAAAGGAGTTCATCAGAATTGCTCAAGGTTGCATGAGTGAGAAGGTTCTGATGCAGCCAAACGGATTGAATTTTTTACCAGAGCGAATTAAGGTGCAGATATCGCCGAATAGGTTTGGAAGCTGATACCAAGTCAGGTTCCTGGAATCCTGCAGCTTGGTACAGGCGGTGCAATGCAGCAAAGCCTCGACACTGTTCGGACTGGGGGTGCGCGCATTTGGCGACCAAAAATAATCTGGAGACAAAGCCTGAAAGTTGAACATCAAGTGGAGAAGCTGAAAATGGCGCCATGACTTGGTTGAAGTCACGAGGGGTGCTATATCGTAGAGCAAAAGGCTCGAACTCAATGCAAAAGCCCAGAAATTCTTGGTCTGGTTCTGTTTCAAGAATAATAGGCTTGCCGTAGAACTCTGGGTGGAGGAAGTTGGCGAAAGCAGGCTCATAGTGCCATGACGGGTCCACGAGGCAGAGGCGGTTGTCTACATAGCGAAGGAGTCGGGATGTCAGATCCATCGAGGCCAAGGTGTCGTTAAAGGTTCGGTACCATATTTCCTCGGAAAGGGCGACCACCATCAAGCAAAGCGCTGGGCTAAGCGGGGAGTTGATTGGTGAGCCTCTGATCTGTTCATACACAGGGGAGCCAATGGAGAACTGGGTCATCTTCAAGGACATGAGGATGATACGTTCAATTCGCGGATGAAGATCTTGCGGGTAACATTCAATGTTCGGCAGGTTCGGCCCTTGACTACGTCTCCGGTCGTGTTGCCCGTAGTAGGTTTTACAGAAATGATCTCATCCGGATTGGTACTCATAGTCGATGAAAGGTAGTAAAGGGTGAGGCGCCAGCTGTCCAAAAAGCGAGTGGTATCGATGCTAGTGAAAAAGCCCGCGAGGTCCTGGTTGTAGATTTGGGGAGCTGGAATACTGTCAAAATCTGTGTTCTTGAGGAGCTTGATGAGGTCAAAGACGTCTCCTTTGGCTAAATTGTGAGGGAAGGCTTTGGGTAGAAGCTGGTAGATAAGTTTGGCGATGCAGTTCAGCATTGGTCGGAAAGGTGCTGTGAAGAAACTCACAATTGGGCTGCCAGAGCGAAACTGCTTTTTCCGTTTCGGGAGGACGTAGGCGTTCGGGAGGTCACGTCCGGAGCCAAGGGCCCAAGGGTAAGCTTTGCCAAACTGCTTTGTAATCTCGGCGATAGTGTTGTTGGTAGACCAAGGGGTCGGAGAATGTGTTGGTGAGGCACTCGTAGTAGATCACCGGACAGAAGATTCGGAGGGAAGTGGCTCGTTTGTCCTCGTTGTGGAACACAGCGTCGGGGAAGAGCTGCTTGAATCGGGTGATGTCCTTGTGCGTGATGTGGTCATGGAGAAAAGCGTTGTGAACTTGTCGTGATTGATTCCAGAGGTCTTTGATGTCGGAGTATAACATGGACGGAAGAGAGTTCTTTTTTGTCCAGGTAGTAGGGGCCTCCAGGAGTGTTTTGTAGATCTCTTTGTGAGGTGGAAAAATCTTGTTCTGCAGAGACCCCGTCGCGATAGATGTCAGAGGTTTCTCCTGGAAGTTCAATGCGTCCCCGTCCAAGACAAGGTGTTGATCTTCTGGAGGCGTTCGGTGAAGATATTGTTGCATGGCAGAACACGTACACGTAGTAGACTCGCCATCGGCCCAACGGGTTGCGTGTTCCTTGTGGTTGCAGAGACTGTTCATGACCGGGGGGTATTTGGTGAAGACCACACTTGTAGATGGGGACTGAAGTGTAGCGTTGTACTGTTTGGTCATGTGTGTGTGTGTGTGTGTGTGTGTGTGTGTGTGTGTGTGTGTGTGTGTGTGTGTGTGTGTGTGTGTGTGTGTGTGTGTGTGTGTGTGGTGTGTTGTGTTGTGTGTGTGTGTGTGTGTGTGTGTTGTGTGTGTGTGTGTGTGTGTGTGTGTGTGTGTGTGTGTGTGTGTGTGTGTGTGTGTGTGTGTGTGTGTGTGTGTGTGTGTGTGTGTGTGTGTGTGTGTGTGTGTTTTTCCTACCCCAACAACCATCCCTGCGGTCGGAAGGCGAGCTCTCGCGTGATTTCTATCACGGCCTCTTTCGGAACACATTTCGACGTCCGGTGTTCCTCCAGAGGTCTTACCAACCTTGCTTTGTATTGTACCCCTTAGGGTTATTGTGAACTGTCGGCCCAAAAGCAATCGGTAATTGTTGACTGCAAGCCAGTTCCATGGAAAAAATAAGAAGGTAAGTGTCAGAAGATACGACAAATGTTCTGTGACACATGTCCATGAATTGATGGCAAAATGCCGGTGAAAATCAAATTAAGATGGTGAGATGAAGTGCAAAATGCCTCGCTCAGTGCTGCCGCATCCCACAGCAGCTCAGAAGCCTCTGCAGCGCAACAGCTGCTTCTGCACAGCAGCCCGCGCAGCAGCCAGCCCAGTGTAGAAGGCGCAGCGCCAACGCCCAGCGCAGCCGCAGCAGCGCAGGAGGATAGCCGCCGCTTATTGCAGTCAAGGGGCCATACTGGATCTGCCGGTACTTCCGGATGTGGCATATGGTTCAGGGCGCCTTCTGGTGTTCGGGGCACCCATGTAGCGGCTCACTGAGCTCAGTCGTCCATACCACTGATCTTCTGTGCGCATCGTCCTGGCCGAGTGATCATTTGGTCGAGTCAGCCAAAACACTGTGCAATTCTGATGGATTTCTGTTGTGAGTTCCGACATTTGATCTGGAGCTCGGTTGTCATCGTAAATGAGCCACTTTTTCTGATAGCGCAATGCAGCTCGATAGTGCCCCGTGTGTGGGCTGTTCCCTAGGTGATAGATCACCCCGCAAATGTCAAAGGTGTGCATACTGACTGTGCCATGATCATCCAGAAAACATGGAAATGTAATTTGGTCGCCAAAACGGATAGATTGGTGACATTTCAGTTGGGTCTCTGGGTTGAATCGATCAATCATCAGTATCAAAGTCTGCCCTACCTCTGAAGCTGCTCTGCAAAAACCTTGGGGATCGTGCCATTGGTGCACTAAATCTTGAAGCTGACATGCATCATCATGATGGTTGATGTACCGCAAAAGAATTGGTGAAAATTGTTGACCTTTTTCCCATTCCAGCAGATTGTCGGAAGGTGTTGCAGTCAATGCCACCTTCGTGACCCATTCACAGTGAAGAAACTTCGGTCCCATCAACGCAAGCAGAAAATTGAGAAACTCACAAACGTCTTGTTGATGGTGAAGCCTGTCCACTGTCCATGACCCCATGAGCAGCCACAAAAAGGGATTGTGGTGTAGCAAATCCATCGGCCTATGTGCGGCCTGATACACATTGCGCAAAAGCTCAAACCCCGTAGTCCACAATTGTGGATGAAAGCCATCGACCAGCAGTGTCATCCATGCAAGGCATAGTACTGCCGCATTGGCGAAGCAGATGGTGCCAGTCTGGTTCAAAAAGACCGGGATCAGTCTCACAACGCCTTCTGCAATTGCTTGGCCAAAGGTTGCCTGTCCAGGGGCTGGGGACGTAGCCGGATCTGGATGAGCTGCCAGATACTGTGGTAGGACAATCGATTCAGCTCGTGCCACAACTCCGGCGACACTCGGAGGGAGATTGTCCATAGCCACGGGATCGCCTGAGCTGACTCCTGACCCTCCTTCGGTTTGGTGAGCGCATGAAAGCGCAGTGTCACTTGAGGGTCTGTCATGATCCTCTGTATGTTGCCCAAACTGCGTTGGACTTCTTTGATCGGCAATCCCTGAGCCGAAGTCGGCTGAAGGCTCTGCTTTTGCGGGCACCAACGTAGGAACGGCATTGTCCTGTCTTGGTCCTGACCAATAAGATGATACTTCACGCAGTCTGTGTACAACTCCTCCGTCGGTGTGGCTGAGATCAGCTTCTGAAGGCGAAACTCCAACGTTTGTATCATGGTGCAGGCCAGGTGGTGCCTGAGGCTCATGTCCTTCTCCTTGGCCGCATGCCACTGTTGGCTCTCCTGGAGCAAAGTGGGCACTATGGACCCTTTGCCTGGGTTCATGTGGATCAAGAACTGAGATTCTTGCATCAGACAATTGAGATGGTCTTCGTGACGCAGTGTCAGCCTGATCAACTGTTTCAAGACCTCCGTTGGCACCGCAGTGGTGGAGGAATCTCTTGATGCCCGATCTGGTCGACCTTGATGAGTCTTCTGTCGTTTCTTGTCCCTGTTTTTGTCGCCTGGTTGATCGAGTCCCAGTTGTTTCAGCTGTTCTGTGTTGAGCAGGGCCCCCCAGATCTTCGCTGCAGATTCGATGCCTTCCGGCTCCTCTGATCCCATAGCCATTGATGAGAAAAACTGCAAGATTCAGCAGTGGGATGCACGGTTCAGAGGTGTGTGTGAAACCGCAAAATTTGCACTTTGATCCACATTGAAGTGTCAGTCGATGGTAACACATGAATGTCTGCATCTGCAGAAAATTGTGTTCTCTGTGCAAATGATTGGCGAAGAGCTGTGCCACATAGTAGCATCGACCACAAAGCAAACATCGAAATCGTATGTTTTCATCAATTAATGGGTCCTGCATAAATTGAAGTCCCAGTTGTGCCACAAGCTCAAGTGAGAGCCCGAACGTATCTGAGATCGGTGCGTGTAGCTGCCATCGCTGGAGTGAATGCTGTCGTTTCACTGCCGAAATATGTTCCTGAGTGGCCCAGGTCAGTGGTTGCAGTGCAGGGCAGTGCCATTTGGGCATCATCAGGAGCAATGCTATTTGCATCACGTAGGGACATTCCATCATGTGGGCAAGGGGATCCGGTTCATCTGCGTCATCCGTGGACCATGTGGGCAGCATCATGCTGCACCATGAGCATTGCAAAACCTCTGAGTTGAGGTCGGCGTAGACTTTGGCAACCTGAGGCATTACATACTTGACATTGTCCAATGTGACTTGATGAACCACACTGAGGTGAGCTTTGATTTGCCACAGCGGCACATTCTCCTGGCACAGGAGACATCTGGTTTTGAGCATCACCTCGAGGTCGCCATCTTGCCACAATTTGTGGAAGTTCCTGGCCATCAGTGCAAGTGTGATCCGTTGTAATGCCGACAACGGAAGCAGGTCGCTGAGTCCCGTTGCCAGTTCATGTGATCCATAGCTCCATGGGAGTACCACCTGCCAATTGAAGTTCTGTGCTATCCATGCTAACTGGATGATGCCCACGCATTCGTGGTTGGGCTGCCCCCATCCCGGTGAAGGGTTGCAGAAGCAGCCCTGCTCCTGAAAGAGGCACCACTGAAACATCTCCTTGAACAGCTGAATCTCTGTCAGGTGAGCTGGGTGCGCAGCGTGTAGATGCTCCATCAAGTCATCTCCATCCCTGCAATTTTGCCCACATATCTGGCAAATCTTCGTGAGGACAATTCTGAGTTCAAGTTTGTCATATATCATGTGAGCACCACCCAGCCACAGCAACGGTTCGATCTGTTCCGTCGGTGAGAGCACCAAGTCAGGGGGCAGCGGCGCAATCTGTGGCAGGAGTTGGCGCTCTTGGGCGAGCCTGAGCAAGATGAACTGTATGTAGAAGACACACACATGTTTGGTGTGTTGTCGCGGTTGACATATGCATCCGTAGTGTGGCTTCCATTGATTGTCCATGATCATGGCTCTGTGATAGCACTCATGCCATTCTGATGAATGATTGAGGTGAAAATGCCGTGTTAGTTCCTGCTTTCTTGGAAAAGATTTCCCGCAAGGAACACACCTGGTCGTCAAGAAGAACTGAATGTCTTCATGCCGAAGCAAGTCTTCAGCTCGATCTTGTTCAACTGCCTGGTGAAGGAGGCACATCAGATCCACCGACAGTTCGTCCATCGTGGTGCAGTCCTGTGTAGCTCTGTGATAGCGTCGCATGTGCTGCTGAAGGCCGTGGTGGGTCGTGTAGACCTTTCCGCATTCGGTGCATGCAAGATGATGGTTGGCTCTGTCTGCACTGTAGCCATCTTGGATCAATAACAATGCCATCTGTCTCACTATGTGACATTTGTGATATTGTTTGAAACTGGTTCCGCACAGGATACATGGACTCTGATTGGAGCACAGCTGTAGCAACTCTGTGTTTACCATCTCATGCTGAAGAAATTCTGAGTGATGATGTCGTTGCCAATGAACATACAAACCCCTGGTGGTGGTGCAGAACATGGAGCAAAGTGCACATCTGTTGTGAAAGTAGGTCAGCAGGTCCTGTTGGGCAGCCAGGGCCTGTATCTGCTGACTCCGTGCAAATTGCAGAAGTTCTTGCACTCGAAGTCGATGTTCGACGTCTTTGAGATCCTGAATGGTAGCGGAGCAAACATATGTTACATGATAGGTCAGGCTTTCAAATGTGACAAATTTGGCATTGCATCGCTTGCATGTGGGTACGCCCTGTTGCATGTCATCTAATGTGAATGGTCTCAAGGCGCCTGATCTGTGGTCATGCTCCACCGTTTGGTGTGCCCTCAGCCTGGAGACGCTTGTGAATGATTTGAAGCACTGTGGGCAAATATGTGAAAGTTCCATTGTCGGCACCTCCAAACTTGGTCTATATGCCCGTAGGTGCTGCAAGACTTCGTCGAGGACCTGACATCGATGGGCGTAGTCCACTGGTGGTACTCTAAAGAGTATATCATCAGCATGCAGGAAGACTCGTCGTTGTTGATCCCTGGCCTCTGTCTTTTGACACAAATCTCGGAGAGTCAGCAGCGGGTGCGCCAGGTGATGTTGCTCCAGAAATTCTTCATGAGTGGTTTTGTACAAATGGGTTGGTTCACGATGTATTCTTCGTAGTTGACGCAATGCTGCTGTATAGATTAACCTTGTTGATTGGGTCGTGAGTCCAATAGGGATTAATCCGTATCGCATGCACGCGTAGGCACATTGTTGCCAGAGTTTGCATTTTTGATTTGTGTTGAGACTGTTCTGTGCATGCAACCACCTATGGAGTTGTTGACCAACTTTCTCACTGGCCTTGATCCTTGCCAGAGCAGTTTGACGTTCAAATCCACGATAGCTGATCGTAACCCCAAGGTATTGCACATGTGATACCAATTGAATAAGTGTCTGTGTGCCATCGGAACGTGGAATTTTGAGAAAGGTTCCACTCTTATTGCGCACCACATACTGTTTTTGCAGTTTGGCCGCCAAAGGTCCCTTCAGTCTCAGCAATGCAGAAGTTTTGGAAATGTTGACATCCATCTGTAGTTCTGCCAAAATGTCAAGGACAGTGCCTATGCGCCGGATCAGTTGATGAAGTTGATCAACTGTTTCCACTGCCTGATGCATGCAAATGTCATCAGCAAAGAGCGTCAGGCAATCCTTCATCCAGGATCTGGTGGTTCGATTGGAGATTTCTTCTAAGAGCAGTGCCGTAAAGGTCAGCCAGAGTCCAGGAGCGGCTTTGCAGCCTTGTCGGATGCCACGAGAGGTGGCAAAACATCTGGACTCCCCCTTGTGTTCAAACTGATAAGATGTATGGCTGTAAACTGTCTGTAAAAAAGAAATCAAATCATCCGAGATCTGCAGCTGTTGCAAACATGCCATTAACTTGATGCGATTCACGTTGTCAAAGGCCTTAGAGAGGTCGAGACTGAGTAATGCGCCTCCACATACTGCATGATGTGCCCTCCCCTGCGCCATGCTGTGTCGCAAGTATTTTTGTGAGTCACAAAGTTGGCGGACATGGTTGCAATGCAGAACAATACGATGAAGTGCATCATCCCCACCTCGCATCTTGGTGTATGCGAATTGTGGCAGAGTGTTGAGGTAGAGCCCTGCCTCACTTTGGATTCTCTGCGCAAGTATGCCCATGCAGACTTTGTTGCATGGTTCCAACAGAGTAATGGGTCTAAGGTCCTTGGGCTGCAACCGTCTCTTGGCATTCTTCGGGATGAAGAAAAGGGTTCCTTTCGACCAACAGTCAGGAAATTCTCCCATTTCCCCACATTTGATCAGATATGTCGTCAAATGGTCTGCAATTGGTTCAGCAGCACATTGCCAGTAGGGTGCCGGCGCGCTCTCAGGTGTCAGCGCCTTAAGCAGTGGCAACGTTTGAAATCCCTCTGCAAGTTCCTGTTGGGTAAAAGGCCAGGAGAATGAGGTGGCTGGTATCTGTGCACCTGCATCGTTGTACAGCGCCTCAAACCAGGTCTGCAGTTCATCGGCTGCCTCAACTGGATTCAGCATGGTGCCCTGGGAGTTGCATATCTGAATCTTTCTGAATGGTTTTTTGGGTGCAAGCTCTCTAATGACCTGGTAGAGGGTGAAGTGGTCATGTGCTCGGTCAGCTTGTCCTGCCAAATCGAACAGGCGCTGGATGCGCTCTCTGCGGGCATTTTTAGATGCCGTTCTCATCAGTTTGCGTGCATGCCCTCTCCGTACAACATGATGCCATGCCTGCAAACAACTCTGCAGGGTTGGATCACGTAGCTCTGTGAGCCATTTGGAGTGTACCTGGAAGAGTTGAAAGGGTTGCCGATTGGTCTCGTACCATGCTGTTGGTCTATCCATTGGAGCTTGAAATCCAAAACTATTCAGAGTCTGATGAATTGCATCCAGGCTGGGTTCATCAGTGTGAAGTCTCTGAACCGCGTCATTGATCTCTTGTTGCAGTTGTGTGGTTTGAGGTGAGGGATACCGCCATTGTTTGTATAAGGCGAGCCTCTGTTTCAGTGTCCATCCCAGTTTGGGTGTCGTCGGCGTGTAGTGCCAGACCTTCAACAGTGATGCCAAAATGGGAAAATGTTGCGCTCCATCCAGTGAGTTGAGAGGGAAATCCTTCAAGTAGCTGACCATTTTCGATGTCCGATCTGAAAAATGTCTTCTGCAAATTACGTAGTCTATTCGAGAATGTTTGTTCTGAAACTGAAAAGTAGGACCTAAGTCATGTTTCCAAGTGTTAACAGCAATCAGATCATGTTGAAGTAGGATGTTGTGAAAGATGTGACTATCACTGTGTTGAGGTCCCTGACATCGTTGGTCGTCGTGCACATACGTCGTAGTGCCGATGGCCGTCGTACTTCTTGTCAAGGAAGTATTCCAGTCTCCCAGCATGATCAAGTTGTTTCGTTTGGGAATATGATGCAGCGTGGTCTGCAAAGTGGTCCAAAATGTGGTCCTGTCTTCTAGCCGATCCTGTGCATGTACGTGTTGGTAGGCATTCACAATGTCGATGCTGCGATTCTGTCCATGTATGCGAATATGCATGAGTCTCCCGGGTATGGGTTCGTTCCATGAAATTGCACCACTTGGACATAATCTTTTGGAAATCATGGTCAGCAGGCCTCCACTGCGACTGTGGCATCCGCTGTGGAGGCAGTAGAAGTCTCGTTGTTGCCATTCGTTGGTAAATGGCCAATGTGACTCTTGTACCGCTATGACATCGATGCTCTGTCGGTTGAGCCAGTGTTGCAGCCAATCCCAGTCAGCGGCGGGCAGCCCTCCACTGTTCCAGCACATCGTTGTGAGCCTCTTACGTTTGTGACCTGTACTCACAGATACATTTTGTGTTTTTGGAGGCACAGAACGGTGTCCCTCATGTTGTGTCCCCAATTGGGACGCTGTCATCCATTGTCCTCTGTACCATGTGATGCCGTGCTCTGTTGCACGTTTCTGTGCTCTTTTGTAACTTCGTTTCAATGTTCTTTTTCCATGTTTGCAAGGTTGATGTGACTCGTAAGTCTCCTTGAGCTCCGCGACATGTTGTTTCGCTGCTTCATATGAAGCAGCTTCTCCACTGTGCATGTCCGCAGTGGAACCCTCACCCCACCGTGAAGAGCTTGGATACCTCATGGTCTGCTGCTGCCCCAACATGGTGCAGCCGCAATTGTCTGTCTTCACTGCCCGGAATTGGGACCGGGTTGCACCAAGAATTTTGAACACGTTGTTGCTCTCAATGTCGCAGTGAGTGATATATTCCAGTGTCAGCAGAAATCCCCAACAGAACCACCTCATAAATGTCTTGGTTCTTACGCAAGGGCCCTTTAGCCAGCAGGCGTCTCGAAAACAAAATGAGAAAGAAAATCGGAGAGTTGCCAAATAATTGTAAGATTACACCTGGAAATCAGTCAGTTGCAGGCACGTCCTAAGGTCACAAGGGTGCCAGTGGTGTGGTAGGAGGCGTGGTGCTCGAAGAAGTCGTGCCAGCGCCGCTCCGCAGCTCAGCAGCACAGCAGCTCAGCCTGCAGCGCAAGATGCTGCTCCCGCGCCAGCAGCGCCGCCAACAGCACCGCACCCTGCCACTTCAGGGACACCGCGTGGCTCCGTCGCGGCAGTACGTGGGCCACTTAACTATTGGGTCAGTGCCTTGAGAGCACCACTCGCGGGTGCAAAGGGGCTTGTGTGTGTGTGTGTGTTTGTGTTTTTTCCTCACACTCCTTTTTGCATCTGCAAAACAGGTTTGTGCCAGCCTACGACGATATGTCGGTTCCTTGGTGGAAGCTTCAGGCTGCACCACTTAGCTACGCCTCTCAGTTGTCACTTCTCGATTTGTGCTGTGTCAGGCACCATCTGGAAAAACGGAACTGATGAAAGGAAAATCAAAATCATCGCAAGGCAAAGTGCCGGTGGGCGCATCAAAAGGATTCATTCCACTGCCATTTCATCTGTGCGCAGGAGCTCATAAATCTGGGCCATTGTAGCTCGTGTATCCGTGGTTTCATTGGCAGCACAACAATTGGGAATCAGCGGCAGGCACAGGCAATCACTCCTTACAAACCAGGCAACTGTAATGTTCTGGCACAAAGTAGGAGAGAGTCTCCAAGTTGCAACCGGCTGGGCATTGTCATGGGTTGCCAGCCATTGAACTGGTCTTGCATTCCCAGCCACAGTAGGCTGCATCTTCAAAATTGCCTGATAGTGCCCTGCTGCGTCAATGCCAAAATGGGAAGCAGCCGAAACCAAAGTGTATGAAATCATGGCACATTGCAGTGAATCATCGCAAAAAACTGGTAAACTCATCTCTGAATCCAGGTTGATGGCGCAACTGCATTTCTCAATCTGGCCTGTCTGATTGGTGCACAGGCGGTCAATTTGTACACAAATCACTGGGGCAGCACGCATGAGGGCTGCCTTCATGCCGTTTGCCTGATGCCAGGTTTGCACAAGCTGAGCAAAGGTACAAGTGTCTTGCATCAGCAAATCAGGGGTGAACTGCAAAAGCAGGGGCATGTATCCATGGCTATGATCGTGGCACTGCACATGTTCGGTCATTTCACATCGCCGCTCCCAGCTCATGTCAATGATTGGTGACCCAAGCCAGGTCAGTGCAGTATGAACAAACTCACCACAGTCCTGCTGGGCCTGTGGTCTACCCCAGCATTTGAGCAACTGTGCAAACCAGGAGGTCTGAGCAAGCATAATGGTCTGGTCAGCACTATGGCGCAGAAAAAGCGCCAGTGACTCAAAATGCGGTCCCCAATGAGCAACATTGTCAGAGCTTTGACAAGCCAGGGTCCAAAGCAAGCAAAACACGGTGGTGTTTGCAAAACACCAAGAGGAGTCATTGCCAAGCTGGAGACCTGAGATCAAGAGGCAAAACTGGTGGCGCTCCTCAGCATTCATGAGCCTAGCACTTTTGTCTTGCCCTTGGATTTCCCAGCTCCCTTGCCTCGTCCTTGGCCCTTTGGCAGAAGATTCTGGACCGTCTGTGCCAAGCTGCTCTGTTGCGGGGTGTGCATCTTGAGGGAAGTCCCTGCCAGCAGCCACACCGAGGAGTGACACATTGTCACCATCAGATCGTAGGCACGGTTGTACCGCAGGTTCAGTTGAAGCTTCCAAGGAATTGTCTTCTGAGGGCTGCTCGTTGCCAGGCCCTGGAATCTCACCACTAGTAGTGGGTCCCTGAACTCTTCCACCAGCTCCTGCAGGTGCTCCAGCATCTTGGCCATGGTGATAGGTTTCCGTTTGTCGATCACCAATTGGGCTTTGGCCGGGTCCCATCGCAGGTAAGGCCAACTCATGTCCTCCAAGATCAGGTTTCTCTCCCTGCAAAGCTTGAACAGGGTGTCCTCCACCTTGCACTGGGAGACCTTCGTGGTTCGGGTCAGGAGGTCCTGCAGCAAGTGCTGAATCAGATGCTGGCGCAATGGCGTCTGCATTTTCTCCGGATCTTGAAGGCGTTGCTGGTGCCAGCGTTGTGTCTCCTGGATGATCCCCTGCAATGAGCTCTCCTTGTCCTGCTCGAAGAACAGAATGAAAGAGTCTGTGCTTTGCAGCAAGCTCAAGCTGTGCTCTTGTCGGAGAACAAGTTGGCCCAGCGCCTGTAGGTACCGCAGAAGCTTCTGAGGGTCTGTTGTGCCTTGATCTGGAGCGTCGGCTGCTTGTTGGGCATGTTGATCGGTGCGTCTCTGCTTGGGAGCCTTGGGGTTGGCCTG
>CAMXCT020002981.1:60959-79879 GCA_947184155.2 Cladocopium goreaui
GTGTGGTGTGTGTGTGTGTGTGGTGTGTGTGTGTGTTTTTTCCTACCCCAACAACCATCCCTGCGGTCGGAAGGCGAGCTCTCACGTGATTTGTATCACGGCCTCTGTCAGAACACATTTCGACGTCCGGTGTTCTTTCAAAGGGCTTATCAACCTTGCTTTGTATTGTACCCCTTAGGGTCATTGGGAACTATTGGCCCAAAAACAGTCGGTAGTTGTTGACTGCAGGCCAGCTCCATGAAAAATGAAAGTAAGTGTCAGGAGAAGTGACAGATGTCCTGTGTTGACACATGTCCTGAATGACAAAATGTCGGTGAAAAAGATGATGAGATGAAATGCCAAATGCCTCTCTCAGTGCTGCCGCATTCCCTCCGCAGCGCCGCAGCCTCTGCAGCGCAACAGCCGCCTCCGCACAGCAGCCAGGTCAGCGCAGTGGCCGCAGCGCCTCCACTCAGCGCAGCCGCAGCAGCGCAGGGAGATGGCCGCAGCCTAGTTGCAGTCAAGGGGCTGTGCTGGAACTTCCTGTTCCTCCCGTCGTGGCATACGGTTCAGAGCGCCGTCTCTGGTTCCTGTTGCCCATGTAGCGGCTCGCTGGACTCTGGCGTCCATACCACTGATCATCGGTGTTCATTGTCCTGGCATGATCGTTTGGTTGAATCAGCCAAAACACGGTGCAGTTCTGAAGTATCGCCGATGGAAGCTCAGAAACTCGATCTGGTGCTCTGTTGTCATCATATACGAGCCACTTTTTTTGATAGCGCAATGCAGCACGATAGTGCCCAGTGTGAGGGCTGTCCCCTAGGTGAAATAGCACTCCGCAAACATCAAATGGTTGCAATGTGACTGTGCCTTGATCATCCAGAAAACATGGAAATACAATTTGGTCGCCAAAACGAATAAATTGTTGACATTTCAATTGTGTCTCTGGGTTGAACCGATCAATCATCAGTATCAATGTTTGCCCTACCTCTGAAGCTGCTCGGCAAAAACCTTGGGGGTCGTGCCATTGATGCACCAAGTCTTGAAGCTGGCATTCAGCTGCATGATGGTTGATGTACTGCAACAAAATGGGTGTGAATTGTTGCCCTTTTTCCCATTCCAGCAGTTGGTCGGAAGGTGTGGCTGTCAACGCCACTTTCGTGACCCATTCACAGTGAAGAAACTTCGGTCGCATCAGTGAGAGCAAGTAAATGAGAAATTCACAAACGTCCTGTTGATGGTGAAGTCTGTCCACTGTCCAAGACCCCATGAGCAGCCACAAAAAAGGATTGTGGTTCAGCAAGTCCATTGGCCTGTGGGCGGCCTGATACACGTTGCGCAAAAGCTCAAACCCCGTAGTCCACAACTGTGGGTGAAAGCCATCGACCAGTAGCGTCATCCATGCAAGGCATAGAATCGCCGTATTTGCGAAGCAGATGGTGCCGGTTGGGTTGAGAAAGACCGGAATCAATCTCACAACACCTTCTGCAACTGCTTGGCCAAAGGTTGCCTGTCCAGGGGCTGGGGACGCAACCGGATCTGGATGAGCTGCCAGATACTGTGGTAGGACAATCGATTCAGCTCGTGCCACAACTCCGGCGACACTCGGAGCGACACTGTCCATAGCCACGGGATCGCCTGAGCTGTCTCTTGTCCCTCCTTCGCCTTGGTGAGCGCGTGAAAGCGCAATGTCACCTGAGGGTCTGTCATGATCCTCTGTATGTTGCCCAGACTTCGCTGGACTTCCTTGATCGGCAGACCCTGAGCTGATGTCGGCTGAAGGCTTTGTTTCTGTGGGCACCAACGGAGGAACGGCATTGTCCTGTCGGAGTCCTGACCAATGAGATGGTATTTCACACAGTCGGTGAACAGCTCCTCCGTCGGTGTTGCTGAGATCAGCTTCTGGAGGCGAAACTCCAACGTTTTGACCATGGTGCAGGCCAGGTGATGTCTGAGACTCATGTCCTTCTCCTTGGCCGCATGCTACTGTTGGCTCGCTTGGAGCAAAGTGGGCACTATGGACCCTTGGCCTGGGTTCATATGGATCAAGAACTGAGATTCTTGCATCAAGCAGTTGAGATGGTCTTCGTGTCGCAATGTCAGCCTGATCAACTGCTTCAAGACCTCTGTCGGCACTGAAGTGGTAGAAGTATCTTTTGAGGCTCGGTCTGGTCGAGCTTGATGAGTCTTCTGCCTTTTCTTGTCCCTGTTTTTGTCTCCTGTCTGATCTAGACCCAGTTGTTTCAGCTGCTCCTGATTGAGCAATGCCCCCCAGATCTTCGCTGCTGTGTCGATGCCTTCCGGCTCCTCTGATCCCATAGCCATTGATGAGAAAAACTGCAAGATTCAGCAGCGGTATGCACGGTTCAGAGGAGTGGGTGAAACCGCAAAATTGACACTTTGATCCACAGTGAAGCGCCAACCGATGGTAGCACATGAGTGTCTGCATCTGCAGGAAGTTATGTTCTCTGTGCAGGTGATTGGCAAGGAGTTGTGCCACATAGTAACAGCGACCACATAGCAAACATCGAAATCTTATGTTTTCTTCAATCAATGGATCCTGCATGAATTGAAGTCCAAATTGTGCCACAAGTTCAAGTGAAAGCCCAAACGTGTCTGAGAGCGGTGCTTGCAGCTGCCACTTCTGGAGTGAATGCTGCCGTTTCACCGCGGCAATGTGTTCCTGAGTAGCCCATGTCATCGGTTGCAATGCAGGACTGTGCCATTTTGGCATCATCAGGAGCAGGGCCATTTGCATCACGTAGGGACATTCCATCATGTGTGCAAGAGCATCTGGTTCATCTGTTTCGTCGGACAGCCATGTGGGCAGCATCATACTGCACCAGGAACATTGCAGAACCTCTGAGTTGAGATCGGTGAAGACTTTGGCAACCTGAGGCATCACATACTTGACTTTGTCCAATGTGACTTGATGAATCACACTGAGATGGGCTTTGATCTGCCACAGTGGCACATTCTCCTGACAGAGGAGACATCGGGTCTTGAGCATCACCTCCAAGTCCCCGTCTTGCCACAATTTGTGAAAGTTCCTGGCCATGAGGGCCAAGGTGACCCGTTGCAAAGCCCGAAGAGGGAGCATTTCACTGAGCCCCGTCGCCAGCTCATGAGAGCCATAACTCCAGGGGAGCACCACCTGCCAGTTGAAGTTCTGTGCAATCCATGCTAACTGGGTGATGCCCACGCATTCATGATTGGGTTGCCCCCATCCCGGCGAGGGGTTGCAGAAGCAGCCCTGTTCCTGAAAGAGACACCATTGAAACATCTCCTTGAACTGCTGAAGCTCTGTCATGTGTGCTGGGTGCGCTGCATGTAGATGCGCGAGTAGGTCATCTCCGTCCCTGCAGTTGTAACCACAAATCTGGCAAATCTTCGTGAGGACAATGCGCAGTTCAAGTTTTTCGTACAGCAGGTGTGCACAACCCAGCCACAGCAGTGGTTCGATCTGTTCCGTGGGTGACAGCACAAGATCTGGCGGCAGCGGTGCAATCTGTGGCAACAGCTGGCGCTCTTGGTCTAGCCTGAGCAAGATGAACTGGATGTAGAAGGTGCATACATGTTTGGTATGTTGTCGCGGTTGACAAATACATCCGTATTGTGGCTTCCACTGATTGTCCATGAGCATTGCTCGATGATAGCACTCATGCCATTCTGATGAATGATTCAGGTGAAAATGCCGTGTCAATTCCTGCTTTCTGGGGAAGGATTTCCCACAAGGAACACACCTGGTCGTTAAGAAGAATTGGATGTCTTCGTGCTGAAGCAAGTCTTCTGCACGATCTTGTTCTACCGCCTGGTGAAGAAGGCACATCAGATCCACTGAAAGTTCATCCATCGTCGAGCAGTCCTGTGTGGCCCTGTGGTATCGTCTCATGTGCTGCTGCAGGCCGTGGTGGGTCGTGTAGACCTTGCCACATTCCGTGCAGGCAAGGTGATTTGGGACCCGGTCCGCACCGTAGCCATCTTTGATCAGGAGTAATGCCATCTGTCTCACTATGTGACATTTGTGATATTGTTTGAAGGCAGTTCCGCACAATGCACATGGGCTCTGACTGGAACAGTGCTGAAGCAACTCTGTGTTGATCATTTCATGTTGTAGAAATTCCGAGTGATGATGACGTTGCCAGTGAATATACAATCCCCTGGTTGTGGTACAGAACATGGAGCAAAGTGCACATCTGTTGTGAAAGTACGTCAGCAGGTCCTGTTGAGCCGCCAAGGCCTGAATCTGCTGACTGCGCGCAAATTGCAGGAGTTCTTGCACTCGGAGTCGGTGTTCGACATCCTCCAGATCCTGGGTGGTAGCGGAGCAAACATAAGTGACATGATAGTTCAGGCTTTCAAATGTGACAAACTTTGCATGGCATCTTTTGCATGTGGGTACCCCCTGTTGCACGTCTTGCAATGTAAATTGTCGCAATGCACCTGATCTGTGGTCATGCTCCACCGTCTGGTGTGCCCTCAGCCTGGAGAGACTTGTAAATGTTTTTGAACAGTGTTGACAAGCATGTTGTGTCTGAAATGTCGGCTCCGCTACCTGTAGTCGACCCGTCCGCAGATGTTGCAGTACGTCGTCGAGGACCTGACATCGTTGGTCATAGTCCACTGGTGGTACTCTAAAAAGAATGTCATCGGCTTGTAGATTGACGCGTCTCTGTTGATCTCTGGCCTCTGTCTTTTGACACAGATCTCGAAGGATCAGCAGCGGGTGCGTCAAGTGATGTAGAGCTAGGAATTCTTCATGTGTGGTTTTGTACAAGTGAGTTGGTTCTCGATGTATTCTGCGTAATTGACGTAATGCTGCTGAGTAGATTAATTGTGTCGACTGGTGCGTCAGTCCGATTGGTATTAATCCATATCTCATGCAAGCATATGCACACTGTTGCCAGAGTTTGCATTTCTGTGATTTGTTGAGACTGTTCTGTGCATGTAACCATCTATGGAGTTGTTGACCCACCTTCTCACTGGCCTTGATTCGGGCCAGAGCTGTTTGGCGTTCAAAACCTTTGTAGCTGATCGTAGCTCCAAGATATTGTACATGCGAAACCAACTGGATGTGTGTGTGTGTGTTTGCCATTGGTACGAGGGATTTTGAGAAAAGCACCGTTCTTGTTGCGCACCACATACTGTTTTTGCAACTTGGCCGTAAGGGGTCCTTTCAGTCTCAGTATTGCAGAAGTTTTAGAAATGTTGACATCCATTTGTAACTCTTCCAAAATGTCCAGGACAATGCCGATACATCGGATCAGTTGGTGAAGTTGATCCACCGTCTCCACTGCCTGATGCATGCAAATATCATCCGCAAAGAGTGTCATGCAGTCCTTCATCCATGATCTGGAGGTACGATGTGAGATTTCTTCTAAGAGCAGTGCCGTGAAAGTCAGCCATAATCCAGGAGCGGCTTTGCAGCCTTGTCGTATGCCACGTGACGTGGCAAAACTTCTGGATTCTCCCCTGAATTCAAAATCATAGGTCGTACTGCTATACACTGTCTGCAGAAATGAGATCAAATCTTCCGAAATCTGAAGCCGATGTAGACATGCTAGCAATCTGACACGATTCACATTGTCAAAAGCCTTGGAGAGGTCGAGGCTGAGCAGTGCTCCACCACAAACAGCACTATATGATGCTCCCTGAGCCTGACAATGTCTGATGTACTTTTGTGTGTCACAAAGTTGTCGTACATGATTGCAATGCAGAACAATGCGATGGAGTGCATCATCCCCACCTCGCAGTCTGGTGTATGCGAACTGTGGGAGAGTGTTGAGATAGACCCCCGCCTCACATTGGATTCTTTGTGCAAGCACACCCATGCATACTTTGTTGCATGGCTCCAACAAGGTAATGGGCCTGAGTTCCTTTGGTTGCAATCTTCTCTTGGCATTCTTCGGGATGAAGAAAAGGGTGCCTTTTGACCAACTGTCAGGAAATGTCCCCTTTGCCCCACAAGTTGTCAGATAGCTGGTCAACTGATCTGCAATTGGGTCGGCGGCACATTGCCAGTAGGGTGCCGGCGCACTCTCGGGCGTCAGGGCCTTGCGCAGTGGTAAGGCTTGGAACCCTTCTGCTAGTTCATCTCTTGTGAATGGCCAGGAAAAAGAAATGGCTGGTATCTGAGTGCCTGCTTCATTGTACAGCTCTTCAAACCATTTTTTGAGTTCATCAGCAGCCTCAACCGGGTTCAGCAGTGTCCCTTGTGGGTTGCAGATCTGTATTTTTCTGAACGGTTTTTTGGGTGCAAGCTCTCGGATGACCTGATAGAGGGTGAAGTGGTCATGTGCTCGATCCGCTTGTCCTGCCAAATCGAACAGGCGTTGGATGCGCTCTCGTCGAGCATGTTTGGATGCCGCTCTCATCAACTTGCGTGCATGCCCTCTTCGTGCAACATGATGCCACGCCTGTAAACAGCTCTGCAGTGATGTGTCGAGCAATGTCGCCAGCCATCTGGAGTGTGCCTGAAAAATTTGAAATGGCTGCAAATTGGTCTCATACCACTGAGGTGTCCGAGTTGATGTAGGGGGTATTCCAAATCTGTTCAGGGTCTTGTGGATTGTGTCCAGATTTACTTCATCAGAAGGAAGTTGTTGAACAGCTGCTGTGATCTCTTGTTGTAATTGAAGTGTCTGATCTGTAGGATATCTCCATTGTTTGTACAACGCAAGCCTCTGTTTCAGTGTCCATCCCGTCTTTGGCTGGATCGGGGTGTGATGCCATACCTTCAGCAGTGAAGCCATAATGGGAAAATGATGTGCGCCATCCAGGGAGTTGAGCGGGAAATCATGTATGTAATGGACTCCCTTGGATGTACTGTCAGAAAAGTGTCTTCTGCAAATCACATAATCGATGCGTGAGTGTTTGTTCTGAAACTGAAAAGTTGGACCCAAATCATGTTTCCAAGTATTGACCGCAATCAAATCATGTTGAAGAAGTATATTGTGAAAGATGTGACTGTCATGGTGTTGAGGTCCCAGACAGCGATGCTCATCGCTCTTGTACGTGGGCAAGCCAGTGGCAGTCGTACTTCTTGTCAATGATGTGTTCCAGTCTCCCATCATGATCAAATTGTTTCTTTTTGGGATGTGGTGCAACGTTGTCTGCAGTGTGGTCCAAAATGTGGTCCGGTCCTCTTGTCGATCGGGCGCATGTACATGTTGATATGCATTCAAGATGTCAATGCTGCGATTCTGTCCATGTATGCGAATGTGCATGAGTCTCCCTGGGATGGGTTCTGCCCATGAAATTGCATCACTATGACATAATCGTTTGGAGATCATGGTCATCAAGCCTCCACTACGACTGCTGCATCCACTGTGGAAGCAGTAGAAGTCTCTGGTTTGCCACTCATTGGAGAAGGGCCAATGGGACTCCTGGAGTGTGATTACATCTATGCTCTGTTGTGTGAGCCAATGTTTCAACCAATCCCAGTCTGCAGAGGGAAGGCCTCCACTGTTCCAGTTAAGGACCGAGAGCCTCTTTCGTTTGTGGCCAGTACTCACAGAAACATTTTTGGTTTTGGGTGGCACTGAACGATGTCCCTCATATTGTGTGCCCAATTGCAATGGTGTCATCCATCTTCCCCTGTACCATGTGATGCCATGTGTCATCGCGCGTTTCTGTGCTCGTTTGTAACTGCGTTTGAATGTTCTCTTCCCATGCGTGCAAGGTTGATATGACTCGTAAGTCTCTTTGAGCTCCTCGACATGTTGTTTCGCTGGTTCACAAGAAGCAGCTTCTCCACTGTGCATGTCCGCAGTGGAACCCTCACCCCACCATGAAGAGCTCTGATACCTCATGGTCTGCTGTAGCACCAAAATAGTGCCGTCGCAACTGTCGGTCTTCACGGCCCGGAATTGGGACCGGGTTGCACCAAGGATTTTGAACACGTTGTTGCTCTCAATGTCGCAATGAGTGATATATTCCAATAACAGCAGAAATCCCCAACAGAACCACCTCATAAATGTCTTATTTCTTACGCAAGGGCCCTTTAGCCAGCAGGCGTGTCGAAAGCAAAATGAGAAGGAAAATCGGAGAGTAGCCAAATAGTGTAAAATTACACCTGGAAATCAGTCAGTTGCAGGCACGTCCTAGGGTCACAAGAGTGCCAGTGGTGTGGTAGAAGTCGTGGTGCTCAAAGAAGTCGTGCCAGCGCCGCTCCGCAGCTCAGCAGCACAGCAGCTCAGCCAGCAGCGCGAAATGCTGCTCCCGCGCAGGCAGCGCAGCCAACCGCACCGTACCCCGCCACTTAAGGGTCACTCCGTGGCACCGTCGCGGCAGTACGAGGGCCACTTACTATTAGGTCAGTGCCTTGAGAGCACCGTCGTGGTGCAAAGGGGCTTGTGTGTGTGTGTGAGGTGAAAAGTTTGCGAAGGTCCCGGGTCCACGTAGGTGCCAGTAGCGAAGTTGCTCAAAGCGGAGTAGGTTTGCGGACTGGTTTGGCTTTCCAAAATTTCAAAGCTCGGTCAATGGCGTTGATAGCATACGATCGTTGAGGTTCACCCAGGTTGTTGGCAAGACGACGAATGAAATAGCATCCCTGGGCACCAATTTCGTTGGATCTGAATTTCTTTTCCATGTGAAATCGCCGAATGGAATTGCTGCCCAAGTCTTGGATGATTTCCCAGAGTCGTACTCGGCGATGAAAGAGAGGACTGTGAAGAGCTCGCCGAACATGTTGTGGGGTGGAAGACCACCGAAGTTTCCGCCACAGGGAAAAGGTTCCAAATTGTCGTGAGCTGGAAAATTTGGATCGGGCAATGAGCCCTTTCCGACAGCTGAAAAATTGATAAATAAACGGAGTGTTCAAGCGAGGCTGCCACAGTTGAATTAAGGCTTGTTCTGAAATGATGGGAAGAGAAACAGGGCGGGAAGTGGATTCTGGACCCGAAGCTGATTTCTGTTTTTTCTTGGTTTGTGGGTCCTCTGTCGAAGTGGCCCGTTGTTTTGACCGGACAGGAACCGGTGTCGTGATTCGTGTTGTCACCTGAGGAAGATCCGGAGCTGGTATATGGTCTCCGGAGGTACAGCTGGACTGTGTCCTCAGTTGGTACCGGATTTCGGGTGGTATAGTAACCAGATTTGGATTCTGTTCGTCAACCTCACGAGGGTAGCGGGCGACCGTGAGAGGGCGCAGATTTGGTTCAGGGTTCACAATCATGTGTGACGGGATGCCTCCATGTGATACCATCGTGGGTGGACTAGACGATGCTGGCAAGGGGACGAAGGTGTGGAGGCTTCTGGACACATGGTTTGGGCGCCCAGTTCGGAACTGGTGATCGAGCGTTGGATCATCCCATTCAATGGATGGTTCAAAGAATGGCAAAAGGCCGGCCAGGTAGTTCAAATGCATGATAGCCCGAGCCAGGTGATGGTGAAATGCGCGGCCTTGAGCGTGGTCCATGATCACGGTGGCCAAATAGAAGCTGAAGAAAGACGAATTTGAGCCAAATTACTAAACAATGGAAGATGAGCGGAGGAATAAAGCGAAAGAAAGAGAAACGAACCACCAAAAACACGGACCAGCAAAGAAAGAAAGAAAGAAAAAGGAAAAACGGAACCCTAAACGGAAAATGAAAGAAATGAGTGTCAACGAAGGAGAGCTGCGATTTGTCTCGGGCGGCTGAAGGTTCTGATGCTGAATCATAATTTGATTGGAAATGGCATGGAGTTCCTCCTTGGGAAACCCAGCACGAGTGTACAAATGAATTAATTGGTCAAGACCTTGTCGAACACGAAACTCCGGGAAGGCGCCTTTGGTCACAATGTGACAACGGGATCGGAAACCACTCAGCAGTACTTTGGGCGGTGATGCTGAGAAAGGTGAAAGGACTTGAAAGACATTGGTGGGACCTTGATAGATAAGTTCCAGTGGTTTGGTCTCAAGCATGAAACCAAGAAACTCTTGATCAGGTTCCGTTTCGAGGATGATGGGTTTTCCATAGAATCCATCATCCAGGAGGACTTCATACGGTGGGAAGCCAGTGAGACGTTTGTCTCCAAAGATGAGACGATCGTCGACGTAGCGGATGTGACGGATGAATAAGTTGTGGTTGGACAGAGTGTGTCTGAAGTTGATGGACCAGATTTGCTCGCTGATGGAAACAACCATGAGACATAAGGCTGGGGACAATGGACTTCCCATCGGGCTGCCTCGGCATTGACGAATGCATTTTTGACCCAAGGCGAATGTTTGCATATTCAGTGCAGATCTGATTAGGTCTGGGACATCCTTAATTGTGATCTTTCGAGTGACATTGAGTCGACGAAAGGTTCGACCCTTGATAATGTCTCCGGGGCTGTTGGATCTTCCCAGGTAGACCGAGAATGCTTCGCTGTCTGACACATTCATGTTTGGTCGGAGGAAGTCCAGAAGCATGAACCACGCTCCTACAAATCTGTCTTGGTCAATGCTGGTGAAGAATCCCGCAAGATCTTGGTTGACCAAGATGAGATCGGCGTCGACAGGCGCTGATTTCAGAATGGATAGGAGTGTGTAAACGTCTCCTGTTGCAAAGTGGTTGGGACAGGCCACTGGGATTAGCTGGAAGATCAGGCGGGCCAAGATGTTGAGCATAGGACGAAAGGGTGACTCCACAAAGGATATGATGGGTCTGCCACTACGAAAGTCTTTCTTTCGTTTGGCCAGAATATAGCCTGATGGGAGCTGTCTGCCGGGTCCAACTGCCCAAGGATAGGTCTTGCCATGTTGTCGTTGAAGAGTGTCAACCAGGTACGAGACTATGGAGGTTGGATTGTCTGGAAGTTGTTCGAAAATGGAAGGGTCTTGAAAAGTTTGTTCGATGGATTGGTAGTAAAGGCAGGGGCAATAGATGCGAAGGGATGAGGATTGTTTGTCTTCATAGTGGAAGACAGCACCTTCAAAAGTTGCTTGGAACTGATGAATGGAGGACTTGGTGATGTGGCAAGTGACTTGTTTGGAATGTTCTGACCACAGGTATTGGCATAGGTCGGAAATGTCAGAATTCGGCATGGATGGTAAGCCGTTGCGCTTTGTCCAGCTCTTCATGCCGAGTCGCATCTGATTGTGATATTCTTTCTTGGAGGGGAAGACTTTGTTCAAAAGGGAACCCTCCGCGATAACGGCCAGCTCTGTTGGCAGCAAAGAGTGGAGAAGGGAGCCGGCCAGGACCCAGTGTGGGTCCGAAGGATTTAGAGCTGCGGATTTGTACGTTGTCCAGTTTTTGCAACAGCAAATGGCTGGGTTTGACGTTGACCAGTCAGCAATGGCTTGCTTGTGATTGCAGAGTTGATCGAGCGCTGCTGCATGTTTGATGAAGACCATCTTGAATGATGGATTGTGGCATGGAACTTGGTGGGCAAGGATCTGGAGGTGCCAATTTCGTAGAAACTTCTTCAATTGTTGTTGGAGGTTTGGAGCTAGGGAACACGGAGCACGGAGTGCTGAGGCTCGTGGTGCAGGTTTTCCATTCCACCATTTTATGGACGCATCAATAGCATTGAGGGACAGAGTGCGGAAAGGCTCCTGGATGTTGTTGGCCAAACGGCGAAGAGCATAGCAAAGAGTGAGTCCTCCATCGTTGGATCTGAGCATTTTGGTCTGTTCGAACCTTGCCTTCGTGTTTGATCCTAAGGCGTGGATGATGGTCCAAAGTTCCAGACGGTTTTGAAACCGTGTGGAGGTCAAGATCTGGCGAACAAGTTTTGGAGTAAACTTGTGTCTGGCACGACGCCATAAGGTGGCCAAGCCGAACTGGGCATTGGTATTCAAGGACGGTTTCTTGAGAATGCCTTTCCTGGGGTGGAAAAAATTTAAAAAAAATGAACGGATAGTTGAGTCTGGGCTGCCACTCTTGGATGAGGGCCATTTCGAGACTGACAGACAAGACTGTCATGGTGGAGCGACATAGCACTGGCCGGCGTCTCCGGTGTGGGACAAAAGAGCACAGGCGCTGTGGTCCCACTAGCAGAGATAAAGCGGCGGCTGAAGAAGATGCCCATCGTGTGGCAGACTGCCCACTATGACCCGCCGCTATTGATACCGTCCCAAAAAGCATCGCTCACACCACAACGAATAGCGCAAACAAAGTTCGTGCGATTCGTTGTGGTGTGAGCGATGCTTTTGTGACGGTATCAATAGCGGGTTTTGCATCAGTCGGAGACTGGTCTTGAAGCGTCCTGCTAATTTTCCTATCTCTGAGTGCTGTGGGCAATGAAGCATAGAGATTTCTCGCGTTTGACTGCTGAATTTTCGTCAGCTTTCTGCGATAATCTGTTCTCTCAGTATATAGTGGTATGGGAGCCCAAATTTACAGGTTGTCATGGTCTTGCCAGCAGCATAGCGCTAGCTCTGCTTGAACCAGTCGTTCGTTGGTGAGTTGAAGGCACTTGCGTGAACGACTGCACTCCCTGTCGAGCGTGTGATGCATGGCAGAGCCAATGTAGAATTTGGGTTGCATATTCCCAATGTGGGTGAAACGAATGTAGACGCTCTGAGGCTGGAAAAATTGTCTTGAAAAAAGATTGTGGGTATGAAGCGTGGTTCCCCACAAGTGCGTGAGGTCTGCACATCCTTCCAAAATTGACTTCAGCTTTTGATTAGGTCGGGGGCCATGGAGGACAGCCAGTACCATCATTCGTGTTTGAATGATGCGAAAGCCCTGAAAAAGGTGGATGCTGTGAGTCATGGTGAAGGGAGTGAAAAGGTAGACGACCAGAATCATCGAGTGGAGAATTTGAAGATGGGATTGAAGCACTTTGTGCTTGAGCTTTCTCCGGAAGCGAGGAGCTAGTCAATTGGTGAGACTAATGGCTGCTGTCATGGCTCTGAGGAGATTGAGGGCATCATAATTTTTGCCCATGAGGCTGACAGGGATGCCCATCATCACTGCAACTCGTTCCACCGTGTCAATGGCTTCGGACGGTTGGTGAGACCACCATTCTTCTGTTTTGGCAATATTGTCAGTGAGAACCTTCCTCTTAGGTTCTGACATTGGCAGATCCTTGAGCCATTTGAAGGCTCGTACTGCGAGTGTTGTGTTAGGTAAGGGTTGGGCGTGGTAGGGCAGACCAACAAGCATGATGAATCAAAACCCGGTGGGGCAGGAGGTGCCGGGCTGTTGGAATTCCTTAGAAGGGCTTGTTGAATGGGTGTGGGCGTAGGGCTGGAAGCGGAAGGACCCGTATTGGTCGGTGTAGAGGTGTCGCCAGTGTCTTCTCCCATTCTTTGACGGAGTTGTGCCAATTGACTTCGGAGTTGGGTGAGCTCATGTTGGGTGTCTGGATCGGCAGTGCGGGTCGGAACCCAGCTGTGGATGAGATCCGCTATCTGCTGATCGGCATACTTGGTGTTGTTGGTCTTATCCAGCAGTTTGCCATCTTGCCTAGCCCTGCTGTGAGAGACCTTGTCCAGATCGACTCCTTTGCTTCTGAGCTGCGTCAGAAGTTCCGTTGTGAACACCACTGCTGCTATGTCCCCAGTAGGGATCAGATAGAGTTCTCGACCATGAGCCAGCTTGCGAAGCCAGAAGTTGTTGGCTTGCTGATACAATAGAGCCGCCACGGGTAGCTGCAAAGGATCACACCCTTCAATGTCCAGCTTTTGTGTGAAAGCTGATTGACGGATACTGCGTGGGAAGGTCAGACCGTCGATCTTCTGATTGTCATAGTGGTCTTTATCCTCTTGCCAGTGAGGATTGAGATCAAACCCGTAGGTACGGGTGGCATCATTGGGTGCTTGACTTCCTGGGGAGGTCGCTTGTGGAGTTTCGAATGGACGAGGCTGAGATGAAGGAACTGATGGAGTGCTCGGTGAGCATGGTTGTGTTTGTGGACATGGCAAGGTTGGTGAGCAAGGTGGAGTGGTTTGGGAGGAGGGACTGGGTATGGCAATGTTGGTGGAGGTGATGACGGAGGTGAAGGTGGAAACTGATGACCGGGCCAATTGACCTGTGTCATGTGTGGATTCGTATTCATCGTTCGTCCCATCATATAAGGTCCACTGAGGTCGAAACTGAGGGCGTGACATGTTCTGTGAATGCAAGATCGCTGCTTGCATAGGCCCGCACCATCGAGGAAAGAAAGGTAGTTCTTGGCGCATTGGCTGAGCTGGGCCAGGAGGCTCAGAGCAGTTGCGTCCCGGCAGCGGTGATCTGGATCTGTCCGAGTCCGCCATGATGAGACTCAATCGCAAATTTTCTGGGCAATTGAGAATGCAACAAAACTGCAGTAGTAAAAGGTCCAATTATGTAAAATGAGAGTACTCAGAGCAATGAAAAACAAAACAGGGAAAAGAAACAATCAGCAATTATCAGGTCACAGGTAAAGCATGACAATGTATGACAGCTTCAAGCAGATTGTACTCAGCTCGTGGAAATCTGACAGTCATGTGAATCAAATTGTGTCCACCTGAAACGAAGCAACGACATTCCAGTGCATCCTACAAACCTGAAGATTGACAAAAAATGAACTGTCAATTGCAGATTGAGGCAACCGTACTTTTTTGGATCAATAGCGGGTCCAGGTTTCCCTAGAAATGTCAACTCCGGTTTCCGGGTGGTGCCGAAAAGATCTAGTAATACACAGCGACAAAATTGCTGGAAGTTGGTCTGCCTCTCTCAACGACCTGAGTGTCGATCCTTAGTGCGTGGCTTGTCACGCATGCTGCGGTAGTTTAAGTCCTCTGAGGATGAGTCGCCCACTTCGATCTTGTCCGTCAGATTTTGCCACTTCAAGGCAACGAACTTCAGCCCCACATGATTGCTGTGGGCAATTGTGTACTTCTCCGACGTGGTTGCTATTCCTTTATCAGCCACGGAGAGTTGTGCCATTTCGTTGCCACCAGCTTTGAAGGCTGTGTGTTGGCGTGCACCTCGATACATCGCCCCAATGACGACATCCTGTTGTCCTTTCCCTTTCTTTTGGATGGTATCAAGAAGCTCTTTTGCCGCCCAATCTGGAAAGGTCTTGTCGCTATTGGATACCTCTCTGCCAAGGGTAAAAGGCCCCAAAGGTCGGCATGTCACACCGTCGGAGGTTTTTGTGGTATGACCAGTTGGCCGGTCTGATCTTGCCCTCCAGAAGGATGAGCTGGGAGGTACGGAGTGTCGTGCCGTGGAGGAGTGCCCAAGTGTGGTTATGATGTTTGTGGAATGGAGGTGGCATCTGATAGTGACTGGACTCGGGTAAGGGGAAGATGAGTGCAAGCATGTTGGTGGAAGGAAGGTCAAGGATATAGGCTCTCCTGAGGTCATAGTCAGGAAGAAGGTATGTGCTGAAGAGCAGCTGGATCGCTGTTTTGATGACACCCGGGCGAATGCGGCTGTCGACTTGTCTCAGAGTTTCAACCGCGCGATCGTAGTCTGTGATGTCCATTGACTGCGACGGTTGAGGTTTGTCTTCTGGTGCAACTTCATTGGCCGCTCTCATTCGATCAGGGTGACGTAAGGCAAAAGTGACTCCGCGGTACCACTCTTCCTTGGATCCTTCTTGGAGGGTGATGGCCATGTGTCCTGGAGGGACGTTGACCAGAGCAGGGGGTTGTTCATTCCCCGATTTTGCCGGTTGGTTCTGCTTGTGGTATGAGGATGTGTGATCGGAGGAAAATGCCGTGAGTGGTTTGGTGGAGGATTCATGAGGAGTGTGGTAACTGTGTGCTGATTTGGAGTAGTCAATCCATTTGGATTGATTGGATGATTCTGAGGATTTGGAATAGTCCTTCCATTGTCCCCATGATTGCCACTTGTCGGTGGACGAGTGGTCATAGTGGTAGGAGTGTGTATGGGTATTGGTGTTGGATGATGGTTGGTGTTGGATCATGGTTGGTGTTGGATGATGGTTGGTGTGGGCGGTGTTCCCACGATGCAGGTTGAAGAGTAGCTGGTGACTGGGATGGTTCACTTGGTGGTTGGTGATCTTGTCCACGATGTCGTCCTTCTCGACGGTATGGAGAAGCGGAGCGCAGAGTGATGGACGTTCCTCTGCTTGGTTGGCGTAATTCACGTCGTGAAGTAGAAGGATCCCTGGAAGAGGATCGAGGTCGTGAGGAGCGATGGAGTCTTCTTGGCGATCTTCGACGACGAGGACTCCGAGGAATGGAGATTGGACGTTTGTCATGTCTCCTTGATGTGGAACGATGGCGTTGGGAGCGAGATCGACGTAAGGAGCGATGGCTGGATGGTGGATGTTCTCCAGGTGGTGAGAAGTGGCTGATGTTGTGGGGAAAGGTTGGAACTGGTGGATGCGGTGGTGCCTGAGGTTGGTTGGCATTGCGCTCTTGAGTCTTATCCACCAGAGCTTGAATGCTGGATTCGACTGTGTGCTTCATCTGTTGCATCATCTCTTCAGGATTGAAGGATGGAGTGGGCCCAGCTTGGGTGGCTTGAGGTGCCACTGGTGTAGGTGGATCTGGCGCTTGAGGCCCTGACGGTTGTGGAGTCGGTGGAATGGAGGTGGCTTGAACCTGTTGTGTAGGTTGTTGGAAAGATCCCCCATGCACAGCTCGCTAGATGCTTTGCGGCCGACTTTATAGAGAATAGCCTGGTATAAACTGGAATGGCCACATGTTTGGAGTCTATAAAGTGGAAAGCCAACATGTTTTGTCTATAAAGTCAAAATCCAACGTTTGTATAAAGTCGCCTGGCCGCGTAAAAACATAAAACTCGATGTAGGTTTTTGAGGGTACTTGTGAACATGTCCCATGACTATAAAGTGAGATGCCGAACATCCAGATAGTAATACTTGTGTCGAACAGCGGCACTATAATGTGGACTTCCTACTAAACAAAGATCGTTGTAGTAGCGATGATTTTCTTAATCGCGACGATGGAAGCATCGACATGATTGTCTATAAAGTTGAGGGGCCACGTTCAAACTTTGGGGGAATATCATCGATCTCATCGATGGGGGACCCAAAAGACTTCGAATGACTTCGACACCGAACGAAACCGACAGCCAGACAAATATCGATATCGAAGTCGTTAACAGAATCTATGGTAAAACAGAATCTATGTTGGACTGGCCACTTTATACCCCCTCCCCCAACAGAGAATGTCTCTATAGAGTGGCCAGTCCAGGTAAACCCCTGAAAAAAACACAATTTCCATTGAAAAGGGTCCTTGGTGTGAAAGGGCTCCTGGGCGCGCTCGCGCGCGCGCCAAAAAGGTCCCAAAACTGAAGCCATTTTGGCGCGCGCGCGCGCGGCGCGTCCACGACCCCATTCACCTTGAGGACCCCTTTCAAGGGAAATCTTGTTAAAAACAGAATCTATGTTGGACTGGCCACTTTATACCCCCTCCCCCAACAGAGAACGCCTCTATAAAGTGGCCAGTACAGGTAAAACCACTGAAAAAACAGAATCTATGTTGGACTGGCCACTTTATACCCCCTCCCCCAACAGAGAATGCCTCTATAAAGTGGCCAGTCCAGGTAAAACCCCTGAAAAAAGAGAATCTATGTTGGACTGGCCACTTTATACCCCCTCCCCCAACAGAGAATGCCTCTATAAAGTGGCCAGTCCAAGTAAAACCCCTGAAAAAACACATTTTTACCTGGAATGGCCATTTTATACCCCCTCCCCCAACAGAGAATGCCTCTATAAAGTGGCCAGTCCAGGTAAAACCCCTGAAAAAACACATTTTTACCTGGAATGGCCACTTTATACCCCCTCCCCCAACAGAGAATGCCTCTATAAAGTGGCCAGTCCAGGTAAAACCCCTGAAAAAACAGAATTTATGTTGGACTGGCCACTTTATACCCCCTCCCCCAACAGAGAATGCCTCTATAAAGTGGCCAGTCCAGGTAAAACCCCTGAAAAAACAGAATCTATGTTGGACTGGCCACTTTATACACCCTCCCCCAACAGAGAATGCCTCTGTAAAGTGGCCAGTCCAGGTAAAACCCCTGAAAAAAAACAGAATCTATGTTGGACTGGCCACTTTATACCACCTCCCCCAACAGAGAATGCCTCTATAAAGTGGCCAGTCCAGGTAAAACCCCTGAAAAAACAGAATCTATGTTGGACTGGCCACTTTATACCCCCTCCCCCAACAGAGAATGCCTCTATAAAGTGGCCAGTACAGGTAAAACCCCTGAAAAAACAGAATCTATGTTGGACTGGCCACTTTATACCCCCTCCCCCAACAGAGAATGCCTCTATAAAGTGGCCAGTCCAAGTAAAACCCCCTGAAAAAACAGATTTTTACCTGGAATGGCCACTTTATACCCCAGCCAGTCGGCTCGAGGACTTCGACCCGGAAACAGAAGGACTGACAACAAGGTAAAGGGGGAAAACTACAACGGAGAGGTACAACGGGAAGGCTACAACAAGAAAATGAGACATGTTACGTTTTTATACGTTTATTGTTTTCAATGTGTCATATAGATTGGCGATGATTGGTATATTGAATATGTTGTAGATGTATTTTGGAACATATGTATACCTATGACTCACACATCAATATAAGTATATAAAAATCATAAACACATGCCAAACCAAAAACTTTTAGCTGAGTATTGTATTCCCAATCTGTTGGCAAATGTCCAGCCGATTCACCATGCGTGACCCAACAAGATTCAAACTATGGATTGTTTACTTTCGAAAAAAAAATACTGGGTGAATCTACGTATATCTATGACGACAATCTCCCAAAATCATCCTAAAAATCTATGGACATCTCTATGGACCAAAACCACAGCCACATGCCCATCCTCTATAAAATGGTTTGCAAGAAAGTTCAGCTCTATAAAGTGGCTTGATCACGTCATTTCTGGCAGCCCCACCCTCTGTATAAACTGGCCGGTCCATGCCCATCCTCTATAAAATTGTTTGCAAGAAAGTTCAGCTCTATAAAGTGGATTTTTTCTATCGCCTTGCACCTCTTGCCGCGCGGTCACGGCATTGAAACTAGGTGCTATGGCACCAGATGACACCCGAGCTAAACTCTACGTTGC
>CAMXCT020002982.1:0-79867 GCA_947184155.2 Cladocopium goreaui
TTTAGAGGAGAACACAGGCTCTTAGTAGTTGCGCCTCTATTTTAGAGGAGAAGGGAGCCTTGACACTTAGCTACTCCCTCTAGTTTAGAGGCGAAGGGAGCCTTCAAACTGAGCTACTGCCTCTATTTTAGAGCAGAACGGAATCTCTGGATTATTTTAGAGGAGAACGAAGCCTTCACTCTATTTTAGAGGAGAAGGGAGCCGTCCGACTGAACTACTGCCCCTTTCTTAGAGCAGAACGGAGTCTCTGTCGCGGAGGACGGAATGCCTCTATTTTAGAGGAGAGCAGAGGCTCTTTGTCGTTGCGCCTCTGTTTTAGAGGAGAAGGGAGCCTTGACACGGAGCTACTCCCTCTATTTTGGAGCAGGACGGAATCTCTGGAATATTTTACAGGAACGGAGTCTCCGGAGTAGTAGCTGTTCCTTGCTTGTAGAGGAGGACGGAATGCTTCTTTCTATTTTAGAGGATAGACAGACAGGGAGAGAGAGAGAGAGAGAAAGAGAGAGAGAGAGAGAGAGAACAAGAACAAGAACGCTTTTCTCTCTGCGGGCAAAACCAGCAGGAAAGAGCAGCTCCTGCCCGAGGCGGGGTTGAACCCTCAACCTTTGGGTTAAGGACCTTATCCTCTACCGACTGAGCTAGACGATCCTGGCATAAAAGTGTGGTTGGCAACTCTACATTCCAAAAGATGTTGCGAAACAGAATCTGCCACAAAGAGTACGCAGCGCTCAAAAGCAGAGAGGGAAGGAACAGAGAGAGCGGACGCAGGCGCAGCCTCTGTGGAGCGACTGCCTCTATTTTAGAGCAGAACGGCGTCTCCGTCGCGGAGGACGGAATGCCTCTATTTTAGAGGAGAGCAGAGGCTCTTTGTCATTGCGCCTCTATTTTAGAGGAGAAGGGAGCCTTGACACGGAGCTACTCCCTCTATTTTAGAGGAGAAGGGAGCCTTCAAACTGAGCTACTGAGCAGAACGGAGTCTCTGTCGCGGAAACGGAATGCCTCTATTTTAGAGGAGAACACAGGCTCTTAGTAGTTGCGCCTCTATTTTAGAGGAGAAGGGAGCCTTGACACTTAGCTACTCCCTCTAGTTTAGAGGCGAAGGGAACCTTCAAACTGAGCTACTGCCTCTATTTTAGAGCAGAACGGAATCTCTGGACTATTTTAGAGGAGAACGAAGCCTTCACTCTATTTTAGAGGAGAAGGGAGCCGTCCGACTGAACTACTGCCCCTTTCTTAGAGCAGAACGGAGTCTCTGTCGCGGAGGACGGAATGCCTCTATTTTAGAGGAGAGCAGAGGCTCTTTGTCGTTGCGCCTCTATTTTAGAGGAGAAGGGAGCCTTGACACGGAGCTACTCCCTCTATTTTGGAGCAGGACGGAATCTCTGGAATATTTTACAGGAACGGAGTCTCCGGAGTAGTAGCTGTCCCTTGCTTGTAGAGGAGGACGGAATGCTTCTTTCTATTTTAGAGGATAGACAGACAGAGAGAGAGAGAGAGAGAACAAGAACGCTTTTCTCTCTGCGGGCAAAACCAGCAGGAAAGAGCAGCTCCTGCCCGAGGCGGGGTTGAACCCTCAACCTTTGGGTTAAGGACCTTATCCTCTACCGACTGAGCTAGACGATCCTGGCATAAAAGTGTGGTTGGCAACTCTACATTCCAAAAGATGTTGCGAAACAGAATCTGCCACAAAGAGTACGCAACGGTCATAAGCAGAGAGGGAAGGAACAGAGAGAGCGGACGCAGGCGCAGCCTCTGTGGAGCGACTGCCTCTATTTTAGAGCAGAATGGAGTCTCTGTCGCGGAGGACGGAATGCCTCTATTTTAGAGGAGAACAGAGGCTCTTAGTAGTTGCGCCTCTATTTTAGAGGAGAAGGGAGCCTTGACACGGAGCTACACCCTCTATATTAGAGGCCAAGGGAGCCTTCAAACTGAGCTACTGCCTCTATTTTAGAGCAGCACGGGATCTCTGGACTATTTAGAGGAGAACGAAGCCTTCAAACAGAGCTACTGCCTCTATCTTAGAGGAGAAGGGAGCCGTCAAAGTGAGCTACTGCCTCTTTTTTAGAGCAGAACGGAGTCTCTGTCGCGGAGGACGGAATGCCTCTATTTTAGAGGAGAACAGAGGCTCTTAGTAGTTGCGCCTCTATTTTAGAGGAGAAGGGAGCCTTGACACGGAGCTACACCCTCTATGTTAGAGGCGAAGGGAGCCTTCAAACTGAGCTACTGCCTCTATTTTAGAGCAGCACGGGATCTGTGGACTATTTAGAGGAGAACGAAGCCTTCAAACAGAGCTACTGCCTCTATCTTAGAGGAGAAGGGAGCCGTCAAACTGAGCTACTGCCTCTCTTTTAGAGCAGAACGGAGGTAAGTTTAAATAAAGAAGTAGAATGGAGACAGTGGTATAGTGGAACGCAGGGGGGGGTAAGTTTAAATACAGAAGTAGAATGGAGACAATGGTTTAGTGGAACGCAGGGGAGGGTAAGTTTAAATAAAGAAGTAGAATGGAGACAATGGTATAGTGGAACGCAGGGGGGGGAAGTTTAAATAAGGAAGTAGAATGGAGAAAATGGTTTAATGGAACGCAGGGGTGGGGGTAAGTTTAAATAAAGAAGTAGAATGGAGACAATAGTATAGCGGAACGCAGGAAAGAAGTATAATGGTGACAATGGTTTAGTGGAACGCAGGGGGGGGTAAGTTTAAATAAAGAAGTAGAATGGAGACAATGGTATAGTGGAAGGCAGGGGGGGGTAAGTTTAAATACAGAAGTAGAATGGAGACAATGGTATAGTGGAACGCAGGGGGGGGTAAGTTTAAATAAAGAAGTAGAATGGAGACAATGGTATAGTGGAACGCAGGGGGGGGAAGTTTAAATAAGGAAGTAGAATGGAGAAAATGGTTTAGTGGAACGCAGGGGGGGGGGTAAATTTAAATAAAGAAGTAGAATGGTGACAATAGTATAGTGGAACGCAGGGGGGGGAAGTTTAAATAAAGAAGTAGAATGGAGACAATGGTTTAGTGGAACGCAGGGGGGGGGAAGTTTAAATAAAGAAGTATAATGACGCAGGAAAGAAGTATAATGGTGACAATGGTTTAATGGAACGCAGGGGGGGGGAAGTTTAAATAAAGAAGTATAATGGTGACAATGGTTTAATGGAACGCAGGGGGGGGAAGTTTAAATGAAGAAGTAGAATGGAGACAATGGTTTCGTGGAACGCAGGGGGGGGAAGTTTAAATGAAGAAGTAGAATGGAGACAATGGCATAGTGGAACGCAGGGGGGGGAAGTTTAAATAAAGAAGTATAATGGTGACAATGGTATAGTGGAACGCAGGGGAGGGTAAGTTTAAATAAAGGAGTAGAATGGAGACAATAGTATAGTGGAACACAGGGGGGGGGTAAGTTTAAAGAAAGAAGTATAAGGGTGACAATGGTTTAGTGGAACGCAGGGGGGGTAAGTTTAAATACAGAAGTAGAATGGAGAAAATGGTATAGTGGAACGCAGGGGGGGGTAAGTTAAAATAAAGAAGTAGAATGGAGACAATAGTATAGTGGAACGCAGGGGGGGGTAAGTTTAAAGAAAGAAGTAGAATGGTGACAATGGTTTAGTGGAACGCAGGGGGTGTAAGTTTAAATACAGAAGTAGAAAGGAGAAAATGGTATAGTGGAACGCAGGGGGGTGTAAGTTTAAATACAGAAGTAGAAAGGAGAAAATGGTATAGTGGAACGCAGGGGGGGGGTAAGTTTAAATAAAGAAGTAGAATGGAGACAATGGTATTGTGGAACGCAGGGGGGGGTAAGTTTAAATAAAGAAGTAGAATGGAGACAATGGTATAGTGGAACGCAGGGGGGGGTAAGTTTAAATACAGAAGTAGAATGGAGACAATGGTATTGTGGAACGCAGGGGGGGGTAAGTTTAAATACAGAAGTAGAATGGAGACAATGGTATTGTGGAACGCAGGGGGGGGGAAGTTTAAATAAAGAAGTAGAATGGAGACAATGGTATAGTGGAACGCAGGGGGGGGTTGGTTAAGTTTTAAAATAACGAGTAGAAAGTAGAATGGATACAATGGCATAGTGGAACGCAGGGGGGAAGTTTAAATAAAGAAGTAGAATGGAGACAATGGTTTAGTGGAAGGCAGGGGAGGGGAAGTTTAAATAAAGAAGTAGAATGGAGACAATGATATAGTGGAACGCAGGGGGGGGGTAAGTTTAAATAAAGAAGTAGAATGGCGACAATGGTTTAGTGGAACGCAGGGGGGGGTAAGTTTAAATAAAGAAGTAGAATGGAGACAATAGTATAGTGGAACGCAGGGGGGGGTAAGTTTAAATAAAGAAGTAGAATGGCGACAATGGTTTAGTGGAACGCAGGGGGGGGTAAGTTTAAATAAAGAAGTAGAATGGAGACAATGGTATTGTGGAATGCAGGGGGGGGTAAGTTTAAATAAAGAAGTAGAATGGAGACAATGGTATTGTGGAACGCAGGGGGGGGTAAGTTTAAATAAAGAAGTAGAATGGAGACAATGGTATAGTGGAACGCAGGGGGCGGGTAAGTTTAAATAAAGAAGTAGAATGGAGACAATGGTATAGTGGAACGCAGGGGGGGTAAGTTTAAATAAGAAGTAGAATGGAGAAATGGTTTAGTGGAACGCAGGGGGGGGTAAGTTTAAATAAAGAAGTAGAATGGAGACAATAGTATTGTGGAACGCAGGGGGGGGTAAGTTTAAATAAAGAAGTAGAATGGAGACAATGGTTTAGTGGAACGCAGGGGGGTAAGTTTAAATAAAGGAAGTAGAATAGAATGGAGACAACGCGTTAGTGGAACGCAGGGGGGGGAAGTTTAAATAAAGAAGTATAATGACGCAGGAAAGAAGTATAATGGTGACAATGGTTTAATGGAACGCAGGGGGGGGGAGTTTGAATAAAGAAGTATAATGGTGACAATGGTTTAATGGAACGCAGGGGGGGGGAAGTTTAAATGAAGAAGTAGAATGGAGACAATGGTTTCGTGGAACGCAGGGGGGGGAAGTTTAAATGAAGAAGTAGAATGGAGACAATGGCATAGTGGAACGCAGGGGGGGGAAGTTTAAATAAAGAAGTATAATGGTGACAATGGTATAGTGGAACGCAGGGGAGGGTAAGTTTAAATAAAGAAGTAGGGGTGAGTTTAAATAAAGAAGTAGAATGGCGACAATGGTATAGAGGAACGCAGGGGGGGGTAAGTTTAAATAAAGAAGTAGAATGGAGAAAATGGTTTAGTGGAACGCAGGGGCCCACCCCACAAACTCGTGCGCGTGCGCGCGTGAGACTAACAACGCGTCTTGCGCATGCGCGCGTGAGACCAAAAACGCGTGCTCAGGTGAGGCCTTCTTGCGCGTGCGCACGTGAGCCAAAAAACGCGTGCGCACGTGAGGCCCAGACCGGAAAATCCTCTATAAAAAAATTGGATTTTCCATTGCCATGTTTGACTACCAGAGGGTGTTTGGGATAACAATGGAAGCTTCAAGACGATCACATCCATTTGCTGCAAACACATGCACATATGTACCTGGGAATCAAGACAATCAAGGCATATCAAGGCTTAATATTTGGTCCCTGCATTACTGTATCATTGTTGCTTCTTGGGTCCCATTTGGGAACCCATAAAAAGCCGCCAAACATGGCCCTAGATGAAGTGATGCTGGTGATGCTAATGATAAATGATAATAACCGTTATCCCCACAATCATTAAAATGATTATCAATCATTCTTATCGTTATCACTATTACTGTAATTGGCACTATTGTTCTACAACTATATCACTTATTACTGTTGCTATCGAATCATCATTGTTGTCTTCATTATACATGTTTTTTTTTGTTATTTTACGACAATTTCACTGTTTTATTTCTTATTATTTCATCTGAGTATGCTTGTTCTTAAAGATTGGTATTGATTATTCATAGCATAGTCATTAAGAATAAACATAATCAAAATAATTAATCCTACTATGACTAATCATACAATGATAATAAAGATGATAATAATGAGATAGTAATCGTACTTGTAACAGTCAAAACTCATAATGCACATAGTTTTTTTTTAAATGTTTTAACACTATAGTTCAGTGAATATCAAAGTCCCATATCAATATCAAATACCAATATCAAATATCAAATAACAATAGTAACAGTCATAGCAACAGCAATAGTATTAATAACATTTAATAACATTTAATAACATTTAATAACATTTAATAACATTTAATAACGTTTAATAACATTTAATAACATTTAATAACATTTAATAACATTTAATAACATTTAATAACATTTAATAACATTTAATAACATTTAATAACATTTAATAACATTTAATAACACTAATGATAGTAATATCAACATCACATCACAAAGGGAATGAAAATGCTCAAGCCAACGACCAATCGAAAGAAGCAGCCTTTTATCTCTGCGTGGCCATGAGCAATCCAAGCTTTCGTTCTAGGAACTCTTCAGGGCTTGGCCACACGAAACGGCTGCACAAACATGCATGCAAACGTTGCTCATCATGAACAACTGCTGCAAGCACAAAATGACACATGAAAAGGCACATTTTTTTTTTGTGCCGTTTCATTCCCACCCAATGCCTCGGCTGCAGGCGAGACGCCCCTTCTGAGCCCGAAGCCATTCCCGAGCAGAGCCACCGCCGTCCGGTACGGCTTCCCAAGCGATTCCGGCAGTGACCCTCCAAGAGATAGGAACTTGTATGTACATAGAGAGATATATATATATAATATATATATATCATGATATATCATGATATATCATGAAATATTATATAATATATCTATAGTATTCATGGGGTTTATAGGCCAACTTATGATGCCCAATGCCTATTTTTAAATGATGCTGGTAAGCCAATGCCATTTTAATTACTCCCATGAACATCACATCAATTTCCCATGACAATCCGTTGCGTTTCTCCGTTGGGGAACCCAGGAGCTTTGGCCTCATGTGCTGGATGGAGCGGAAGAGTGCGACACCGAGCCAGGGATTTCACCTTCAAGCCAAAACAGAGGGATTTAACATGATCTACCATCTGGTTATGACTAACATAGCCATGGAACATGGTTCATTTATAGATGGTTTACCTATTAAAACCTCCATTTATAAGGGATTTTCCATGGCTATGTGAAATAACCAGAGGGTAACCATATTTAACCATCAACTCTAGGGATATCTGGGATTTCACCAGGGATCTTTCGTGGTGATTTCGTGGTGATTCGGTGGGCTGTGAACAGCTAAAATCAATAGGCATCTAACCCGGAAATAAGGGAAATACTGGGGATTCAACCAGCAAGAGCTAGGATTGACATATAGGGGATATCAATCTGGGTAAATTATAACGACCTCACTGCGACCTCACTGGAATTTTGGTTCATAAGGGACATCATCCCCAAATGGCCTTAATTCAGGTTAGTGAAATATTATAATTTACCCAGATCAATGGCTGGTTGGTTTTATTTTCCATTTCATATGGATGTCATCCTGAACCAATTGACGAACTCATATGTTTCAAGATGGTTAAACCCACCAACCAGATGGATACTATCAATCGTACAGGGATTGAATGGGGATCCCAGCTACATTAGCAATTTTTTTAAATGTACGTTAGTTTACCTGATGTTTATTGGCTAAATCCGATATAACCAATTTTGCAGTGGGTTGCACATAACCCTTTATATATATATATTATGAAATCCTAATTAAATAAACATTAAATCTCCATGTTTGTTTTGTGTTTTAAGTTTTAAGGGTTGTTCTTGAAATGTTGCCCCACAAATATCCAGAACACCGAAATAGTGTAGTAGAGTGGGAGTCTAGCATTCCACGGTCCAATGATAGTGGTTATGTATGTTGTATGGTCCAAACAAATGGGGTTGTCGCAAGCAGCATTCAGCTTCTTGTGCTGAGAACCCCAGCCCTCATTCCCTCCACCTCAAAACCCTAGGGCTTTGAACAGCCCTCATGTTGAAACCCTACCGCAATGGCTACAAGGGTGGTCAACGCAAACGCTGCAACGGCTACTTGAACTATAATGATTTTGCAGAACAATAAAGCATCTCTCTATGTATATATTAATATATATATATAGTGTAATTATTTTAATGTATTTTATTGTATAGGATATATGAGAATTTCATTTCATGTTTAACCAATGTACTAACTTTAACTTTACAAAGCTTGAAATGGCTCATCCCATTGGCTCCTCAGGTGGTCCTTCATGGGTGACTCCGCTTCCAGAAGTTGATTTTCTTCGAGCGGCGCCCAAAGTGTTTGGCGCGCGCTTCGCTGTATCTTTAAGCGTGGCAGAAAATGTGGGCAGCTGAGAGTTGAAGCCATCGCGAACATACCACGAACGAACGAGTTTGGTGGAGTTTTTTGGCCAATTATCTGGTAATCTATTGGCAATCTAATTAACATATAGCTATGGTATAGATTGCCCATAGTTCGATGATTTTACTATATTTTACTATAAACATGGTGATTTTCTATAGCTCTGTTCAATGACTAGACTTGACTGGTGGGGTTCGAAGCGTCAATAGCGAGCCGGCCAGGTGGAGCCGTGAGATGCCAATTCTTTTCGACCGTCCCCACTTAAAAAACCCCACATGTTGGGTTCTCAACTACAGCATGTCTATATTCACAGATATGTACTGTATTTATTGTATGTATATCCCTACATCATCGATTTACCAACCTAGTTCAACCTACTCCACATCCCGATGATTTAATGCCGACCTGTTTGTAGTGTTTTCGATGAACCCTTGGGCAATCGCTCCACTTGGGCTTTCAGCTGCACTGTAAAGGATGTGATACAGTTGAGTATATACTGTTAATAAGTGCTGATGGTATGATCTTATCTACTCTTCACAACTCCTTGGCGCTTGGCATATCTTTCATGTTCAAGATTTGTCCAAGATCCAAGATCTTGGCTTCACCCAGCATGATGTAAGTTTTATGATGGAACCAGACAGATTGATAGAAAACAGATCCAACACTGGAGATTCCAGAGGTTTCATCATTTCTTCAACAACTTTTCCCAAGATATTGGCATATTGGCATCGGCCATTGCACGTCGCTGTTCAATGTACAGCCTGTGATGCAGCACTGATGACCAGGGTTTGGAGCCCAAGGCTGTTTTTTTCGTGTGAAAAGACCATGGGAATCAGGGACTGGTGATTTTTTTCACCAAACAAATGGTGATGCACTGGTTATTTGGACCCAGACCTAGCTGTGAAGCATTTTTGGAGATGGAGCAGAAATTCAACTGATGAACCATGGGAATTCTTGATGATTTTTTTGGGCCGTTGAACCAGTTCCCCCTTAATTCATGGAGGCTCCAAAAGAAAACCGAGTTATACATAGTTATACCATGGTTATACCCATTAATGCCAATTAAATCCAATTAATAGCTATTAATAACCCCATTAGCAACCGTTAATGCCCATAACCATTCATTGAATACTCACAATCCCCTCAAAAACCGTTAAACACCGCAGCGTTCCCAAGGTTCCAAGCCCCGGTCCGCAGCGAAAACGGCCACCGGTCAGGTGGAAGACTGGGGTTTTTCACTAGAAATCCCCAGATGGGAGAAGAATGGGAGAAACATGGGGAAATGAAAGTGTTTTTTTTGTAGGATCCAGTTTTTTAAATTCCATAGGTGGGATAATCACATTATTGGATCACTATATATATATATCCTGTAAATGAGTGGTAAATAATGTAAATAAATGTGCCTTTTTAAGTGGATTTTGATCATCACTTGAGAAAGTATCTGAATCCGTTGGAGATGAAATTACCTCTTTCTTGTTGGGCGATGTCAAGAATTGAAACTAGAACATTTACCAACCCGGGTTAAAGATTGATCGATTTTTCAGTGTTTCTTGAGATTTTGGAACCTTCATGAATTCTTGCCAAGAAGACGCCTGGAAATTTGGTGTCCCTCTTACGACCTACACATTCTCAGTTACATGAAAGGGTTTCCCGACGCTAACCCTTTACATGTTTTATATTGTTTTATCATAATTCCCTGGATGTCCATTTTCCCAGCATTTTCCCATACTATGCCCATGTGCTAATACGGTGCCCATAGTGATTTCCCATGGTCCCTCACTATTCAGATGCCACTTGTTGCCCCCAGAATTGGTCGAAGGGAAAGTCTTATCCGAATGCCAGTTTCAATGGTTAAATGACCCCAGCAAAACCAAGCCATTGAATTGGCAGTGTGTCAAAACCTTGTACCCCTGGTGAACATCAAAATAGCTGGTAAATGGATGTTCATCCCACTAAAAATGGTATTTATAGGTATTGACCCATACCCAATTCAGTACATGAATTTCACATAATATGATTAATATGCCGATTCAGTTCCGACCCTATGATTAACTGCTACGCACTATTTTTTTCAGTATTTACCCAGTTATTACCAATCAAATTTACCCAGTTATTGGATAGTAATGATTCTGACCCATCCCAGAAGTAGAGATGGCAATTGGTTACCCACCATAATTAGCCTGTGCTAAATAAACCCAATGCGAATAACTATCATTACCATAATAATCATTAATTACCCGGGTAATTACAAATATGTTCCCAGCAAGACTTACCTACCCAATTGTCAACCTTCAAATATCTCAGGAACTGCCGATATTCAGTATTCTCCCAAGTACTGCTACTAATATACCAATATCCAAACAACAAAAAGTCTCATTTCACAAGTATTGAACTAACTTCCTATCCCATAGGATCCATGTATGCTATATATGGTAACATTTACCATCAATATACCCCCAATGTTAGCATATATACCATACATGGATCCTATGGGTATATGACATCAACATTTTGTAACATCCCAACATTTCTGATTCCCATCCCGCAGGAGACCAGGTTCCAAGGAACACAGCCTGCTGGGCGGCGCCGCCACGGCCACGGCCACGGCCACGACCACCACGTCGCCGGGCGCAGGCGCCGCAGCCACGACCGTGGCGACAGCGGCCAAGTGGGGCGGCCCAAACGTTGGAGGAAAGTGACATGTGACATAGAAAGAACATCATCAATTGTTGGTGTCTATATATGACTATTTCCATAACATGGATAAAAAGAAATGTGTTCAGACATATATAGAAACCTCGTCTATTTTTTTCATATCCTCGGTTTTTTGTAGGTTTTGGAGTCTCAAGGTGTATTTGTAGAACGCATGAATGATCTGCAAACGTCGTTTTCAGCGGCAAAGAGAGATCTTTGAGGGTGGCCATGGTCATGTCTGTTGACCACAGGTTCCCAACTCAACTGGGAATCAAATCATCTAAAACCAGTAATGGAAGTAATGGACTGGTCGACCATGGGGACGACCATGGGGATACCTTACTGAACGTGGGAGAAATGGCCGAACATGGACGGCCTGAGCCTGGCCAAGGCCCCAAAGGTCTTCAAACTCTGTTGGATCTGTGGTCTCCTCGGATGTTTTTCCGTGTCGTCAGTTGGAAAAAACAGAGGGTAGACTGACGCAGTGAAATTGGCACTGGATGAACAGTTGTTTGCCGTGCTCAACATTTAAGCAGTTCCCTTGTAATTGAGCTGAAAACTATGAGGCACTAGGGCAACAGGTTCAGGATCAACTTCTGCAATATGCAGTTCCTCACATTGCTTCACAAACAAGTGCATGTTACAAGCTAGTGACACAAACCATCCCCCAGCCCTGTTGCCCTCTCTAAAATGACCCGACTTTCCAGTCCCTGATTTCAAGAGGCTAAAGATTTGCAAAGAACAGTTTGCCCTATTGCCATGCAGTTGAGATCAGTTGAGTATACTTAATGTATACTTAATGTATCTTAATGTCAAAAAAGAGCATGTTTCCTTCAGCCGATCCATTGTCAAATCAAGGGTTCAATCGTACCATGGGGCTCAGCCATTGGGCAAGGTGCGTCCTAAGACCTTCGGAGGCTAAGACCATGGGAAACCACAGGTTTGGGTGATTTTTTCTGGCACCCAATTGTGACCAAGATATGATTATGCAATAGATGTATGTCACCAGCGATGGTGGGTAGTCGGGTCTCTACATTACATCACAAGGTGTGTATATATATATATATAGATAGATATAGATATAGATATTATTAATTTGATGTGGGTTCATATTTCACCAAGTCCCTTCATTTCGCTTTATACTACTAATAATATTACATGGTCATTTTTTCCATCTGCCACATCTAAAATCTAGAGACATATCCATGTTTGCCCCGCGCCTTTGTCAAACATTGCCATATGGGAAATCCCAAAGCCTTTGACATTTACAGATGATTCCGCTATCAAAAGGTTTGGATTTTCCATCATGTATTGCAATTGGGATTGTTAAGCTGACATAATTCAACTGGGCGAACAACAAACGATATAACATGATATGATTCTTCTTGAAATGATTCAACTGGGCTATATATATATATCTTATATAAACACATATTATATATATATATATTATACATTATACATGATATAACATGATATAGATATTCCCTTGGCATCTTCCAAGCTTCGTACCTTTGACGAATCCATTGTGTTTCAAACCGCCAGGCGGCAGGCCCACCACCTGGCAGGCCTCGGCCTCCTCCCCCGAGGCCACTTATAGGAAAGCTCCATTTGGGGAAACAGATGCCAAACAAACTTCAAAAAAGCGGCGAAAAATAGCGGCTGAAACTGAGAAGTGAGTTTTTCATTGACTGAGAAGTTGCGGCTGAAACAAGATCTTGGACTTGGAGGGTTCCAGACGGTTCAAGCACTGCTGCCACGAACGGGGGGTCAGTTTGGAATATGCTGGGCAAAGACTCGGTTTGGATGGCCGGGAGGGGTCCAAATCATGGTCTGATGTGATGTACTATGAGTCAAACGCCTATATAGACAGCGGGTCTTACACCCAATGCGTAAAGGCCAATCATTTGTGAGTGCTGGTATGGTTTTTGCGGATCATCGTGAAAGTTGAATCTGCATTTTACTTGATCTCTTTGAAAGACAGTTTTCCCCAGCCCCAGATCTTGTCCGAAGCTATTTGATCAAATTTCATGGATTGAGGAGAAAATCGAAAGAAAACATAGAAAACAATCGAGTTGTTACTGGGTTTTACCGTCAAAATTTGGATCAGGACGATGGAGGAACGGGTGGTGCAGGTGCCATGTCCGCCGCTGGGATGCTCCTGCAACATGGATGACTGCACCCGGATTGGATAAGGGCGGGTACAATATATGCATAGGAATGTCTCTGATGTCTATGATGTGAATTGTGTCTGTGTAAATGTGTATATCACAGATAACTATATTCCACATATATATATATAGTAATATATGCTGTATATATATACATACATATGTAATCATATGTATATATATATAATCACACACTCTCTGGTAATCAAACGCGGCAATGGAACATCTCCTCTTTACAGATGATTTTCCTATTAAAGCCTCCCCAGTTCGGGAATTTCCGGTTGCCATGTTTGATTCCCGCAGGGTATACAGACACCGAGCGTTTTTCGGCTCGAAAGCTGCAGAGACCAGACAGTTTGGCCATCCAAATCCAAGGCAAAGTCACCAAGAACTGATCACGGAAAATGGGTGAATCTTGATGAATCAATGCCTCGAATCCAACATTCACTGGGTAAATCCATGGTAAATCCTGGATTTGGTGAATGTCTTGATCATTCTTTGCCATACCTGAAATTCCAAGACATGCTGAATCAATGCAACTAAGCGCACTTGGAACGACCATGATCAACGCGCGGAGCAAGTCCGAAGCGGAAAGGGCCCATGACTGACGCGTCGGGCTTTGCAATGACGAAATTTGACCAACTCGTCTTTGAGCTGACGCAGGTGAGGGCGCCTGATCCACTATGCTGTTTTTTGCGGTTTCATGGGCAGTGTATATTATGTAATGTTCTTTAAGAATCCGGTGATATGAGATGTAATATGATTATTCATTAAATGATAGATATGATAATTATATATATATATACAATATATAGTAACATATAATCCATGTAATATATACAACCTTCAAGATTTTGGAGGCTTACATTCACAATGCCCAGCTGGCCCAGCTGGGTTTTGTCGCCTTTTTCAATACAAAGCTATGACGGGGCTGCACCTGATGGATCAGTTCCTGTTTAAAACTGTTTGTTGAGCGATGGTGTGCCGGTGTAGCAGTGGTGACTGACCATGGGTCCGAAGCATAGTTTGCTTGGATGCCAACGAATGGTAAGTTGTTATTTGGTGAACGGGCTTGAGTTCAGACATTTTCGCTAAAATTTGGAGTGTCACCTCTATCCAGTGTCTTGGTCGCATTCACAATTTCATCCTGCTTGAAACAGTGTGAAACCACCACCACCCCCGAAACATCGGCGTGACCACCGCCAGGAGCATCAGCGAGTCATCAGTCTCTTGGGCAAAGGTGGGTTGGAGAAGTGGTGGATTTATTCAGCTGTTGATAGTGGTTGATGATTAACTCATAAATGCGAATACCCTCTGGTAATTTAACATAGCTATTGAAAATGGCCATTTATAGTGAGTTTTCCCATGAAAAATGGTGATTTTCCATAGTTATGTTAAATTACCAGAGGGTAACACCAAAGAAAACCAACCAAAATGTGGGTTTCATGTGGTTTCATCTTCTTGCTGGTTGGTGGTTAATACGCCCTATTTACCGAAACTTGTTTTTGGACGGGTCACCGACCTGCGGGATGTAGAAGCCTGCCACGCGGGCCCCCAATCTCGAGAAATCAGAAGTCAATGCTTTGCAACTGCATCTCAGCCCAGGATGTTGGCAAGAAGAGCACAACAAAATTTGGCAGCAACTTTCGGTTTTCAGACCTCAAATTCAGGCGCGGCGCCGGAAGCCTGGAAGGCCAGAGCTAGACAGTTGAATGTGGGATTACAGTATTCAGTATTCACAATCCCCAGAACTAGGGCAATTTCACCGGGCAAATCTAAATATATGGCAGTATATAGTGGCGCATGGGTCTGTCCAAAAACAGGGTATCTCAAAATCCAGTGGTCAACATTTTCCCGCAGCCGGGCAGAATCTGGGCGACCTGGTCAACATCTTCTCTTGCACAGCTATGTATCCCCGAACGACGTTACCCTTGTATCAGATTCTTGCGGGATACGATTTCGATATGTATGGAATTCACAATCCCACGCAAAGTCTGTGATCTACCCAATTCTGATACAGTTGCATCCCCGATTGATCCGTAGTTTAGCGATTCAAGTGCAATTTGCGATAGTTCTTTGTCCACTCTTCTCCATATATGCCCATGTTTAAGTTTCCAAGGGGAGTCCAAACAGGTATTGGTTCTGCATCCCCTTGCATCTACTGAATATTGACTTGATGTTCAGTTATATCCACATAGATATTATATCATGATATTTTATATCAAATTGTATCCCCCTGAATTATTCCCCTCATATCCACTACATATCTACTATAGATATATCTATATCTAAATATCTACTAAATCATGGGGATATTTACACTAAATCTACTATAGAACTAGTGTACATATCTACTATATATATATAAATAACTATATATATATATAGTTAAGACCCAGTAAATATTTAGTGTATCAATTTAAATTTTAGTTAAATACTATAAATAACTATATCGTGTATATATCTACCATATATGTCTACTATATATATGTCTCCTTTTAACGTCCACGTAACCCTGCACCGTCGGCTGAAAAACCAGGCGCTCAATGAGAATTCCGTTGAGATGCCCCGCGAACGTTCTCCCGAGTGCCCCGAACGCCAGGTTTATGTTTGGACGAATTTTCACCAGCCTGGGGAATGTGTAGGTCATATATGGATATATATATATATGTATTTATAGGTGTTACATGTAGATATATATGATGATATTGATGTATTGATTATTATTGATTATAGTAATTTATCATATAATCTATTTCTGGGTGGCCAAATCTAGTTCTGAGGAGCCTCCCTTATATAATTGTATATTACAGTAGATACACACATATATATATATATATAGATATTGCAATGTATATATATATATATATATGCTAAAATTACAGGGATGTGTATGCAACAAAATGCGGGGAATTAACTATCCAAAAGGGGGATAGAATGGAGATATATAATGGGTATGTAGTATATGTAGCCAATGGTATAAGGACATATTGACCAATAAAGTATGCGGGGATGATTTTATGTTCCCGGGTTTAAGTAATAACCCACATGGTGATTATTCATGTCAATGGGATTTAAAGAGTTTACCTCCGGTGTCAAACATGGCTAGCTGGGAAATCCCTGAACTATAGCTGGGCATCTATAATCATTGAACTAAATAGGGAATTGTCATGAGTTTTCCATGACCATCTTTGATTACCAGATGGTAACCAATAAAATGTGGGAGATGATGACTTTGGGTGCTTCGTGAAAATTAAGCCTTGAGAAAATATCTCAAGGCTGTGATTTATAGACAACCAAAAACAATCGAAAACATGGATATATCTGATACATATACAGTTTCAATGGCGTGGCAGGTGTTATATGTCAATAGCTGGTCATTTTGTCCTTTACTTGGGAGGTACCTAAGAAATAATGACAACGACACAATGAATTATGACACGGCAATTTCTGCTGTTCCAAGTCAAATTCTTGCTTATGTTGGTCATTCATTTTTAGTGTAGGACTAGTTAGCCATTCCTGATGGCCAACCAGCTCAGTGATCGGTGGCGATTGGTTTCCCCACGTTTGCTGGTTGACTCCCTGTGAATATCATGTTATGAATTTAAGCCACAGCCATATCGCTACGAGTCGTCATTGGGCATCACAATAATTAATATAATGTCAACCCTGGATTAATAAACCCTTAGGCTGTTTAATTGGGGGGGTACCATTTAAGTATTGGATTATGACTATTGGAGGAGTACCCCCCTAATGAATAAACCATGGTTTATTAATCCGGGGTTGACATTGTAATTAATGGTATTCTTTGCGATCCTAGAATTTCGGTTTGACTCTTTTGACTGTTGTGACCTATGCCTTGTTTTTTGATGCCCCCGTTGGACCATGCTATTCTATGTCCCGTGCAGTTCCCACTGGCCGTGGAGTGAAAGCTGATGGGTTAGTAAGTCCCAAAAACTCGGAGAAAAACAGCGAAAACAGCGCCAACACCTTCCCTTTCAACATCTTCCAACCATCCCAAATCTTAAAAAATAATCCGAATAAAAACATCCCATCTTCCAAACATCCAATTTCATCCAATTTCCAATTTCCAAATCCAAAGAATTTCCAGCCTTGACCCAGGCCCGGGGTGGATGTCCTGAAGAGCACCGCAGCGGCGAGCCGGCTCAGAAGGCCGTCGCTTCCGAGGTGCGCGATGGGTGGGGGGTCCTTAGGAAAATGATCTATTTAAGGAGAATTCAAGAGATACCCGGCCTGGTAAACATACAAAAAGCTATTGAAAATGGCCATTGATTTCGTGAGTTTTCCCATGAAAAATGGGTGGATTTTCCATTGCTATGTAAACGTTTACCAGAGGGTATATAGATCCCATGACGGATCCATGGTGCTGGTATATATATATATATATGCTAACATGACTGGGGTATATTGATGGGATCCATGTTACCATATATAGCATACATGGATCTTATGGGGATATGATTGTCATTGATTTTCCATATTATGAAAATCTGATATAGTTTGAGATATATAACTTAATTAATTTGCTGGATAAAATGATGTATCAGGTTCCAAAGTTTTTTTTTCGACGTTTCCGTTTGAGTGACTGGGGTACAACTATAGGTACCATTCCACGCCATTCTTGTGTGTGGCAAGTACCAGGGCCAAGAACTGTCACGAGACGGTTCAGACATGTTTGACTCTATATCTGGAAGCAATCTTAATATCTTGCGTTCGACCCTGTGTTTTGCGGACTGCTTAAACCAATTAGACCCTGTGTATTTTGTATTGTTGGTTGGTATCACGGGATCGGATTCCCTCTTTCCGTGTGTACTCTCCCTCGCCATGAAAAGCCAATGAGCACAAACCCATCAATACGCATCCACTACGCACCCATACAAACCCGCGACAAACCTATAGTTGTCAATATTATAGTGGTAACCTCACCATTATCCCCATTTTGATGGGTGAATTATATAATTTCACCAGCATACCCATCTTTTCTGGTTGATGCTCTGTGGCCTCGTCGCCAAGGGCCCTAATTGAAACCCCTGCTCATCGCAGTAAAGACAATCCCGACTATCCCCAGTATCCCCATTAACCCCATTATCCACATATTTGTTGGAAAGACCTTCCCATCTTTCTTCGTCAATTGCTGAACTCATACCCCTAACAATCCCATTTTCCTAAGAGATGTTTTCAAAGTTTTCCCTCAATACTTGCTTGCTTGCTTGGTTCAAACCATCAAATTCCTCTTAAAAGCACCATCTCTGAGGCTATCCTCTACCTGAATTGGATGATCGGACAATTTTACTGGAACTCCCTAGAATTACCCTCAGAAACCATTTGTTTCCGCCAGATTCCCAAACCAAACACAGTGAACCAAGTGGTGGCCCGAAATGCCAGTTATAAGCCAGTTATAAGCCAGTTATAAGCCAGTTATAAGCCAGTTATAAGCCAGTTAGTCACCCCATTTATGGCATGATCCTTCAAAATCCCCCAATTTTTTTTGGGAATGTCACCAGTTCCACCCCCCTCCCTGTGGCACGAGGCCCTCGCCCCCGGAGATCGACGTGGAGCCGCCCCCGAGCCACGACTTGTTGCCGCTGCAACTGGCGGAGCGGCGGCCGAGCACCTGCTGCGTGGCCGGTAGGATCTCCTGCAGTGGGGTTACCACAAGATATTTGGAGATTATTTTTTTGTTGGGAAGAACAATAGGGATATTTTTGAAGAACAATAATTAGGGATATGAAGAATTATATAAGCAACTAGGAATTCTGATCATGTATGATAAACATTGATAAACCAGAAGAATCCCATCCCCCTAGTAACTAGTTATCATTCACAGCCCCTATTTAAACCGGTAAAACCCGGGTAAATGGTCCCAACTATGTGGTCATGGTTTCTTGGGGGATGTAGGGGGATGGAATTAGTACCATTTGATGGGGATATTTGATGGTATGAAACTCATATTTGTTTGTTGATTTTTGCTGTTTGATGATACCTGATGGGGATTTAAACCACTTGTATTTTTTCTTTCAAAACCTTCCAAACAACACGGGGATATAGTTGATACGTGGTGGTTGGTTGATGCTTATAGGGAGTTCGATTTGATATATATATATGTCTATATAGGTGCTTATTACAATCCATCGTCTATCGGATGGAATTGTAATGTATGGGTTTGTCTGAAAGTTGTACATGATAGGTAATTTACCTAATAAATTCTCAAGTGAACAAGACAACCTGATTTGCCACGACCGTTTCTTTTTCTTTTCGGAAACGTCTTTTGGGTATCAATGGGGGAACCAGGTATATATATATATACATATGATTATATATAGTTATATATACATATACATATATAAATAATTATGTAACAATTCTAGGTATATAGGTATATATATATATACATAATATATATAGGTATATATATATATATGATATCCTAGTCATTTCTACTGGGAAGATCATGACAAACCATCCAATTTCGTGGCGAAGCATTCTTCTTGGACAACCAAATATGCTGCCTCAAAACATAGGGATTCATCCACTGGTGTAATTGGCATGCATGGACGATTTAAAGGGACTTGAATTTGACAAGCACTATACATATGTATAACTGTATAACCCGTATATTTATTGGGGAATGTTGGGCATATGTCACATATTAGTATGGTACATGATATCTGGTTGGTGGTTTGGAACATTTTTTGTTTTTCCATATATTGGGAATAATCATCCCAAGTGACTTTCATATTTTTCAGAGGGGTTCAAACCACCAACCAGATACCATTATGGTTTGATTGATTGTATATCACCAACAAGCATCGGACCAATGACATGCATTCCATGCTAATGTAATGTGATACGATTGAAGGATATTAGTGGGATATTGCCGGCAGCATGATGATTTGTCGATAAAATGAGGGACAACAACTCGAATTCATGGCAATTTTTCAGACAAACCGTGTAAACCCATGTGATTTGCGATGCGAAATTCACAACTGCTGAGAATTATTAGATAAGTAACAGGATACACCCAGAAGCCTCCACAGGGTCTATGTTTATTTTCCAAAATCGATGCTTCAGACCAGAGAATTGCCAATTTCCTGGGTGATAGACCAGCCAAAAAAGGGGTTAGAGAAGCAACCAGCATCAACCACACATTTTTTGCCGTTTCTGTAAAATCTCCATGTGTTTTACTATTTTTGAGCTATTTTTCGATGAAATGTCCATGAGTTTCTGGAGGGTTTAAACAGTTCAAACCATGATTTTCCCATGAATTTTCCCATGGTTTTCCAAGATTTTCTCCATGAACATAGCATGGATTTCCCATGCCCCGGTGCCACGGCGTGCCGCTGAGGTTCCTCTAGGGCCTCCACGAACTCCAGCGCCACCAGCTCGCCACGGAGGAGGCTGAGCAGCGGCTTTCTGGCCTCGATTCCAGATGAAGGTGGGACCATGTGGGACCTGATTTTGGGGATCTTTTCTGGGATGTTGGTGGTACCCTCTGGTAATTTAACGTAGCTATTGAAAATGACCATTAATAGTGGATTTTCCCATTAAACATGGTGATTTTCAATAGCTATGTTAAATTACCAGAGGGTAAATATTTATATATTATTATAATTAATTATATATATACACATATAACCATAGTGGGATTGGGATGTGTATATGTGTATATATATAATTATATATAGATATTACTAAATTACCCTGGGGTAAAATACGAAGATAGATGTGAACAATCAAGCATTTGTAGATGATTTTCCTAGGGTCCTAGCACAGGCTTTCCACATCTACGTTCGTTTACCCTAGCGTCGATGTGGGATTCAGGGGATCCCACTGGTGAGGAACTGGGGCACTAACCAGGGTTGTTAACCCGTGACTCGTTGAATATAGTGGGATTTTCCCGGGGATGTCAGTGGGATATATCTGGGCAGGGATATGTCTGGGATATATCTGGGATGTTCAAATTCTAAGTGATATCCTCCTGAAAATTCACGATGTGGACCTACCATGAAAGTATATTATTTTCCAACGCCAATGAATTTTCACATATATTCGCATTTCTACCAGAGGCTGATCGGATTTGTTTTGGATATTGTTGGGATATCTCCGGGATTTAACAAAGGGACATATCTTGGATATAACCGACCACAATGTAGGACAATAACCAAGCACAGTAATGGTTCCTAGTGGGAGAATGCATCTGGGATTCCAAAAAGGGGATAACCGACAAAAAATGACTTTATATAATGAGACATATCCCAATATATCCGCAACACAAACAATTTTTGGGTTGGAAGATGGGATGGGTCATGGTAAGGTAGTGTATGTATATAATCTATATCTATAAAAAAACATATAATATAGTTGCTCTCCACTGTTGATTAATAGTTTATGCTGTCATATGATATCTCATGGTATCCCTTCCATGGAGATGGGTCATGCTGTGATTTTCCAGAAGAGGAAGCTGCATATTCAGCAGACCACGCCCGTCGAAAGGGTAGCAACTTGATGGTATGTATCAGACCATTCCGAAATGGCTTCAGTATCCCGCAACACATTGACTATAATATTCCTTCGCAAAACCATCGATTTCAGCGGAACAGGTTTCAGTTCCCAGATTTGGATCCCAACCTACGACCAGCTCAGCTGTTCCCCCCCAGGTGAGGAGGAGACTTCCCATGAGGTGAAGCGTCCAAGCTTCCTCAATGTCCCAACGCTGGCTGCACCAGAGAAGCACGTGAAGATTGGAGCTGTGGAGGTCGCGCCCAAAACGCTGACACCATGGTCTTGGATGGCTCAGATCATGGTTTTTCCCGTGGGGATATATATACCCTCTGGTAAACTAAACATACAAAAAGCTATTGAAAATGGCCATAGAAATAGTGGATTTTCCCATGAAAAATGGGTGGATTTTCCATAGTTATGTAAACGTTTACCAGAGGGTATGGTCTCATTTTAGGGTTGATGCACATACCTGACCAAATCGTACATATTATACATTGTGGAGAATTGGTGATTCTATGTCAATCATGTGCATCTGCAGTCTGCATATTTTCATTTGTGCAAGATATGTATGTCGCCATTCTCACTCATTTGTTGTGATACCCGTAAGTCTACGAACTGTCTAGGTGTGACTTCATTTAGACAATTTGTACTGTACCGACCTCACGACCGAGCTCACCATCAATGGTACCGATCAAGTTGATGCCCAAAAAATCAGTTGTGGGATTCATGACAGCATATCAAGTTTGGCAATTGACCATATGGCAACCCCCCAAAAAGATAAGTAAAATCCTAGCAAAGTAGTGATCAATCACTTTTCTTATTGGGGAGAAGTTACTAAAAGTTAATGAGGAACAACAACCCAGTTGCAGATGGGTTATCAGGCCATTTCCTCACCAGTTGCAACCCAGATGATCAGCCGGATTTGTGAGGCCTTATCAGATCCTGAGCTATTTCCCATTTGCAAGCCATCAAATTGTCAGGGTTAATTCGTTATTCGCCATTCCCCATCAAGACATCCAGTTTTTTTTACATATTCATGACACATCAAACATCAACAATTCATGAAATGTGGTCATGACGAAGATATTCGCCATATTCATGACACATTTTCGCTTGGGGTTGAAAAAAGTTTTGGATCATATCGTCAACAACTATCAGTTTAACTGGGTTCTAACGTTTTTATGGTTCACACAAGAAAAACACATCTCATTGTTGGGACCGGGCTGTGGAACCCAGGAGGTGGAAGTGGCTGAGCGTCGCCGCCAAAGACCCTCCACCTCGGATGCTACGTCATAAGCTGGAAGCGTCAGGGTATCAAACCTTAAACATCTTAATGTGGATACAACAAGGTCATAAACCACTCATGACGGGGAATGGCAAACGTACCACATAAAAATGGTGATGACCGGGGGATGGTTTATTATTGTTTTACCCACATTGTATGATATGGCAATATGATGCAATATTGGGGTTTCTCGAAATGGGGGATCCCCAAGTCGCCATGGGTTTCAGTTCTAAAATGGGCTATATAATGTTATATAATTTTTGGATGATTTGGGGCTACCACCCATCAAAAGACACCTCGATGGACTTAGCATGCTCAATATGGGGTGTACTATATATATATATAATATATATATATATTTACCCTCTGGTTATTTAACATAGCCATGGAAAATGGCCCATTTATAGATGGTTTACCTATTAAAAATGGTGATTTTCCATGGCTATGTTAAATAACAAGATGGTATATTTATTTAAGCTGTTAAATATGGATCAAAAAGCAAGGATCATGGCGATATACTATAGGATATAGTGAATGGATATTCATGGGATATAATTACTGGATATTCATGTGCAGTCTGTGGGTTTTGTCCAGAAATGGGGGGGATTTGCGCGGCTGGATTGAATGGGGTGCTCTGTTTTCACACAAAGCCATTTCTGAAACCACCAACCATTTCGTGGGTTCCGCTGAAGTTCAGCGGGCACTTTCCTCTCAGCCATCAATGTGTACCTCATTTGGTATTTTTTTCATGATTGTTGACTGTGTAAACCAGGGCAAATCCAAATCTGAACATCTTTAGCTTATATCAGCATGTTTGATCCACGCCATTTTGCAACAATTAATCGCATGAATTTTTACCTGTACCAGATGGCTTTTGCTCCAGATATTGGTTGTGGAGGGCAGAGAGGGACCAAACTATACATACAATATATATATATATGTTGGTTAGATCTTGTCCAGTATAATTATACACCCTTTGAGATCCTTTGTTTGGTGTGGCAAAACATGGGTGGCTTGCTCAAAGTTATTATATGACAACTCCAGAAAAAATGGATGGGACCACTTCCAGGTGGCCTTTTCAGTACCTGGCCGGACCAGGAATCAGCTGTGCACACGACCCCCACTGGAAGGCGCTTCTCAAAGTCGGAGGCTGCGTCAGCAACTGGGCCAGCAAATGGGCTTCAACACGGGGTGTTTACCCCCTCTGGTTTAGGAGGTTAATGTTAGTAAAGCAATAGTGTTTACCATCCCCAATTTCACCATACAAGCCATAAGGGTGGTTTATGATTGCTTTCCCCAGCAAGATCCCCAAAAGTGTTTCCAGACGGTTCCCCAAATGTTGGCATCTTTTTTAAGGGGTTGTTATAGTGGCTATAAATGGAGGAATAGACTGACCAATGGTGATATTCTTGGTGATACAAGAATTGGATATGTATGTATACATATATGATATTATGACATTGCAGTAGTGGATCTCAATGGGATATATTAGCAACATAATGCAACATGGGTTTGGCCAGAATTGGTGGATTTAGCCCGAATATGAAGCAAATGAAACATAGGGAACACGAGCTTTCAACCCAGTCTGTTTTGGGTTAAGTTATCCTCCATTTTTTGTTGACAAACCTGCATGGTAAACAACCTGGTCTTGTCATAAGCGTGTGGTTGAACACAGAAAACTGAGATGAATGCTTGGTGATTAAATTCAAATTAAATTAGTCAACATTGTGATTCTACCAGTAATAAGTTTTTGGTCAAACACTGAGGTGGCAAACAATGGAGGGCTTGAATAGAGAAAGCAGATGGGAACTCCAGCGGCTCCATTTCACAAATTCCCACATTGCTTTCCATTAGATTAGTCTCCCAACAAGTCGTTGTATAAGTACTATCCCCCACAAAAAATCGCCAAAAAAAGTTCCTTTCCATCCGATGTTTGGCCCTGGGGCATCCCTGGGACGATCCTGAGGCCCCGAGTATTTCCCTGGAGCTTAGCGAACGGCTGGCGAAGATTTTCATGGTGGAGGAGCCGGATGCAAAGGCGCGCTGGCGCGCAGTGTGGCGGTGGAGATCGAAATGGCGAAGTTGTTGGTTTTTAAATGATAGCCATAGGCGAATGATGTTGGGTTAGTGGGTCAATGAACCAACTGATAACGAAGGGGGCGTGCCACCTTGTAGATATTTTTTTCGTACCGACCAAGATAGCTAGAAAAATCTAGATAACCCCCGCACAAGATAATCCCAACCAAAAATCATGAAAGAATGATGATCAAGATGATCCAATCCTGGCTATCAAGCCATTGGTGAGTGACACCCCGCTACTAACATGATACGCAGTATGCTGGCGCAAAGGCTAGGTACCTCCAGCTCCAGCCCCCATACGGCCCCATAGGATCCCATAGGTTCAGAAATCTCTGAAACACATCATTGACTGACCGAACCCCACAGCAGGGAGACATAGATATTTGATGAAATTTCCACACACACATATATATATAATATATATATATATATATTAATATATATATATATATGTATACAGACATATAAACGAGATATGAGATACAGTATGTTTGATATTGCATGCAATACATAGAAATGAACAGTCAATCCATTATACACATATGTAACTATAGTATGTCATACATTGTTATACTATATCTACAACTAAATGCTATACATCTATAACTGTTTTGCAGTTGGACACTGCTGGTATCAGCTGCTATCTTTGTTGAAGGTCGTCACTGCCCCAGAACTGGTCACAGTCATGCAGAGGAGAGCTGGGATTCCTGAGGGTCTACCATCAATGGGGATTTTTCTGTATAGAAAACCATCGATTTGATGCAGATATTCCGTGAATATATGCTAGGTATATAATGATATATATCCCATAGGATCCATGTATGGTATATATGCTAACATTTACCATCAATATACCCCAAATGTTAGCATATATACCATACATGGATCCTATGGGTATATATATATAGTCAATATAAACAGATAGCCTCCGATGATTTAACACTTCGCGAATGTGAAATTCTGGCTCAACGATGGATGAATTACCTGATTTTTAGACGGTGATTGTCCAGTTCGCAAACGGTTTTTTATTGCCAGAGAGTATCCAACATGTATGGCCATTTCAGGTACCTAAATTGGAGGCACCTGCCATACACAAGGCCCATGTGTAAGGACTTACTGTAAGGGTCCTGAAGATCCAACAAGATCAATAGGAACTATACGTCAGTTTCATGTTATCCACGGTATCCACGTTAGTCACAGGTTTTTTGGGTCGACTTTAGGAACCCCTCATCCAATCAATCCAATCAAAATAGTAAAATCTTTCATTTTAGCGGCAAACATGAGGAACCACTAGTCGTGATGATGGTTTTTAAATCACCACACATGAAACATGATAGACTTTCACCAAATTTGATGCGTAAATCACTAAAGAATATATTCATATGATTTTGAGTAGTTTCAAAAATCGTGCTCCTTATGATCAAAATTTGCAATGGTGAACCCTCCCAGTAACCAAGGACTTGCTACTGTAAGTAGTTTGTTGCAGTGGAAAACATCCCAACTTTTATCAAATTTGGCCAAAGATTGGCAGACAGTTGGCACACCATTATCAGATTCTTCAGGTTCTACCCTTTAAGCAGTTCAATAGAGGCTGATTTATGCCTTCCTAAACATAAATCCATTCGAATCCATGGGTTTACGACAATAGGAACACAAGGACTGATCAAAATATAGCGCCAGCAATAGCAATGGGGGCCGGTCAATGAGGATTAGCTCCGAAACTTGTTAAGGTACTACCACCATCAGAAATAGATTTCTACATGTTCTCACTCTTACAAAGTATACATCAAAGATGATGAACACATTCTTGTTTGATCCAGCTTCCACATCTTCAAACGCTTCAGTTGTGACGTATCTGCCAGGAATAAACGCCTCACACGACGTGGAGTGGGTGAATACACAAAGGCCGGCATGTTGGGAATAGGTACATGCCCCAAGCTATATATATATATAAATAGAGATACACATGCACAGCACAATAGATTCAATAGATCATCAAATACCTATAGAATCCTATAGATATATTCCATACACCGAGACACTCTGACACACTCTGTGTATCTAGGAGCTTTGTTCAGGCCAAAAAGCGGCCAGGAACGAATGGAAGATGTGATCAAAGAGATGCGAATCATTGCAGCGAGGCTGTGAGGGTTGATCCAAGGGCGACTGGACCAGGGGGCCCCAAAAAATATACAAAGTGGGGCCCCCGGTCGATAGCTCAGTTAGTGAACATAAGTCCAATAACTATGGTTTATGGTAGATATAACTATACTTAATTACTGGTGTTTATAAACCAACAAACATAACTGGGGGGGCCCACATTGTAGGGACTTATGTATCCAGTGGTGAGGGGGGGAGCGATTCGGAGCTACTGAGAGTTTCCCAAGCATCTGAGAGTTTTTTTTAGCCTGCGAAAGACGGGGAATATGGGGACGTGACCATCAACACTGGTGAATTCACCAACAAAAATGGGGGTGGAATGGGTATACTATGGTGATATAATTGATATATATATATATAATATAATTATATATATATATTGCAATATACAATATTATATTATATGATATAATCTGGATATGGACAAGTTCATTATGATAAATTAAAATCATCACTAGAAATGATGGGAATTGGATGGCATCATCCCAACAGTGGCCAAGGCTTTCAGACTGCATTGCTATTATCCAGATACTACTGATATACTGGGAATGAGAATGCCACAGAGATGTTATAATGTGAAAATCTGATAAGTCATGATGTTAGTCATGTCCGATGTCACAGTCGAACATCTCCAGTTCATCTCAAACGGTGAACCGTGTCGTGAAGCGTTCACAAACAAAAAGGCTTTGTGTCGAAAAAATGATGTCCCCAAATCCAGGGGTTTGGACCAACTATTTTTTTCCATAGTGATTTCAACTTCGGGGTATTCACCTTTGGACAAACCCGTATATACCCTCTGGTTATGACTAACAGTTTGCCATGGTATAGATGGCCCATAGAAATAGAGGTTTACCGAACTTAAAAATGGTGATTTTCCATGGCTATGTTAAATAACCAGATGGTACCATAGTACAACCATCTTTCAGAGTTGGCAAAGGTTCAAAAAAAGGCCGGTAGCCTGGCCGCCTGGCCCCAAAATAGGGGTATCATGGGCTATGGCTCAAAACAACACTTCCTTACTTTATATTACTTTGCTATATGATCCAGATTGATCCAGTGTTTTCGCCTATTCATTTCATATGTCAAGATGTGAATGGTTTTTACTGCCATACTTGGAAGATCCTCCCACTAAAGCACTGAATAGCCATGGTTAGGAAGTCCACGAACTGGATGGTATCCCATTGATAGTATGCCTGCCATAAATTGAGATCGATCCACCTTCCTCAGACACTCTCAGAATGTCATAGTCCTGATGATATATATATATATATCCCATTATGTATATTAGTACATATATATATATATATACATAATTATACATATATATACATATAATTATATATATACAGTAATACATATATATATATATGATATATGTATGTCCCCACAAAATGATGGACATTCCCACTTTTGTTGCTGTTTCTGTCTCCCCACCTGGCACAGAAAAAAAAAAGCCGCGGTTGCGTAGGTTGCGCGGTGAATCGCCGAAGCGCTCGCAGCAGTTGCAGACCGTGATCTCCTGGCGGGGGGCCCTGAAAACGCACGGTTTTTGTTGCGTTTGGCCAGGAAAATAAGGGACAAAAATTGGGGGAAGATCCACCAAAGGGCGATTTCATGAAAGATGATGGGATTTTTTTTGAGGGAAGATCCGCCCTTTGGGCGACATGGATGGGGGGAAGGGGTTGTAGCGGTCGTAGATCTTAGTGGCTTCACTTATCATTGACATCATTTGCCACCTCTGAAAGTCTGAAGCTCAGGAGATCCTTTGTGGAGCTGATGTCCATCCCGGATCTGGCCACTCAGGTGGGGGCTGGCCTCCAGGATGGATGCTACCAGTAAGAACCACAAAAAGTGGGTGAATTTTTGCAGAATCCGCGTCACTTGGGGGTTGATGTGGGGGTCAGGTTGATGAATTTTGAGCACCGACATGGTGTGGGTCATTTCAGGCTTGACTGACTGTGTAATCTTCGATCGATCACCCCCGGGGTGACGAAACGGTGAATTTTAATTTTAGCATCCACCTATACTGGTACTTTGGTGTGAACTGAACATGCATGATCAAACGACCCATACTGAGAATTCACCATCAAAGGAACCATGTCTTGTTCATAGAAATCACATTGATTGGGTTGAGATTGCTCCTTTGGGTTTGTCCAAAAAGGTCCAAAAAGGTCCAAACACCTTGTAGGTTACCCAGAAATCCAATGGTTTCCATCATTTGCCGTGGACCCCTTGCAGGCACGGCCTGAAATGGTGCAGGACGCCTGAAGATTACCATTTTTCGGGGCGCGTTGATGCCCCTCTGGAAACCACAGAAAGGAAAAACATTGGGTCAGTTTAGCATCAAATCCTGGTATGGTGTACGATTTTGAGCCTCAAATTGAGGGCAAGCCTCGTGGGTTTGAACATATGAATATCTACACAGCTAGCAGGAGATGTTCAACATCCATTCCACGCTTCGCGATGAACGCGTTCAGCAAAGTGGTTATGAGGTGCGCGGTTTTTTTGGGGTACAGTGATGGTGGTGCTTGTGGGTGTTTCTGAGAATGGGATATACCACCCAAAAATGGCAATTTCAATTGGGAACAATTAACATTGTAATTAAATTATCCAATGGATGGAATGCAGTTCCCTATTTTCAGACAAAGCAATACACACAAGAAGTGCAGTAAGAACTTGGGGTAAGGATAGTGTCGACGACTGCTGCTGCTGCTGCTGCTTTGATCCTGAGCCATGAACATGACTTCCACTGCTTTGATCCAGATCGCATCTCCAGCTATTTCAGGAGCTACCTGAGGCTACCTGAATCATCTTTGGTTTCCAGCATAATCATGCATAATCCACATCAAGAACACGTACTGGATAGACACGATCCGCCCATCTAGCATCATCTAATCATAGACGTACCCACCATAAATCCCAGTTATATACAGTATTATACAGTTATATCACCAATTTTCACCATAAATATATATACACATATATACCCTCTGGTTCTTTAACATAGCTCTGGAAAAAATGTCCCATTTATAGATGATAAACATGAGGATTTACCATCAACAAATGGTGTGGCACCTCGCCCAGCCCTGCCCAGATGTTCAAGATGCGCATGATGCGGTCCAGTTTTCACCTCACACAGGCCCGCCAACCTTCGGGACCTCAAGCCTTAAGGGCCTCAACGCGAGATGTTATGCTGTCATATGCTGTAACATGATATAACCATGGAGAATTACACCTTTGATAGATTGAGGCTTGGATATCTGGAGAACATGTTCATATTTAATTTTGAAGAATTTTGATACAACCTTCGGGAGTTTTTCGGATGCATAGCTGAAGCCACCCCGCCGTCTCCCTTCCGACAGACGCGGACCTGTCGTGAGAAGATGTTAATGGTGGTGAATGGATTTGTCGCTTGAACAGCACCTGCAAAATAAGTATAGTATATATATATAGTATATATATATATAGTATATATATATAGTATATATATATAGTATATATATACACAAAATATACTATGGTGACCTCCAAAAAAGATGCAGAAGAGGTTCAATGTGCAAGGAAGAATTTGGGGATTAATTGGATTTTCTTTTTTGATCTTTTTGGGGTTGCTATACTCTGGAAGTGGTTTTCTGAACTGGCAAACATCGAGGAAACAGCCCCAGAAACCATGGTCTAGTAGAGGGCTTCCCAGTATTTGGAACCCAGCTATAGGGTGTGTTCAATATCATATTCTGGGGATGGACTTTTGCAACTTTCATGCACAGGGGTTCCAGCAGTCAACGGACACGTAGAGCCTGCGAGAAAATGATGTGACTCAGACATTTGTCAGGGTCAGCATTTAATTGCCTAAATAGACAGTTTCAGACCAAACACATCCAATTTTGGGGGTGGTTTTCCTCAACAGATTCGCCTCAGCAATGGAAAGCCTGTTGCAACCAAGGCCAGCATCAGTATCATGATGAGTCTCATTATCTTAGGACCGCGGGAGTTTGCGGAAGTTGTTTTCTGCGGTCATTGGGATGATACTCCAGTTAAAAATCTGCAGGAAACTTTTTTTCCCCCCGATCAACAAAAATTAGCTCAAACAGTTCAAACCAATCCAATGATTTTTGATTTGGGGCCACCCCAGCAATTTTGCTGGCAATAAGTGGCTGAAATGATGATGGCAGTTTGAACAGTTAGGACACTGAAATGGGCACTTGATGTTTGAGAGCGAACAATGTGAACTGCTTTCACATCTTTGGAGTCGACATTCATCTTTCGTCAACCTCTCATGATCCGACGGTAAACTGTATGAGCTTATGACGACTCACTAACCGCCATCGGCGGTCACTGCAGGATTCAGCATGGATGTGGCGCCTCAATGGGTTCCTTGGAGTGAAGCTAGAGGTGGCATTTTGGGCCAAATTTGGGTCCAGAAAAGTCTGATTTTATGGCCCGTAAAATGAACGGAATATAAACCAACGGTTTGAGAAACATGGGGGAGACCATGAATTTGTTCGTGATTCTGTTGAATATATATATATACATATATACATATATATATACATTTATACATATACATATATATATATACATTTATATATATATATACATATATATACATATATATACATATATATATACATACAATATATATATGTTAATCATATAGACATTGTTTCTACATTTGTCCGGGTTTCCCGCTTGTGCATGTTCATCCGGGATGCAACGGATTGCAGCGTATGATGCCAGAGGGGCATTCTCAACCAACTGGGAATTAGTGATGAAATTGGTCTTATTGGTGCTGGTCAAGCTCAATTCATGCGTCAATTTATATCAATTTATCGGTTTTGGTTGGCTTCTGCCCGTTATTCCCAGATTTGGGTGGCATCAAATCACACATGGATGGATTCACAACAGACGATACATTGTAAAGGCTCAAAATATCAATGCACTTCGCTCAATGTTTACGATCCAAAATTGAAAGAATGTTTCACGTCAATGTTTCGTTGCCGAGTGGTCGCAACGAAACGCTGCTTCTCCCAGAACATTCTACAGTGGGGGACCTGCAAGTTCTGGCCCAGCAATCCTTCGGACAGAAGTTCTTGAGGCTTGTGACATCAACAAATCGTGGCCTCACCCAACCCATGGACTCATTGCAAGCTGCAGGGATCCAGGAAGGAGAGCACCTCACTGCACTTGTGCAACGCGCAAAAATAGCGGCAACGAGTGAAGCCTTTGCAGCTTGGTGTTGTGGAGGAGATCGGATCGTGACATGGGGCAGTGGGCTCTGTGGTGGAGACAGCTCCAGAGTTAAAAATCAGCTCAAGAACATCCAGCAAGTTCAGGCCACCAAATGGGCACCACCAGGAGCTGCATTTGCCGCCATCTTGGCGAATGGGTCAGTTGTGACCTGGGGCCATCCAACGCATGGTGGTAACTGCTCCTCCGTTCGAAACCAGCTCAGGAACGTGCAGCAGGTCGAGGCCACAGGATTTGCATTTGCTGCCATCTTGGATGATGGATCGGTTGTTACCTGGGGCAAGGGCATCCATGGTGGTGACAGCTCTGCAGTCCAAGGACAGCTGAGGAATGTGCAGCAAATTCAGGCCACACATCTGGCATTTGCCGCGATCTTGGCCGATGGATCAGTAGTTTGCTGGGGCGATCCATTATCTGGAGGTGACAGCTCTGCAGTCCAAGGACAGCTAAGGGATGTGCAGCAAATTAAGGCCTCATCTTTTGCATTTGCCGCAATCTTAGCTAAGAGGTCGGCTGTTACTTGGGGCATATCAGAACACGGTGGTGACAGTTTGGCAGTGCAAGATCAGCTGAAGAACGTCCAGCAAATTCAGGCCACAGGTGCTGCATTTGCTGCGATCTTGGCAGATGGATCGGTAGTTTGCTGGGGCGATCCAAAAAAAGGTGGTGACAGCTCTGCAGTGCAGGATTTGCTCGAGTGCTTGTCGAATTTCACAGATTTGTCGTCGCCTTTTTGGCGACAGCATCCTTAAGGAGCAAATTGACAAGAACATTAATATGAGCTATGGTCAATACTCATGGTTAATAACCAGTAATAGGGGCTAGTCATCCAGTGGCTTATAGGGATTTATAATAACCATTATAAGGATCCTTATTATGGATGGGATGACCATCAACCATATAGTGAGTATTGACCATTGCTCATATGAGAACATGCTGCAAGAAACAGTTCCTTCGTGGGGCCACTGTCTTTGGTCCTACCCTTACCAGTAGCGCTCTTATCATTTTTTGGCTCCACATGAATGGAGGACACAACACCACCAGAAACCTAGATGATTTCCCTGATTTCCCCACGTTGAAACCGGTGATTTTCTAGCCATATGCTTCAGGGCACCAGGCTAGGCTTGATTTGCTGTCCCATGTTGATGAATTTGATCACCATGTTGATGGGTTCAGTCTCTGGCAGCGACGAAGAGCCGATGGTCCCAGGTTGGCTACGCAGTCCTGGAATGGATTTTTGCGCTGGCGAGGAGACTCAGTGAGGATATGGGATGCCAGGCACTTGTTTCCTGATGTTGCCATTCAAACCTCCATTTATATACAGTTAGAGTGGGAGAATGGGTGAGAGAATGATCGACGATGTGACATGAAAGAAGACATTTTCAGGCGTTCTCATGTTTTTTTTTTTGCATTGTTGCTGTGACCCTGCTGTGACGGGGTCATAGCGATGTCTCCACATTGTAAATATATGTAAATATGGTGATTTCCAGAAAATTGCTGTGACTAAAGTCTTTGGCTGTAGGGGATTTCCAAGTCATGTTGGATTACCAGATGATATTATATATTGATATATATATATTGTATTATTATTCTTTATGAATTTATTTCCAGATTATATTATCTTATTTACCAGGTTAAACATGTTTTAAACATCTATATTGATTGATATTTATTGTTTTTTTCATCACTTTGCAGGACTGGCAGTCAATTCCACCATCGCCACTGGTGCGCGTTGTGCACGTGAAGTGAGGTCTTTGTCATCGAGGTGGTTGTGAAGTTGCTGCTGCTGTCTCCGCGAGTCTACTTCACTGGCACGAATTATGCCTGGAACATAGGAGCCCCTTTTAGCTGCTTGTCCCAGCTGGTCTTCAAAATCAATGGATGTCAATGGATGTCAATGGTGGAGCGAAAACACATCAAGTATATCAAGTCCAAAACCCATGATTTGTTTGAGTGGAAGCAGTTGCGGAACCTTTCCTTCTGTACTGACCATTGCATGGGCCGAAGTCCTGCCGTGGACCCCTGATTCAACCCCATGGAATATGTATTGTTATTTGGAACCCAAAAAAATGCAAATCCAAGATGTTGGCTATTAATTAACTATAGGTGGATTGTCTGGTTGATGGTAGATATATCATGAATTTATAATAATTTTATGATGATTCATGATATATCTATAGTATTATGGTGTTCATCTGAGGGTGTCCTAAAACAGGGGTACCCCCAGTTATCATCCATGTTATTTAAAACAGGGGTACCCCCAGTTATCATCCATGTTATTTTCGGATTTTCCATATGATAAACAATCCATAAATGGGGTATCTCCAATGACTACGGAATCCCCGAAATATGTATTCCTCTTGAAGCAACATAGCCATCACAACGGGTGCAGGAGACTTACTGCTGACCTGCGTGGCGGTGGCAGATGTCATCATCAGCACCACTGCGTCGACCTCCGGCTCTGCTCGGATGAGCGGCTCGGCGATGGAAAATGCCCAAGGAATCAACAATTACCCTCTGGTTCTTTAACATAGCTGGTTGGTGGTTTGGAACATTTTTGGAATTTTCCATAATATATGGGATAATCCTTCCCATTGACTAATATTTTTCAAGATTGTTAAAACCACCAACCAGATAGCCATGGTATAGATGGCCCATAGAAATAGATGGTTTACCGTTCTTAAACATGGTGATTTTCCATGGCGAACTGTTAGTCATAACCAGATGGTAGACCATGACTTAGTATTGAAACCCATGGTGACGACTGGGGTACCAGTGGCATTTTAAGAACCTCTACATGGTAACCAACCAACAAAATGGGCTTTGAAGTGGGGCAACGACTGGGATTGAAGTGGAAATGATTCTAAAAGAATCGGATGGATTCAGCAAAGCATTGCGAATTTAAGCAATAACAAATTGGTTTTAGGCAAGACAAGTAATTATGGAATTTAGCCACAAAAATGGGGTTTTGAGAAGGAACTATTGGGATTTGCTAGCAAACAAATTGGAATTGAGTCAACCATAGTTTGGATTTAACCATCGAAAGATAAAATTTTGGATGCTATCCACCTCAAGCGACAAAGCTCCGCAAATAGGTGACTGACAGATTTCCAAAAAGTGAGGGGGAGCCAACAGAAAATGGCATTGATTGCAGCTGAAATGTTTCTGGCTGGGTTGGTTATTTTCTGGGTATGTCTGGGTATATAAGTGTTCAACGCCCAGAAATGGCTCCGAGACATTTTTTTTGCGCCCTACCAGCTAGACTCACCTCAAAGCGCTCCTGAGAACGACCATTTCTTAACCAACGGGAGGTAGCATTTCTAGTGATTCATTGCTTTGGGCGTTCCCCGCGGTTCCTCATCAACTAGGGTTTATAATGGTTTACACATCCGGGGTCCACGTTGAAAAACAACACAATCGTATTGTATTGTCGTATTGTATGTAAAGTAGTAGTCAACACTTACATAATGCCAACAATAATTCGACATAATTCATCATAATTCAACAGTATCACGTATATACATATATATATATATTCTCGGAATTTCTCCAATGTCAACTATACGTTTTAATGTCAACATATGTCAACTAAATCAGTATGACATCACTTGGACCAGGTATGGTGCTCCGTGGTCTGCGTCTCTCTCGGGTGGCGCGACTCATCAAGGCCTTGCGAATCATGGCACCATGGATAGCCCAGGTGAGTTGCGAGGGGCTACCCTCTGGTAAACATACAAAAAACGATTGAAAATCATCATGTTCAATGGGTAAATCAGCTATAAATGGCAATTTTCAATAGTTTTTTGTATGTTTACCAGAGGGTATAATCTTAAACACGCCAAACGCTTCTTCTTAAATTCTTCAGACTACAGTTGGAAGTCCCAAAAAATCTCTCGTGGATCTATGAAATGACGTGGATTGAAACCCGCTTATTCCAGTGATCAATGGTTCAATGATGGTTCAATGATGGTTCAATGGTTCAATGATGGTAATATGATGGTTCAACTATATCAATTAGTTATCCCAAAACTATCCCAAATGATGGTTAGTTAGTACTTACTGGTGCTAAACGCAGGGAATTTTCGGGAATGATCCCAGTCATCACTAGTAATTTCATGATCCCAGCAACCCCCATTTCCACCCATCCAGCAACCCTACGTAAAACGCACCAGTAATTAAGTAAAAGGTTGACTTCCAAGCTTGCACTGTGAATTTTGGCACCGGCTTCCCGGGATGGCCTTGCAGTTGGTGAACCTCCCCTTGCTGGCGGAACTGGCGAACATGATCTCTGCGGCTTGTCTGTGGATCCATTTGGGGATGAGGGGATGAGTGTCCCAGAGTGAAGGGACCACTTCGATTTTTCGTAGATGTTTGGTATTAACATGTGAGTATGATATGGATATAATGGGAATATAATGGGAATATAATGGGAATATAATGGGAATATAATGGGAATACGGATATAATCTGTTATAATATGGATATCTGGTTGGTGGTTTGGAACATGAATTTTATGACTTTCCATTCAGTTGGGAATGTCATCATCCCAACTGACGAACTCATATTTTTCAGATGGGTAGGTATACCACCAACCAGTATATATATTATAATTATTGGGGTACCCATGTTGACCCCGATTTTTTGTCTGGGGTTGGGAGTACCCCTCCAATTCCTGGGCACTGAATTTTCACTCACAAAGCTGAGAATTTCAGCCGTGCAGTGGGGTTTGACGCTTTAACCAGCGAACATGGAGATGGTTCAAAGTGACTGACCTTCAAACAAATGGTGAGCCACACAGACTGATGGATGCCGAAGAGACTTGATTGTTTTTCTCTTAACTGGGGTACTGTACTCCAAACCCTTGGATTTACCATTGAAAAAATGAGAATTTTTGGATGATGGTCTGGGGTCTCCAGTCTTGGGACCCCCCCTTTGCAGATGTCGGTTTTTAGGCGATGGTGATCGGAGTTCCGTGGCTGTTCTGGGTGACCATTTTATTGAGCCGCTTGGTCGCTGGCGGGTTGGCACTCACATAGCGAACTGGAAAACCACCATCTTGGATAGGTAAATCAACTATAGATGGCCCTTTTCAGTAGCAACCTGTTAAGTTACTGGAGGGTATGTTTTTTCCATAACTCCTGAAAAGTATCACTTAAGGTTTGAAGGGGAGCTAATCTTTGAAGTTCGGGCCCGACGTCAAGGACCCACTTTTTAGAACGGGGAGTTCTCTTAGTCCGAAAATTGGGAATGACCTGGCAGGTGCGACTCTCTGGAACAAGAAATAATGGAACCCAAACAGGTGATATTTGGGTATGGGTCAATACCTATAGATACATTTTTAGTGGGATGAACATCCATTTACCAGCTATTTTGGGGTTCACCAGGGGTACAAGGTTTTGACACACTGCCATATTTGATATTTGTACATACCCTCTGGTAAACTGTCCCAAAAAACTATGGAAAATCCACCCATGTTGAATGGGAAAACTCACGAAATCAATGATAAATGGTCATTTTCAATAGCTATTTTGACATAACCAGAGGGTATTTGCTGTCAGTTTTTCTGTACTTTTTTTCTCCAGTACAGTAGGAATTTGGCTCGTCACTTTTTTCATATTTCCCATTTTGGGACGACCTGAATTGTCCATCAGCCCTCTTACTTGGAGGGTTTCAGATAGGTTTGCTTTTCATCATAGTTAATAAGGGAAATCATCCCCAAATGGCCTTACTTCAGGTTAGTGAATTATTATAATTCACCCAGAGATATGGTGGTTTGCTTTTCATCCCTTTGGGAAGACCAATTCATTTGAACAGTATTTTTGTTAGGCGGCTTGATAGGACAAATAAACAGGTTGACATCCGAAAAATCTTCCACACTTGAACGACATTTTTTTTCTTGCACCCTTTCTTTTTGATGGGTTGAAAACATTAGGTGGGTATGGATCAATACCTATTAATACCATTTTTAATGGGATGAACATCCATAAATCCCAGCTATTTTGATGTTCACCAGGGGTACAAGGTTTTGACACACTGCTAGGATGTCACCAGCATGTCACCAAAAATGCCAGGCGGAGTCCTCTACATCTGTGGCATCATTCTGCGCAGCACTGTGAGCGATGAATCCAGCGAAATGGCCATGAGGTGATCCTGTAGGTACAAAAAACTATGGAAAATCACCATGTTGAATGGGAAAACTCACGAAATCAATGGGCCATGTTCAATAGCTATGTTAAATTACCAGAGGGTATTAGACGTGGGGATGTTGTTATTGTTCGCATTCTTCTTCGTGTTCTTCTCCTTTTTCTGTTTCTGTTCTGCGCCTTCGTCTTCTTCTTGTCATGATTGTAAGTTATGCTGCAAGTTATGCTTGTGTTTCATTTATTGTAATGATGTTGCTGTTGTTGTCTTGGCAGTGTTTTGAAAATTAGCTTTCCTGAAAACTTCAGTTACGCTGCTCCTTTTGTTTACGGCCTGCCATTCTAGCTAGCCTGCCAATGCCAACAAGTTCGGAAGTGTGTATTGATGTAAGTTGATTTAAAGAAAGATCTACAGGAACGCAGCCCATATTTGGATGGTGATTGGTCATCGTTTTTCCATGTTTTTCCATGGATACCCTGGGTGAATCTTCCCCAATTCGATGGGATGCCCATGGATACCCCGTGCGTGGCAGTTGTCGAGATGCTGATAGCTATCCCTTCAATCATAGTTCTGCGGAAGACGGCTGTGAAGTTACCTTGGTTGATGAGGGCGGAAGCATTGTGGAACATAGGGAGGGCTACATCAACCTTAAAATTATCCTTTATTTTGGTTTTTGAAACCCTTGTTGGATTTTATGACTTTTATTTATGCCCATTCCCCCAAAAATGGGGAGATTCAGATACAAAGACCGGGGATATGACTCCACAATTGATGGAGGGGTACCAGTTGGGTGAGGAGTAATACTGTGTAAGGAGAGGGTACCATATCCATGGGCCAAGACTATTGAAAAGGAGGGACAACCATCCATTCACACCAGTTTTTTTGTCGCGGCTCCTAGCCTTTCGACCCACACCTACATAGCCTATGCATGATATTTCATGATATTCTATGAAGTTGAAATTCGAGGTACCTAAAATTGTAGGAAACACCATGAATCAACCGGGTTGATTGGGGTTGCTTCTCCTCCTGGCTCAACATTAGCTTCTGAGAGTGGAAGCCCATTCGCGTGAACCCATCTGCAAAACCCAAACCCCAAATTTCCACGTGTGCTGCGCTGCTGAATGTTTCTGAAGGACTGGTAATTCTTTTGCTGATTTATGATGAAACCAAGTTTGAGTTTCACAATTGTATGGACACATCAGATCAGCCCAGGATGAATAAACAACCTCATGAATGAATATAGGGGGTACCATTTATCATTGCAAGCTTTCATGACGAATTGATACCAGTTTGACGTATTTTGACTATTTTTGGCATCTCCACGCAATATGATACTCCCCGTGGTTTTCATAGTTTCGGGGTTGCCCCACCCATTTCGGCTGCTTTCAACATCTCAGACTGCTGTGAGGTTGCCTCCTTGTATGGACAAGAGTATTGCGGCACCGTGCCTTGGATCATAATTTGAAATATCTGACTCATCTGACATAAATGTGGTAAATATCATAAATAGAGATTTCAAACATCATAAGATATCACATAAATATACATAAATTTGGTACATCCCGGTGATATCAGAAACTCCAGATTTCATAGATGTCCAGATTTCCAGGCGCCCCCAGGTTGTGGACATTTCACAGTCGGACCAAGGTCCTGAAATGCATGTTCACCGCCCGGCCCCGAGGGAGATCTCCACCGATGCTTCAATTGAAAGAACCATGGTGACGACTGGGATCCATGACTTCGACCCCCATATGATCATGTTCTTCAGAGTTGTTCAATAGATGTTTTTTTTTTTTTTTCGATGTTCCATGGTTCACCCATGTTCGACGTTGTTGTTTGGGATAGCTCTATGACGCAACATTGACAATCGGACTTGCGGAACGGTCGAAAAATGCTGAAGGTCTTTAGTGGGTCTCCACTGCACCAGGTCTTTAGATGCATCATTGGTGATTGCAACAGCAAAGGTGGGGATTCGCCGCTTTGCAGCTGATTTGTTGCAGCCCACACCCATCATTGTTGGTAGTTACCAACAGCTACAGTACTCCTTCCTGGGATATGTTGATATATATATACACATAAATATAGTACTTTGTGTATATATATATATCTGCATGTTTGTATCCATGTTGAGGAACATCTTAAATCTTTGGGGAATAGGGAATATATACTTAAAATAAATGGATATGAAAGAACAGATTTAAATTCTGGGTTTGACCATGGGTCCGGATATCCTGGTCCTTGCAGTTGCTAGGTGGAAAGCCATTGGCTGCCATTTTCAGTGAGTTTTATGGCTGGAGGTTCGAATGGTGCCTCGGCCGCCCAGTGAGGAGTTCATGTGCAGCTCAACTTGACTGACTTTTTCGCCCCCCCTCCCCCATTCAACTTCCTTTGCTGCGTCTCTGAACATCACTGGTTGGTGGTTTCAAACATGAATTTTATTTAATTTTCCATAATGTGAAAGGATGTCATCCTTCCCATTGACGAACTCATATTTTTCAAGATGGTTGAGTCACCACCAACCAGTAATGGTCAATGATAATTAATGATGGTTAATGATGGTCAATTATGGTAAATTATGGTTAATAGCTGATCAGCTTGGTGTGTGAGCCCCACTGTCGAGACAGCCTTAGCCAGCAGCCGTAGCAGTGAGGTTCTACGGTCTCAGCATGGTCACCATGATCTTTGGCATGACGAACATTATCACAGCCCCTGGTTTGCAGCCAGCTGATGGGTGTCGATTTTGTGGTTCATTCCGTAATAAACAACTACCATGACTGGGCCCATGGTTTACCATCCATTTATGGTGATTTTGGGGATGGTTTCTTGTTGGGCTTACCACAGCAATAGGTAAAGCTTGATGAAGAGCATACCACTCTTGGATGTAACCTGTTGCTGACTTTCCAATGGATGTGAGAGAGTTGCTCAAAGCCACATGTGTTGAGATGCAGGAGCAACTTTCTATACATTTTGCCTGGTGCATATGCCTCCGAGATTCGAGTGTTTGCTTTGGTCACAAGGGGAAATGCTTAGGACACTACTCGGCTGGTTGGTGGTTTCAAACATTTTTGGAATTTTCATGAATTTTCCATATATGGGATGTCATCCCAACCCCATTGACTTTCACTCCATCATTTTTCAAGATGGTTAAGTCACCAACCAGATATATAAATAATTATTATACCATCTAAAACACCATCTAATAATTATTACCAGTTGGTTATTTAACAGTTCGCCATGGAAAATCACCATGCTATTAAGAACGGTAAACCATCTATTTCGATTAGGGCCATCTATACCATGGCTATGTTAGTCATAACCAGAGGGTATATCATCTGGTTGGTGGTTTCAAACATGAATTTTATTTTCCATAATGTGAAAGGATGTCATCCTTCCCATTGACGAACTCATATTTTTCAAGATGGTTAAGTCACCACCAACCAGTAATGGTCAATGATAGTTAATGATGGTTAATGATGGTCAATTATGGTAAATTATGGTTAATAGATGATCATCTTGGTGTGTGAGCCCCAGTTATAAGTTGGTTTATAAACCGCATTAACTAGTTCGTTATAAGTAACCATAGTTATTGGAGTTATGTGAACCCCAACTGAACGCTATCGACTGGGGGCCCCACATTGGTTTTTAGAAGCCCCGAAATCATCATCCGGATCCGGTCATCCTGACACTGAGGCCATGTTCGTTGATGCCACCCTGTCGGGCTTGAAGTACAACGACGCCAAACGCTCAACACGGGGGGAAGTGGAAGATTGATGTTCATTGATACGATATATAGCCAGTATATCAGTATATTTTAATGTATTTTTTCTACAGTACCCAATGATGTAAATATGGATATAGTATATTTTAATGTATTTTATACAGTACCCAATGATGTAAATATGGTTCAATTATGGTTCATATTGGTTCTTCGGAATTGCGATTCGGCATTCTTTGACTTTTCAAACAGAACGCCCGCCTGGTTCATTCTGGTTAGGTGCAGCGGAAGCATGCCAAGTTGCCACTTGGAATGCCGGGAATCTGCACTGAAATTTTGGCGCTTAAAACGTGTTACCCTCTGGTAAACGAACATAACTATGGAAAATCACCATTTTTAATGGGAAAATCCACTATAAATCACCATTTTCAATAGCTATGTTAAATTACCAGAGGGTTATATAAAACATTATAAAACTATTTAGAACTTACCTCTTTGCCGAGTAAACCATTATGGTATCAACATGTTTGCTGGTAAAAGAAAGCCCGCGCTTGATGTGTTTTTCTGACGTTTCCTGATGAGACACACGAAGGGCTCAGAGACTCAAAAATTATGGTGTGAGTGAACACTGAAGCTGACCAGACTTGTCAAACGTAAAAAGACCTGCGGGTGGAAAGGTTCTGGTGTTTTTGATTGATTATGTTTATTTCTGTCTGTTGAAGTGACAAGTTGTCCCAAAGAAAGTTCGGAGGTCTCACGTTGTGCCGTGTACCAGCTTGACATTTTATTTGTTCTGGAATCCGAAGCACCTTGTTGTACTGAGTGAGTTTTCCCACTAGGCGTTTCTGGGTATGTATCCTACAATACAGCCCACCTGCTACTGACTCATGTGTAGTTTGTGGAGCGTTCGATAGTTTCAGGTGAAAACATGAACTGCAAGTGTTGCTGTCTCCAAACAGGTTTCACTGGCACGTTGAACTTCATTTTGCAGTGTGTACAGTGAATCTATGATTCTATGACTATGATAACTGGTTGGTGGTTTGGAACACGGCTTTTATTTTTCCATATATTGGGAATCATAATCCCAACTGACTTTCATATTTTTCAGAGGGGTTGAAACCACCAACCAGATAATTGTCTTCAGACAAGTATACTGTATATCATGGGATGGTTCGCACAATTATCAAGATTGTTTGCACATCGACCCTTCAAAACTCACATTTGGAATACCCCAGTGGTGTTAATGTTTAAAACCAACTTGGAGTTGGTGATTCCTCTCTTTCTATGTTTTTTTTTTTTGGCGAGCTAAAGTCCATTGTTGTTGCTGATTATATAGTGATCACAGGGTTTCAAATAGGTCAATGATCCATGTACTGGAAAGCATAAGCAGATACAGAATGCATACTATTCAGTGTCCGTCATTAATTCCTTGCGATGCCCGATAGCCGCCCCTCAGGCACGAAACGAATTATGTGACGCGCAAGCTCAACGACTTAGCTTCTGGGACTGCCTACCGGGTATCTGCTGGATGCCACAGATATGCTTATTTCTCTTGAAAGATTGGTTATCTCAGGCTGGATCCAATAAAACGGTTTTACATCCGCAGCATTGGTTTTTCACTGATAAAAATAGAAGAATATAGGCATTAGAGTCATTAGAGTTTTTTGTTGTCATTTCTTCGAGGTACCTCCCTTTTTGGCTAAAGACTAGAGAAAGGCATACGGAACTCATTGAGGCTCTCTCTCTCTCTCTCTGTCTCTGTCTCGATTGAGGAAGGGTTTGAGGGAAAGTGATGTGTTTTTTTCTCAGCCAGAAGACTTGAGGGTTTCATCAGCTTGTCTACCCTCTTGTAAACTAACATAGCCATGGACAATCACCATTTTTAACAGGTAAATCAACTATGACTATAACGGCCATTTTCAATAGAAATCTGGCATAACCCACTGCTGTGTCGGTCGCATCAAGGTGATCAGAGTATCCAAAACAGTGAGGTGCGCTCTATCTTTGGGGCCCGGGGAATTTATCGAACCCCCCAAGGGCCCATCAAGTTCATCCAAGATTGAAGTCTGAATGGTTTTGTGTGTCACTTGAGGATCCATTGTATCTGTCGATGCTGATGCAATTTGCATAGTTTTTGAATGTTGTTGATTTAAAAGATGATCTTATCTCCCCTCTCCCCTCGGGATTTCTCAGCAGCTTGGAACAGAACTACTTGGTTGGGGGGCTCGGATGGCTCAACCAGCCACCTGTCTCGCCATAGGGAGATCCGCGAAGCCGACATCGGCGACGAACCGGAGAGCAGCAGCGGCGTGTGGTCCAAGTCCTTCAAAAAGACCTTTCTCCGCGCCGGTTCCGTGAAGATGAGCGAAAGCCTCAGTGACATCGAGGTCCTCATGGGATCTGGGACATGAAAAAAATGCTGCGAAAAATTCGACCTGGAATCAAAGATGGCGATGGGAACATGCGGAAGATGCTTCGTTTATTGGTGATTTCTAGTGATTTCTAGATTTCTAATGATTTCTATTATATTAAACATGGTGATGATCTTTAGGTATGTTGCTTATGTTAGCTTACTGGAGGGTGATTTTCTACCCGAAAGTCACATCCCGACCGGGCCATCGACCGAGGTGATTTGGATAAAGAACTCACCCTGTCGGAGCAGGAGTTCACTCAAGTACTCCAGAATTCTAAGAGCCTCGACATAAACCAAGCATTTCTGATTGGTTAATGATGGTTGATGATGGTTGGTTATATGGTTAATAAGGCCATAAAATTCCAGTAACCAACCATTAATGATGATTAATGATGGTAAATTATGCTTAATCACGGTTCATAAGGGTTAATTATGGTTCATAACAATCTGATTGGTGGTTTGGAACATGAATTTTATGACTTTCCATTCAGTTGGGAATGTCATCATCCCAACTGGCGAACTCAATCAAACTCATATTTTTCAGAGGGGTAGGTTGAAACCACCAACCATTTTATGGATTTTTATGGTAATATAGTGGGATAATCATAGGAAATACAACCTACTAATTTCATCGATCTATATAATTGTGTTTTATTTGGGTGTGTCTGTTAAAATGCGGCATATCCCCCCAAATGGCAATCTTCAAAGCGGGTGATGATGAACCACTGCCATGGGGTACCATGGGGTACCATGGGGTACCATGGGGTACCATGGGGTACCATGGGGTACCATGGGGTACCATGGGGTACCATATGTTTAGACGAAACCCATTTGGTTATGACTTAAGACTTAAGAGAAATGCTTTTTTGGGGAAAACAATTCCGCTGGGATGGAAATTGGATGAGATATTGACACGTGTGCAATTTTTGAAAGACCTAACTTAGCATACGGTAGCTAGATTCGCTGGTTGGCTTATCTTTTCACCGTGTAGGAAGGTGTCCGTTGATGATTTGAGAACTGGCACACTTTGCAAGAACCGAACAATTCCAGTGGAAAATATCACGATGGTTTTTGACAATCTTTGACATCTAATGTCAACCCCGGATTAATAAACCATGGTCATAATCTGATACTTTTTTATGGTATCCCCCCAATTAAACAACCGTAAACGGGGTTTATTAATCCAGGGTTGACATCTATATCCTTAGGCATTCTTTGGCATGGGCGCATGGAAAACTCGTGGCCACCTCAGCCCAGGATTCGAAATCTTCTGGATGTGACTTGGCGGATGCGAATGTGTCGAACATCACCAAATGTGCCAAATGGACGAGTCTTTATGCCGATTGTCTACCTATTTTGGTTGATGCAAAACAATGTTTGCTGGTTATTGAATGTTATTGATCTGTTTTTCCAGTGGTTGGCATTTGTTGGTTCTCTATTCCGATTTTCCAACACGCAAATGTCGCATTTTTACACGACGTGTTGCTCTTGATTGAACCGGATTAATTCGTTCTGACCTGCGCAAGGAGTATCAATATATTATTGCTATCAACTTTGAATGAATAAATTTCAATGAATAAACCCCTCAAAAAATAACAATGATTTGGTTTTGATTTGCTTTCAGCTACCCTCAAACATTTGGATTTACGATACAAAAACAGAAAAAGGTACCAAATTTGATGATTGATCATCATTTCCCTTGCAACAATTGCCATAATTGGATTGTACGCAACCCATTTCAGGGTACCACGCCCATAATAAATGTAAGTATTAATATCTATATATATTTCATTAAATCCACAAAAATCTGAGTAAAACCTGGAATCACAATGGAATCCTGTTTTATTATATCCCCATCCAAGGTTTTTATACCCCAGAACTTTGGTGAAATTCCATCTCAACCCCTGCCTAACTATCCTAACTTTCTGTGGTAATTTTATGTATGTATATAATTTTAGCAGCCATCCAAAATCCAGTGACATCCTTTTTTTACCCTATAGCTACCTATAGCCCTATAACATGCTTTTTATCCCGCAGCTTTCAGCCGGCAGCCGGATACATAGCTTGCTACCTCCGAGGCCATTTCTTGATAGAAATGGCCATGATTTTTTTTGGTGGACTCCATGAACTCCCGAGTTTCTCAAAGATCCCACAAAAACAATCCCAGCATCTTTCCAAGTTAAGTAGAACACAAAAATCATCAAAGATCCATAGAACAATTCGCCCAACTTTTCGAGTTCCGGAAGAATTGGGGAAAAATCCCACAGGATGGGGCCCTCCAGTTATAAGTTTGTTTATAACCCCATCTAAATATAGTTATAAGTATCATACACTGTGGTTATTGTAGTTATAAACCAACTTAGCTAACTATGGGGCCCCATCCTGCAATGATTTTCCTCAATTTTTGGCACCTCCCCCGGCATTTCAGGACCTGGACATCGAGCTTGAGGCGAGGCCTGGCATCTTCGAAGCCTTTGGCGCGGATGCAGAGGGCCACCTGGGGGTCTCTGAGTTGGTGTACCTTGGTGGGGATGCTGGTGGGATGCTGGGGGGAACCGGGAATGTCATGGGATTAAAAAATGGCTGTTTTATATGGGTGTTTCATGGTTTTTCAAGATGTCTTTTTGTAAATGTTGCATTAATTTCAGATTGGAGGGTTTGAAGGTTGGGGGTGAAACCAGAAATGATGGTTGAGATATGGTTTTTGTATACGGGTGAAAACAAATGGGGATCAATTTTAGCACATCGGGGGTAGGGATGGTAACCAGACATTTGATGATTGATGTTGGGATGATAATTGAAGTTCGGATCCATAACTAGGCAATGGTTATGGTGCCGTTTAGAAGTGGTCAGATGTTTTGCGAGTTAGATACCAGCTACAAACCAGTTAGCTACTCCCCTGGCCCATTTAAGTGGGGTGGGACGTGAAGATCGGGGAAGAGTTGGGCGAGGGTTTGAGGGGGAATGCAGTCACTTATTTAAGGAAACAAGATGATGATGATGATGATGATGATGATGATGATGATGATGATGATGATGATGATGATGATGATGATGATGACGATGGCGATGGCGATGGCGATGACGAGGAGGACGATGACGATGACGATGACGATGACGATGACGATGATTATGATTATGATGATGACGACGACGACGACGATGAGGATGATGATGATGATGATGATGATGATGATGATGATGCTGATGCTGATGCTGATGCTGCTGATGATGATGATGATGATGATGACGATGACGATGACGATGACGATGACGATGATGATGATGATGATGATGATGATGATGATAATATGCCCAATACATTAAACAACCAAAGATTGCTGGGTTGGACTTTGTGATAAAATTCATCTCGTGTGATGTTGCTGTGACCGTTCAGGGCCAGATTTTCAATCAGAGATTTTGGATTGATTTTGGTCATTTTTCTGACTAGCATCCCATTTTTGTGATAGGGATGGGGTTGGTCGGACGGAGTGAGCATAATTGTTGATGGAGATCCAGGCAATCATGGGGGAGTTTTGAAGGGAACAGGGAAGACAAAGACAAGTCGGGTAGGCTGAGGGAACAAGGGGGCGCAAACAATGGGATCGTCACCCAAGAAGGGTTGGGAGGTGGATTGTGGAATTTATTCCATCATGGACTTTGAGTACAGGTAGAAGTATGATCTTCCAACGAGATTGGGAAGTCTGCTTTGGATTTTCCGTTACTGATGTGTGTTCTCCTGGTGGTGTGGCTGCACGCGGTTTATGAGGTCAGGGCTAATGAGGTTTGAAACTCAGACGCGTCGGCAGCAAAAGGGGGACCTGGTGGCCGGATGAGTTTCAAGACACCACATACCACGTTCTTTTGTGGGGGTTCAACACAAGTAAAAGGGCAGGTAGTGACAAACAGCACTGGCAAGGCTTGCCCGAAATTTTGAGGTTGAGAGGGGACTTGCAGAAGTCAGACATTGTCCGTTGCCCAGGGGGATTAAGGCGGAGACCCAGGTTGCTGCAGATGTTTGGTTGTTTTGAATAGTAGGTTCGTAGATCATAGGAAATGATTTGAACAATGGGCCTCTACCATTTGAAAATGGAATCAAACAGATTCCCATTTCTTGGGGTTATGTAAGAATTATATATGTATATATATATATATAAACGTATATATATATATATACATATATATATATTATAGCTGAAATATGCTGAAAAGGGGTAAATCACGCAGCTATCACTGGATATCAGTGGAACCGGGGCCTACCATTTGGATACATTTCAGTTGATGAAGACAAATCCAATGTTTGAGAATGTTAATGTAGCCATATCAATTTGAATCCAACGCCGGCTTGCAGATGGATCAGCGGAGGCAACCTGCAGTTGTTCAGCGTATGACATACAGATCTTTTTAGTCCTATGTTTGACATTGTTTGACCATCATTTTCAATTTTTAATGTTGCTTACATGGGTCTGAACTCTCAACCCTGACCTAGTATTCTTTCCGGAAGAGCAAGATGTGTGGGCAGCTGAATCCCTTATTTTGATTTGTTCCATCCGATTCAGTCCCCATCTTTCTTCCTTCAAGCCCCTGTTTGTTGGTAGAATGCTCCATTTTTGATTGGTTGAACATTGTGGATATCTCTTTTCATATCGGGTCTTCCTAAAATGAAGGTACCCAGCCAACAATGGATGGTTTATAAATGTTGATCATGGAAAATCCTATTGAAATGGATGATAACTGGAGGTACCCCTATGACTTGGGAAATCTCCATTTGGCAAGCGGAGGCCTCTTTTTCACTGAGGTCTCCGCCCAAATGTCTCTGCAGACTATGGCCGAGAAATTGAACCTTTTTCAGGCCATGGCGGCCATATTTCTTGCCGAAGGATGGGGGTACACCCAGTACTGTATCAAGATAGATGTAGTACTTGCAATGTACTTGCCTTATATATATAATTATATATATATAAGATTTGCCTTATATATATTATATATATAGTTGTACAACAGAGGTTTTGAAATAGGTGCTACTAGTTTGTTAGATAGTCAAGAAACATGGGTTTATATGCTGTACAGTGAACATGCATATGTATAATATAATATACATACATATATAGATAGATAGATAGATAAAGTGTGTAACATGGGTTGGTAGTGGATTTACACATATTTGAGACAATTTAGGGGCGTTTGACTAAACGTACATATATGCATACACATATGTGATATGATATATATATATATACATACATGTACACATGTGATATGGTATATCCATACATATGAACGACCTAAAACCCGTGTATAGCGGGTTATGATCCCACTGGAACCAGGTCGAAAGGCAGACACTTTGGGGTGCTATTCGTGTCCCAGAATAGCATCGTCTTTCGAGTCTACGTACTATTTAAGGGACTTTAATGTTCCCTTCTGTCATGTTTTTTGATGTTTCGATAATTTTTGGACTCACTGTCATGTCAAAAACAGATTGCCTCTCACGAAAACATACTGTTCTTGGAAGACTTTACGAAGATTGCATGGTTCAATTCGCCAGTGGTGCATCCATCAACACCATGCTGTAACCACCCTAAGTCAGGTGACCCAGGTGACCCCCCCAATGGTGAGGCCTTATATGGATAGGGCTTATGAAGCACCACCAACCATGTTTATAGAGCAAATCTGCATGCCAACGACCAGACCAGTTTGCTGACGTTTGGAGCCTGGTTTTCCCTCCCACCCTTCGAACTATGGCTACGAATCAAAATAACTTACAGATCTTACAGTACCCCACAAATTGAATGGTTTCATACAAAAATTAGTTCTCAGTTTTGTTTGTCTGTTGGTACTCCATTGATTGAGCAATCACCATCGATTTTTTATCAACGTCGCCGTTTTTCCTAATCAAACGAATCAATTACATACTGTATACACATACACAGTGTATCATACACCCATTTATAGTCATCCCCAAAAAGAAATCGAACAGCTTTCTGCCCATCCAAAATAGTGGTCGTACTTACTGTAGTTCCCTATTTTTTTTGGGAGGGGGGGTGACCGGGGTGGTACGTTGCTATTATAATTGCCATTGCTACACGTTTTTCCACACTACAGTAGTGTGGTCATGATCATGGTGGCACCGTGTGACAGCTGCGTTTTGAAGGCAACGAACTTGTCAAACCAGTCTCGATTGCTGACCATCTTAGAGAAGATCTCCAAGCAGAATCAGAGCACAGGTGGGACAGGAAGTGCTTGATTGGTGAGATGGGCCACGGAAGTAGTTCACTTGGAAAATGGATGTAACTGTTAATGGTAATGGGTTATAGGTGATATACTGTAATTATATATATATATTATATATATGTATAAATATATACTGGTTTATACCCTGGATACTAAGCAGCTAGCTAATCCCATGGCCCATCTAAGCATTTGGATGTTTCAGCGGCCAAAAAAAGGTCCGAATTTAGGATTTGTATCCCAAGCAGAAATGTTGGGCACCCAGGGATAGCCAAGAAAGATGCAGTCAGCTCTGATAGATGGTTCCTTTAGTGATGATAGATCCCTATTAAAATGGTGATGGCGTCCAGTTCGACGCTTAGTTTACTGGAGGGTGTTCGCAAGTGGCCCAAAAGATGACATGCCTCTGGGACCAGATGGTTAGATCATTGTTTGATCTAAAAACAGCACCAGTGTGGAACCACGGTCGATTTCTTTCACAACCTCACAAGCCATAGCCAAATAATTCCACATAATATAGCCGGTTGGTGGTTTGGCACATTTTTTTTATTTTCCCCAATAGTTGGGATGATGATCCAATCTGACTTTCATATTTTTCAGGAGTGTAGGTCAACCACCAATGAGCTAGATTTTTTTTCCGGGTATATACATGTATATACTATATAAGAACCATTTGTAGACCATATAATCAATGGGAATTTCAGGATCCTAAATTGGAGGTACCTACCATATATAAGGCCTATGTAAGGCCTATGTAAGGGAATATCCCCACAAAATATGGCCTTATATGGTACAGTACCTCCATTTTAGGATCCTGGAATTCCCATTGATACTATATATATATATAAGAACCATTTGTAGACCATATAAGAACCATTTGTGCCACATAATATAGCCACACATGTCTTTGTCCCCCTAAATATATGGGGGGTCCCAGCCAACGCCTTTCTCAGGACCTTCGCCCGATCTCTGAGGCGACCGAGGCAACCGGACATCTATGGTACCCTCTGGACATACAAAAAGCTATGGAAAATGGCCATAGAAATAGTGAGTTTTCCCATAAAAAATGGTGATTTTCCATAGTTATGTCATATGTCATGTTAGTTTACCAGAGGGTAATTGTTGATTTATTGGGAATCAATATGCTAAACATCATTTCATGGTGCAAACATGTGCAAACTATGCTATAAGAATGGTATGTTCAACTATGTTCTATGATTTTCCAGAAGACGTTGGCAATTTTAAAATTATCAGTGTATGTTCAACAATTTCCACATAACTATGAGGACAATCACCAATTTCAATAGGACATGACCTATCAATGTGCCATTTTCCACAGCTGTGTTAAATTACCGTAGGGTACCCCCAAATTGCCGTTTTAAGGGTTAAAATATGCAAAAATGACAACAACCCATCTTTTGAACCCAAATTTAGCATCCACGAAGTCAAAACACGACTAGTACGTGATAGTACGTGCGTGTTCAACCCATCATTTTTCAAACTCATCATTTAAATTTGAAATACCATGGATTACACATTGTGACACCCCACTAACACTCCTAATCCCATCTTCCAAGCACTGGTATCTCAGGTGTGCCTCGCTGTGACATTCTTCCAATACCACCACTGGGCCACGGCTGCCACGATTCGGGCGGTGAGGGTCCGTGACCTGTGTGTTTTGCTGCTTCCTGGGTAGCCCAGAGGCAGCCACATTTTGCAGATCTGGCTGATGTTTGGTGGATTGCAGACTTACAGCAACTTTCCAAAAGATCGAAGTTGCTAAACTTCTAAATTTCTAAGGAAATAGTTCAGTGGTCAATTGCCCACCTTTTCATTTGGGGGTTACGATATTGTTACCCGTTATCCCATTGTCCTTTTTTTTTGCGGCATATCGCTGTCGGAGTCCTTCGTCCACTGTATCTTACTGTAGCCAGGTCTTGGGTGATTCCAGAGCTTTCCCCTCCTCCAAAGGCAGAACAAAACACAAGTTCCAACCGCCAGATGTGGTGTTTGTTTCTCAATGAAACTTGGAAAAAACGAGTGCAACCAATCCCTGTTGGTTCATGGTTTTTTGATATGTTTTGATATGTTTTGATGTCTTCTCGGGGGGCATACCGGCATACTTGCTTGTTTCATGGAGATTGCTGTGATAGCGATATGTTGCGATTCATTAGTATGGCAACTGCAGCTTTTCACACCCCACGGAAAGTTCCAGACAACTCCAAAAGTCTATCGCGATCTTCTCGCAGGTGGAATATGAAATTGAGCAACATGAAGAGCAAATGATCTAAAACTGAAAAGTGCGGTGTGTACTCCTATATGTTTTCGATGTAATTATCATTTACCGTGAGGTTGTTGAAATTGAGGCGAGCATCCAGTCCATGGATAGTATGGGATCTTCGTTTAAACTATGTTTCTCAAGAGGTACTGCTATCGCTCAAGACTTCAGACCCAGGGAGTTAGCATGTTTTGTCATTTTTGCATATTTTTGCTACAGAAATCTTGATACTTATAATTACTGATATATACTTATCTTGCTACTCGAAACCCAAGGACATGAGACATCCCCCCACCTTCAGCAAAAATTGGATCTTTGTTCTCTTCTGCCTTTGTGGAGTGGGCTTGTCAGCTTGTCAATCGAATTCTCTGGCGGACATTTCTGGTGCGGGTCGGATTGGTTCTGCACCTGTCCGCTGCAGACACCCCGGTTCTCAGCGGTGTCTACCAAAGGTAGATCTACCGTTCAGGGTTTGTGGACCAGACCCCCGACGGGCACGAAAAGGGCGTGGGATCCAGTGCAACGCCGAACGGTTTCTGTGAAGAAAATCTGGCGATGTGTCGATGGACATGGCTCAGCCCAGCCGTGCTGTCTGGAAAATATGGGAAATGAGAATAATCCTCTGGTAAACATACAAAAAACTATGGAAAATCACCATTTTTAATGGGTAAATCCACTATTTCTATGGCCATTTTCAATAGCTATGTTAGTCATAACCAGAGGGTAATCCTCAAATGGTCCAGTGAGTTCAATAGTAGGCTTGAAGAATCTTGAAATTGCTTAATGCTTTAAGCTATCTCAAACTCGCCATAATATTACATGTATATTGATGTATATTGATAATTGTATTTATTAAACACCTAACCTATATATATATATATATATACATATATATATATATATCAGTTTATATATCTCTATATATATATATCTATATATATTGGTATGCATGGATCAAGTTGTAACTTTTCCTCCGTTTTTGGTGGCGGGTCCCATCTCGCTAAATACTCAAGACTTGCCCAGAAACACCAAGAAACGGGGGATGCATTTCACATGGCTTTCTCCAAGATCTATAGCTTTTCTCCAGTGTTTTTAAGGGTCCACTGGGCCACTCATCCCTACAAGTTCAATTGTTCCTACAAAAAACAGTAGCCAGGCACCGCTCCGGCTCGAAGTCGTGTGGCAGGGAGCTCAGGGCATTTAAATAAAAAACTGTTTTTTTTTCAACTAAAGAATCTAAAGATAACTTTGAACATGTCTATTTTGAAGCACTCAAAATGATGGATTGCCTGCGGATTTTCGCAACTCCAGTGTATATTTTACACAGTGAGCGACCTGGAGACAGATGCAAGCGGCAAAGTACGGTGATTTCAGACATGAATTGATCGATGCACATGACATGATGAACGCACACAACATGACGCAACTGGTAAGAACCGGCTTCTCCAGATAGGTAACAGTAGAAAGGTCATTTGACTATGAGGAGACTTATGATGCCTAAGCTAGGGTTATAACATGGAGACTATCGTGGTTTATCCAGCAAACGCTTGGGATTTCGCAACCTGCTTAGGGATTTCTGACGGTCACCGCATTGACAACATCCGAGCCAGGTGAGAGGAGGTTCTCGCTCTCGTGACCTTGGGAGGACGGACGAGTGCTTGTTGCTTCCAAGTACTGAAGATGCAAGCAAGTGGGAAGGTGCCACAAGTGTGGCAAGAAGTGAAATCTATATGTATATATAATATATAAAATATAATATAATATAATATATATATATAATATAATATAATATAATATAATATAATATAATATAACATAATATAATATATTATAATATAATATAACATAATATAATATATTATAATATAATATAATATAATATAATATATTTTAATTCAATGTAATTTAATATAATTTAATATACTATAATATAATATAATTTGACATATTTTAATATAACATAATATAATATAATATAACATCATTTAATATAACATCACTTCATATAACATCATTTAATATAATATCATTTAATATAATATAATGTTATATAGTATAATTTAATATATTATAATATAATATAGTATAATATATATATAATATATATATAATATATATATATATTATATATATAATATAATGTAATGTAATGTAATGTAATATAATGTAATGTAATACAATGTAATGTAATATATAATATAATATCATATGATATATTATACACACAATACAAATGAATATACATTACTGTAGCAGTATACTATAATATATATATATAATATGATATAATATGATATGTATATATCGTTAGGTCCTGATGAATAGAAGGTCGGACTCGTGATACAACATGGTTTTGCTTACAGTGTGTCACTGCTGGCGGCATTCTCCTAGTCTTTTTGGGCGGTGCAGGGATGGCTCTAATTCTTTCCCATTTTTATCTTTACCCAAACCACTTGGCAGATAGAATTCCCATATGGCAGTGTGTCAAAACCTTATACCCCTGGTGAACATCAAAATAGCTGGGAAATGGATGTTCATCCCACTAAAAATGGTATTAATAGGTATTGATCCATACCCATATATTTCCCATATATTTCCCAGGTATCCAGGCATCAAGAGGTTAGAACTTCGGGTTTGTTTGGAGGCGTGTGCCCTCACCGAAAGCCATCAACCAGGAGGCGGGCTGGGCTGAAAAGTGTCAGTTTGGAGGTACCTCCCAAGTGAAGTTGTCTGAAAAGTGTTTGATGATAATTGGTCCTATTTTCCGGCCAATCCAAAATGATGTCTGTTGGTCTCTGTCTAATGGCCCAAAGAACAAGGTTTTCCCCTACTGAAATGGGGGAATTTTCAGTAGATTATCCTCAGTAGCTCCTAGGCCGGCGACTGGCTGGCGCAGGGCTCAGGGGTGAAGTGACTGAGCAAGCCCTAAAAATGATGGCAAGGGGAACGGTAATTCACAAACGTGGCAATGGACATCCCATGTTTGAAGATTTGGAGCTGTTGGAATGTCCATGGCCAGATTAGATACCTGAGTCAGAGGCTATACAAATCATGTCTGTTACCCGCTCAAGATTCTGAATTCCCACCTTCCCCAAATTTCAATCAGCAAGAAAAAAAACACATCAGCACTTGTGATTCCATGTTTTTTCCCCCTTTTTTTTCGAAGCCAAACCATGATGGAAAGGCTAGAAGAGATGGGATGATCGAATCCACTGGGCTCATTGGTTTTTTTACCCTCTGGTCAACGTTTACATAGCGAACTGGAACATCACCATGCTATTAAGTTCGGTAAATCAACTATAAATATGATCATGTTCCAGTTCGCTATGTTAGTCATAACCAGAGGGTATACCATCATATATCCTAATTAATCCCATTAATTCCCATTAGATCACCATTGAATCATCATTAAACCATATTAAACCACTATTAAATCCCATGTTTGGATTCACTGGATGACCCTTAGGAAGAGAACGCCAGCCGCCTGGCGATTCAGACGCAGAAATGTCTTCTGGTCCGCGGAAGGGCGGGTGGAATTTTGGGCTGGGCCGGGGCGGATTCACCTGAACCATCGAAAAAACCAGGGCGGATCCACCAGGGAATTCTGCTCACCAGGGATGATGATAAACCATAATAAACCATAATAAACCATAATAAACCATAATAAATCCATATTTTTTTTTGTGATGATAAATTATAAACCATAATAAATCCATAATAATTACATGATAACAGGATCCACGTACTGGTATCATATTAGTATAAAGCAATAGGATCCACCATGCCCAATATTCAGAGTTTTTTTATTGGTAGTACCATCAAAACATTGGTGGTTTATAATTGCTTTATAACTAGCGTTAGATTTTGAGGTATGTTATACTTTACTGATTGTGATTTTTTTTTATGATACGTCAGTATTAGATAGATGACAGATTTATTAAGTCTGACCATAGTCTGTAGTCACTTTGGCCTTCAAAGTGTGATCTGTTGCACCGTTCCTACAACGAACCCATCATTTTTTCAACTGCGGCTGGAATTTCCTCTATGAACGTAACCTTTTTTTGGGCGAGATAACCTCTATCATCACTGGTTATATACTATCGCAGGTAGCCCCAAACGGGGCCCATGCAGATGCACTTTGCCGCCGCAGATTCCATTGCCTTCCAAGAGTTTGGTACCCATTAATGATATCCAAGGTATATCATCATAGAACGGTTGGTTTTTATAATGTTTTGTACTCCATGTTCGTTGGTTGAATCTCCACCTGTACCCCCTATTTTTGATGGTTGATATACCCCATATATATATATATTATATATATACACACACACACACCGCATCATACCCTTTGAATCCTTCATTTTAAAGCACTTCTCCCCACTTGTTGATGGTTACAACATCATTAAGACCCCAGTATTCCCATTAGAATACTCCCGACTATCTGTTGAGCTATGGAGAGAGCTAAGGAGCTATGGGTACAAGGAGCTACTAGGAGTTTCCCAACCACATGAATGCATTTCAAAGGCTTTTCCCTAGTTGTTGATGGTTCATACATCCAAACCCAAGCATTCCCGTCAACAAAATCCTCCTGAATGAAACGTAAATACTCTGTCGTAGACCTACCCTCTGGCTATTTAACATAGCTATGGACAATGGTCCATTTATAGAGGATTCACACATGATGATTGACCTATCCAAAAAATGGTGGATTTTCCAGTTCGCTACGAAAAAAATAACCAAAACGGTAAGGTTTTTCAGATCATTTTGATGGCCAGACATGGCCAGACCCTGATTTTTTCGTCCCAATCCTCGGACTCCGCCATCGGCAGATCCATCGGCAGCTGCAAGATCTTCTCTCCCGAGGCAGTCCGAGGCGTCGTGCCGTTTCGCCGAAGGTTGAAACATGGCGATTTGTTCAACACACGACAGTGAGATTTTATGGGATATAAATCATAATGGGATTTTATGGCGATTTAATGGGATTTTATGGCGATTTAATGGGATTTTATGGCGATTTAATGGGATTTAATGGAATTTTATTGGATTTTATGGCGATTTAATGGGATTTTATGGCGATTTAATGGGATTTTATGGCGATTTAATGGGATTTTATGGCGATTTAATGAGATTTAATGGAATTTTATTGGATTTTATGGCGATTTAATGGGATTTTATGGCGATTTAATGGGATTTTATGGCGATTTAATGGGATTTTATGGCGATTTAATGGGATTTTAATGGCGATTTAATGGGATTTAATGGAATTTTATTGGATTTTTAAGGTGTTTTTTTAAATCCCCACCCAAATTGCCCAATGGGGATGGATCAACACCTTCAATAACATATTTTAGAGGGATGAACTGACAACATTACTAACATCCTGGCTATTTTGGTGTGAACTACACGGCCCCCAGGGTTTTTACCCAATATGGCTAAATTTTAGGGTGACCTGGTATTTTTTCCTGATTTGGAATGATGAGCAAAATGATGACGAAGTTTTAACCAGATTAGCTCCTTTTTCCAATTTGATCCATGTCTCCTTGGATTTGTTCAAGGGATAATTTACAGGACCCCCCCTGATATTTTATGGGAAAAAACATGGTTTCCTGTAGATTTGCCCTTCGACCAATCCAGTGAATTGCTTCATGTTGTGTGGAGCGCCTGAAGTTTCGACGTCGGAAAGCGCATGTCGCAGGAACGGAGCGAGCGCGGATGAGGCCGCTGCGAGAAACCCAACATGGCCATTTCGAGTGCTTAGATGTAGGATGATGTAGGGGATCCCCCAGAAAAAAAAGATAGGAACCGGTTTTTCCATGTTTTTCCAGGGTGATACTTATATTTATATATTAATTATAGATGACATTAAATGACACTTATTTCAAAATTCCCAAGGTTCGACCTTGTCCATTTGGGGCTGCTATAGTTGGAAAATGCTGAGGCTCACCATGATGTCTTGAAAAGCAAGAGCTGAAGAGCGCTTGTTTGGGCCACAACCAAGGGAATGCCCAACACTTGGGCCCTTCATTGAGAGTTTTTTGGGGCGGGGAACTTTCACCATTTTATTGTTTAAGATTAATAAACAATACGCTAGGATACCCCCTAACATCCCGCATGGTTTATGCTAATTTTCCCATGAACATTGCCACTTTATGGGCCTTTGCAGGGTCCCAATTTATGGGGTTCTTTGAACAGATCTCACGGTGTCCTGGTCACAGGTGTCCTGGCAAAGCAAGACCTTGTCCTTGCAGGCCCTAGAAGGTGCGCGGGATGCTGCACGACTGTTCCAAAATGATGTGTACTTGGATGATCATCCCACCATCTCAAAATTTTCGTTGCTGATCATGAAAGACCGTAACAGAGATTGCCGATATCTGTTTCAGGACACGCAAAAACCTTGGAACTTACCCTCTGGTAAACTAACATAACTATGGGAAATCACCATTTTCAATGGGAAAATCCACTATAAATGGCCATTTTCAATAGCTATGTTAAATTACCAGAGGGTACAGTGACGAAACGGGGGAAAACCAATTCGAACACCTCACGGGGCAACCGCCGCTGCAGGCGCTCCGCTGGATTTGTTGGAAGTCTCTGAAGTGGTGCCTCGATGATCCCAAGGGACCAGCAGATTCTTCAGGACTGTAACCACCAAGTAAATCATGAATACGTATATAGTTATATATATATATACATCCCGCCGGGTTGGAAATGGGCCGAGTAAAAACAGCATTTTCATGTGACTGGCAAGAAGTCAATCATGCATTCGCAGTGTTTTTTCATGTTTTTATGTTGTCCATGAAGGTCAATTCTATTGTGATTTAGAATTTTCATTGGGATTTACTGTATATAGTTGACATGTCGGAGTGCGAAAAAGGTTCCTTTTGGGAAGTCAGCGTGCCCAAAACCTCAGCGGCAGCCATTTTTTCCGGTGATCTCTACATCTTCGCTAAGTACGCACCTGTTTTCTCCAACAGGGCTTTTCCAACTACATTTGCATGACGTATGTGCGCACGTGCAAGTGAACGTGCCGTGGCGTAACATCATGGGAGTGCGCAAGTACGTGAACGTTATTGCCCCACCCCACCCCACCTGCACCCCGTATGTGCGTGTGAACGTGCCGTGGCGTAACATCATGGGAGCGCGCAAGTACGTGAACGTTATTACCCCACCCCACCCCACCCCACCCCTGCGTGACGTGACACATCTTCAACGTAGCATGACGTATGTGCGCACGTGCAAGTGAACGTGCCGTGGCGTAACATCATGGGAGTGCGCAAGTACGTGAACGTTATTGCCCCACCCCACCCCACCCCTGCGTGACGTGACACATCTTCAACGTAGCATGACGTATGTGCGCACGTGCAAGTGAACGTGCCGTGGCGTAACATCATGGGAGGGCGCAAGTACGTGAACGTTATTGCCCCACCCCACCCCACCCCAAGGAACATATAAAAACATGCCTAAAACGCTCGGACGGTTTTCAACCCGTAGGCATATACATATATGTATCATAATATATATATATATAAGTAGGTATCAACAATCATCAAGCATCATGAAAAATCATTGAACATAATCCACAGTCATAAAAGATCATCAAAAACAATATTAAACATCATCAGAACTCACCGAGAGATCATCCAACATCATCAAACATCATCAAACATCATCAAACATCATCAAACATCATCAACATCAAACAATTTTGTAACAAAATCAAACTCCGAAATCAGGAACTTTAGTGTACCAGGTCTCAGCAGGCTTCCACTTTTGAGGCCACCAGCGAACGCCGGGACAAGCTGAGGCTCCACAAAGATCGGGGATCTGTTGCCAAGCAAAATGGTGATTTACAACACAGTGAGGTAAACGGTAAATGATGGGATTTTGTGATGGGATGTTATGATGTTATGGTAATTTTTCATGGGATTCGATGGATTTCATGGGATTCGGGGTTCACTGGATTTGTTGATACTTGTTTCATGGGATATGTGTCTCTAATATGATTTATGATATAGATTAAGGTTAGTATGATAGTTAATATGAAAATACAAACAAAAAAAATATGATAATAATATGTTAATATGATATTTCGCTTTGTCTGCAAAATGAAGGTTTAAGCAACAAAAAAAGGGAACACCAAGCATTTTGTGGGGATATTTTTGAGGGATATAAAAGGGACATCATGGAGCAATATGAAATTCTCGGTGTGTCTGAAAATGGGGTATACCCCCAAGGTTGCCATTTTATCAATGAACATATGATGACTAATTAGATAAACGGATGCAATTTGGCGCCATATTTCTTGACAACCCAAGTGGGATCTAAGATAGAGGATATCGTCATTTTTTGTCATCTAAATTCTAACATTACGAGACAACCGAGCAAAAATGACATGAACACTAACAACAGATTTGAAGTTCTTGTAAGTCGGATGTCAGCTCAAGTAAAGTTGACAGAACCAACTCAGTTCTGAGGGTCATCCACGTCTGCATAGACATCACCCAAGAGGACCTATTCGAGGTATCATTTCTCCAAGGACCGTCCGTGGATGCTGCGAGATCCAAGTTCTGGAACTTGATCTAGCCTCCATTTCCATCTTTTTCGACCGGGGAAGTCCCAGTGTTTCAATATTTTTCCACGGAAAATTGGAGGACTATCCTGGATCACTGGCGGATTTGAGTGCATTTTCTGGGTGTCCGGCCAGGGCAGATCTGACCCTAGCGGAGGAAGATGTGAATCGATTGAAGGAGGAGATCAGGCCGGGCGGCTCAATATTTTGTTGACCTCCAAACATAGGATGCCCAGAAAAAGGGGACCAATCTTGTAAAGTTCTGTGGGTCCATTGATATTCCCCAGGCCAAGCTTCTCACTCCCAATATGCCATGCCTCAGGGTTGAGCAAGCGGCTGGCGAGCAATTCCAGGAGGCCGGCGTCAGGGCAAACAGGGAAACAGCACAGGGCATTTACGCAACATCACCTCATGAGTTATAGCAGGGATCAGGAATCAGGACTCTAAAATCCTGTAAAACCTGGTTCAACATTCACCGATACCGCCTATACCTTGGAGCTGCGCCGATTGTTTAGTTTCCCAGTTGCTTGTGTAGCTTCGGAAGATGCCGTAATTTTCGATGGCTAGTCTTTCTGAGTGGACGAACGTTCACAACATGAACTTCGGTGATGAAAGTTGACGCAGCTTTCGTTTGGTTATTGCTATCCTCATAGATCTTCCCAGAATGATCCCCAACACATTCCAATTATACATATATATATATAATGTATAATGTAATATAATTATATATATATATACACATACAGTACACATATGATATATAGTTATGCAGCTATGCTATGCATGTATTATCCAATACATCTCCCAGCTGCAGTGTCCGCCATGCCAGTGTCCAATACATCTGGGGGTTCCACCGGCGCAGCTCCCAGCTCCGAGGCTCTTGAGGCTGGCACCAAGGCGTCTGGGTGAAGAAAAGCTGGGATGGGATGGTTTATGATGACACAAAACCTGGTTGGTGGTTTGGAACATGTTTTTTTTTAAAAATTATTTTTTCCATATATGGGGAATAATCATCCCAAGTGACTTTCATTTTTTCAGAGGGGCTGAAACCACCAACCAGAAACCATTGAAATGGATGATAACTGGGGGTATACCCTGATGGATTGGACACCTGTATGAATTATAAATGAAAATATGTTTGCAGGTGACTATCTGTGAATTGCCAGTCAAAGTGAGTTGGATATGAATGCAGATATTCTGAAGATGCACTCCGTTTGGTTCAACCGAATGTTATCAGTTCTCCCACGAACGCAGTTCTGGCGTTCGTTGATCATGTTGTCATCATCCCAAGGAACTCAAACATGGCAATGGAAAATCCACAACTTTTTGATGATTGTGCCATGAACCTTCATTTATAATCATTTATACAAGGTGGTGTCCCCAAGATAGCTAAGTTGGTTTATAACTCTAATAACTAGGACTTATGGTAGATATATCTACAGTTAATGGGATTATAAACCAACTTATAACTTGAAGGGCACCACTTTGTAGGGGTTCCCATTGTCACGTTACCGCAGGGTGCACCAATCTTACCCCAATTCGAGATGGTTTATGGAAACGGCCGTGTCCAGCCCCAACCAATTGGTTGGTGAAGCAGAAAACTCCGTGCCGCCAGATACAGTACATTCAGTTCATCAATCCCAAACATGAACGTTCTCAGACTGCTTTTAGATTATTTTCCTACGTCACAGTTCTGTTTCTATATAATTCTGAATTCCAAACTCCCTTACAACATGTCCCCCAAAATGATCCAAAATGAAATTATGAGTATTTCGTAGTCATATTTCTGCTTCCAAGAATGACATTAATGCAACAGTTTGCTTTGGACAATTGCACCTTTAGTTCGATGATTATGATGATTTACCTATTGAAAGTGGCCATTTTCCGTGGCAATGTGTCAAATTCCGGGCAGTCATAGTTGCTGGCGGGTCCACAGGTCGCCTGGCCTTTTTCTTTGTTTTTGGTGGGGGGGTTTGGGGGTGGGTGGGTGGGGGGGGCGTAATAACGTTCCTTTTGCTGCGTTCGCTTGGACTTTTTTTTTGTTACCTATTTTTATGTTACGCTTGCAGGCTGCCGCATCATCTTTACGCAACACGGCGTGCTTTCCAAGAAAGCTGGAACACAAGTCATTGACAGAAAGTGGAAGGCATTGAAAGACTTTTTGCCAAGCAACTACCACCGAAAGATCAATGGCCCACATGGCAGCCAAGTCAACCCTCGGATGAGACAGCGTGTCTTTCAGTTTTGCTGGCGCAATTCGCTGAAATGGCCGAGCCCAGCACAGTTCTTAAAACAACTGGCAAAGTTGCAAGGAAAAAAATTGTAGCGGCGTTAGTTTTCAGGATGGTGAAAACTTGCCACCTTTGCCTGACGTCTGATTTCCAATGGGCAAAATACCTAAATGATGGTTTCGTAACCAGGCGACTCATGGACCCGTGACTTCATAGTTGTAGAACCCCAAAATCCCATCGAAGATATCCCCAATAGTCATGTTTGGTACCCAAAATAGCCACGTCTTTCTCCATTTTTTCTGGGTTCTTGGCTCGGCAGGTCGAGCTTAGGAGGTTGAAAGAGGAGGTCTCAGTGCTGGAAGCGACGTGGCGGAATTTGATGTCATGGGATGGGGCTGAAACCTCTCAGAGTTGTCCTTTTCTGCCGTTTTTTTTTAATAATTCCCAAGTTGCACCAAGCCACACCACCGCAACTCCACTCTCAAACCACCAATCGGATCCTCATTTTGCAAAGCCTTCCATCGTCCAAGTCGGTCACCCTAGATGCTTATTTTCCAATGGTTTGATAATCCCAATCGACCAAAGTCCATATCTTTGGGACATGTGGGAACAGGTGGCTCTAGCCACACACCTGAATTAATATTGGGCCCCTGGGCTAATCGAACCTATGGCTACGGGGACAGCCCTGAGCCCATGGCATGCGTTGTGCCGGCGCCGTTGGCCGTGCCATCGCTCCGCGGCGCTTCAGCTTCCGCCAGAAGTCAGGCCGGGCACCAGCCTGAAGAGCTGGTGAATGGTATAGTTACCATGAAACATGGTGAAACATTCACGAAACTGGGATTTTGTATGATTTTTTTAGTAAACGTTGGGTAGGTGAATGTTTTTTCTCTGACTGGGGGAATATACCCAGCGATGCATGAAAGCTCTGTTGCAGGGCAAACTCAGCCATGATTGATCAGAGTGCGTGAAATAGCATAGGCATAAGGATTATGCAAGAAGTGAGGAAGAAACAGCCACACTAATTTACTGTATGAAAACAATCAAGTTTTTCAGTATGCAGTAGATGTAGGGCAACTTCTTGTGCTTGGAATCCGCAGGAGTCATTTTTGTCACCCGCTGAGGGATTTTTTTCCCAACCATCTCCAGTCCTTGTGTGTGCGGGGGAATGGTTTGAGGTTTGACCTCATTTTGCTAACATTAGGATTATGGGGTTGGTTCCCTGTCCGACGTGCAACTGAAAGAAGGAATTTACAGATACTCATAGAACTGACAGCACAGATATGCACAGATGCCAAGCCGGACTATAACAGTGTTTTCACAACCAATTTGACAGTCAGGACGTCTGTTGATATAGATTGCCCAAAAAACATACCTTGACCATATCGATGTATCTATGCCGAACTTCCCAAAATCTCCCAGAATTGAAAGGAAAATAATGGAGACGCGTTGATTTTCCTTGCCCCATTTGTATACCTTGCCGGCAAGCATCTCGAAATCAAATGAACGCAGCGAACTCTAAAAGACATGCATCGCATGGCAGAACATCGATGAGCAAAATGCCCACTTTGTCCAAACCAAACATATGTCTCAAGTCACAGGATTTCAAACGAAATTTCACATGTAGGAAACCACATTTTCCCCGCCAAATCTCCTACTTAGAGTCCTCGTGTCAGGCCCCGGCAGCACCTCGTGGCCGGCGCCCCATCCGGCGGAGCAACGTGCTGCGTCCCATCCGGCGAAGCAACGTGCTGCGGCCATCGCCAAGTTGAGACGCAAAGGTGGGGGAAATCATCGGTGAAACGTGGTGATAAACATTGCTAAACCAACAAATTTAGGGGTTGTTGTATCGAATTTTCAACAACTTTAAGGGTTCTTGTACCGCGTTTTAGACTAATGAACATGAATTAACTACGTATTAAATGTATTGGATGAAATAGTATTAAAAGGTGGTTAAAACATGTTAAAACATGTTAAAACCATGTCGTTAGCCCCCGGCTCTGATAGACATTGATAAGATAAACTATGGGATTTAGGGGGTGCCCTATTTTCAGAGAAGGCCATACTTTTTGGATCTTTTTGGAGGATAGGTGGGTAGATGTGGGTAAAGCCAAAACACGTTTTGTGGACGTATCAAAGGACACAAAGGGTCTTGAACACTGGAAAATGATGTATCGTTTATGGTGGAAACTCAGAAATGGTATGGGATGGTCAATCTCAAACTTACAAGGAGCCAAAAAGCGCACATACCTTGCATGATACCTTGGATGATCGAGCGCAATCCACCTTTTGCGTGAGCATAAGTTCAGCGTTTTTTCGAGCGGCTCAAGGTGCCGTCACGCTGGCACTGAAAATGAGATGAGGCTTTGACAGAATATATATATACAATCTGGTTGGTGGTTTGGAACATTTTTTATTTTCCCCAATAGTTGAAACCACCAATTAGTAATTATTATACCATCTAAAGCACCATCTAATACACCTTTAATACGCCATTTTATAGACCTTTAGTATACTGTTTCATAAGCATTTAGTATACCATTCATCTTGAATATACACGTAATATACTTTACTGTCCATGAATATGTTTTTGATATACCTTTGAAACACCATCTGATACATCTTTAACATACCTTTGATATACAGTACCTTCAAAAACATACCTTTGATATACCTTCAAAACCTTTAGTATACCAGCAATATACATTTTTCTGTCTGATACACCTTTAATGTGCCATTTTGTATACCTGTCGTCTGTCGTATACCTTAAAAAAACACACACACATTGTATTGGCCCATGAAAATATCTTTAATATACCTTTAGTATGCCTTTATCATACCTTCAATATTAATTGAATATACCTTTTAAATACCATCTGATACCCCTTTAATATACATTTAATGCACCATGTCATATACCTTTAGTATACCATTTCAAAAGCCGTTAGTATACCATTTGATATTGTTTTTTTCCAAGGTTTTTTTCCAAAGATTTTTTTTGGTTTTCTCCATGTGGCCCTCCCCAAAGAGTCTCCACATATTGTTTTTTTTTTGGTTTTTCCAATGTTTATTTTGGTTTTCTCCGTGGGGCCCTCCCCAAAGAATCTCAACAACTATTTTTTTTCGTGTTTTTCCAGCCTAAGGCCCTTCCCAAAGGACGATGGCTGCCATGACAATGAATGTCTTGAAGTGGAGGCCAAAAATTGGCCTTTGTTTTTGGAACATTCAGTTTAACTTGCACATTATTGTGATTATACTTTAATATACATATTGCTTATTTCTTCATGGTATTTGGATAGTTTTTGACAATATGTATATATAAGCATATCTAAACATTATCATAGCAATATTCCTCAATGGACCTTGGGGTAGGTCCATTTGAGGACGGTGACCATACATATACATATATATAATATATATATATAAACTGTGTCTGATATCGTGACAGAGTAATCTTCGTCCATGACCACGACAGGTGACTGGCAGGGCGCCCTGAGCATCCTCTTTGGAGGTGAGTCCATGGAACTGGCGCCCAAGTCGTGATTTTTCAATCGCGGATGGTGGAAGTCTACAAACATTTGGTGATAGTATTTATATGTATTTATAATACATAATATATACTGTACCCTCCAGTAAATTAACATAGACCCTGCCAGATAGGGGTTGGAAGACTGGTTTCCATTAAAAATTTGTTCTTTTCAGGGTCTATGTTAATTTACCAGAGGGTATATAATATACAGTATATATATATTTAAAATAATATATTATAGCATATTTATATACATATATATATAATGGCGATATAATGGGGATGTAATGGGAATAGAATGCGATTTAACTAGATTTAACTAGCAAATAAGGGAATATATATATATATAATGGTGAATTAATAGGATATTGATGGGATATAAATGGTGAATTTTAGTGGGATATACTCATATATACTGATATATATATAATATATATATATATATATACTGGGCTGCATCCTGAGTTGAGAAACCACCATTTTGAATGTACTGTTTGACATTTCAACTTATTTCGTGATGAATGTCCAACTGCAGGCAGGTCATTGCACTGTTTCCATATTCCTAGTCCTGTGGGTCATTGTCATGTGTGGCCAACAAGGGCAAACCATAGAAGCATCACGTCCCATCTTGTTCAGTCTTGTTCAGCAATCGGCATTCATGTCAGTGGATGAACTTTGGATTCATTGGGTGTTGTGTACATCTTTGCTATGCTTTGCTTGGGTTGCCGGCAAAGCTTGGCAAGACAGATTCGGAGCTTGTCACATGTGGACGCATGGCTGTGTATTCTCAGCAGCCCACCACACTGTTGGGCATCTTGTTGTCATGGTGTATATCCACAGTGGTGTCGTCCTAGACAAACTGCAGGCAAGTCGAGTCATGCTCCTTGCATTGCACTGCTTCCATATTCCTAGCCCTGTGGGTCATGTGTGGCCAACAAGGGCAAACCATGGAAGCATCACGTCCCATCTTGTTCATTCTTGTTCAGCAATCGGCATTCATGTCAGTGGATGAACTTTGGATTCATTGGGTGTTGTGTACATCTTTGCTATGCTTTGCTTGGGTTGCCGGCAAAGCTTGGCAAGACAGATTCGGAGCTTGTCACATGTGGACGCATGGCTGTGTATTCTCAGCAGCCCACCACACTGTTGGGCATCTTGTCATGGTGTATATCCACAGTGGTGTCGTCCTAGACAAACTGCAGGCAAGTCGAGTCATGCTCCTTGCATTGGCAAAGCTTGGCAAGACAGATTCGGAGCTTGTCACATGTGGACGCATGGCTGTGTATTCTCAGCAGCCCACCACACTGTTGGGCATCTTGTTGTCATGGTGTATATCCACAGTGGTGGCGTCCTAGACAAACTGCAGGCAAGTCGAGTCATGCTCCTTGCATTGCACTGCTTCCATATTCCTAGCCCTGTGGGTCATGTGTGGCCAACAAGGGCAAACCATGGAAGCATCACGTCCCATCTTGTTCATTCTTGTTCAGCAGTGGGCATTCATGTCATTGGATGAACTTTGGATTCATTGGCTATTGTGTACATCTTTGCTATGCTTTGCTTGGGTTGCCGGCAAAGCTTGGCAAGACAGATTCGGAGCTTGACACATGGGGACGCATGGCTGTGTATTCTCAGCAGCCCACCACACTGTTGGGCATCTTGTTGTCATGGTGTATATCCACAATGGTGGCGTCCTAGACAAACTGCAGGCAAGTCGAGTCATGCTCCTTGCATTGCACTGCTTCCATATTCCTAGCCCTGTGGGTCATGTGTGGCCAACAAGGGCAAACCATGGAAGCATCACGTCCCATTTTGTTCATTTTTCACGAAAGCTAGCGTCAGCTAGCTGGAGTCTTCTTGCTTTAGCAAGTATTCAGGGGGCTGCTCAAGGACATCACGTGATTTTTCACGCGAAAGGGGGGGACCCCCCCCATATATATCATTGTTATATATCATATATCATATATCATTGTTGCATCCTCGTTGGGACGAACAATGCCGCGACACGATGATGACAGTCCCTCCGCAACTCACCTCTTCCCTTCCTTCTTTCTCCTACCCCGCTAGCTTTCGTCATCCACCCCCGGCCTCAAGTGTGCATTTATGTGAGTTGAGACAAGTAACCTCTCTCATTTGTAGGTACCGGAATTTGGTGTGTCTCAAGCTGGGCTACCGGGATACCCCTAAATCCATCTGTGAATCATATTTTTTCGAATTAAACCTACGGTAACGACATTTAAATGTAGTTAGGGTAGTCTAAAACACCTGCGCGTATATTTAAAAGTCCGTATATTTAAATGTAGTTACCGTATATTGACATTTGGTGGTATACTCCAATGGGAAACCCAATTTTAACTATACCCTTCCGCTGGTGCAGGTCCGCAGGATTTGGTTCTCTTCACTTCCGCTGCCAACGTTTGTGCCAAAGCTTCGACATGGAGGACGACAATGGATGGAACGTAACTGGCCCGGGGTGGATCTCCCCTACAGTACGGTAGTTGTGGCACTTTTGGGGGGAAACATGATGAGAAATCTGTGGACCTAAGGGGATTCCATGACTGTCCTGTTTTGGGACTGCAGCGACTCCAATCATGTCCATTTCTTTTTGAAATAGCACAGATGTTTACCACAGTCAGCCAATATTCTGGTCAGAGCTTCCATGGTTATATCACGTTATATCTATACCAACTTCATTGGTTTGTTTCTTCGTGTTGTTTGCTTTTTGGGTAATTTTCTCATTTTTTTCTAACGGGATGCATAGGATCACCCAAGATCATACAAAGGGACGAGACTGAAGAGACTCCAGCACATGGGAGACGGCATATGGGATGGCACCGCCATTGATATGGCAAGATGAATCTGATAGGATTCCCAATGGTAAGCATGAAGCATATACCATCACCCTGTACCAGGATGGCAAACGTGACGGGATGGTCTCTGACGACGATCTGTGGTTTTCTGCAGGACAGCTGTTGCCTTATTGGAGAAGTTGCAGATCACATCGCAGCCAGATGTGATCTTTTGGAGTTCACTTGGAGATGCCTATAGCTTCTCTGGCCGGCCTTAGCGGTGTACCCAACTGGGTAGCGGTGTGTGGTTTCAGCAGTTTCATGGCGGGGAAATCCCTGGTCTGGGGAGATTTTCCCTGGCTACATGGGATTGATTGATCCCAATCGACGGATTTTTAGGCTGCGGCGCCTGCGGGGGGTTCAACAATGTTCAACAATGTTCAACAACCAACCACTTCTGGTTTGTTAACCTTGGAAGATCTTGCAGGCAAATTGGTAGTGGTGAGAGTTGGGAAGCCCAGAAAACACCAAAAATTGTTGACGGTGTGTTTGTGGGACACTGAACCAAACCACTGTGGCTGGCTGGAGGTCTCCATTGTTGATGAATTGTTTTTACATGTATGGGTACTGTGTAATCAAACCTGGTAAGGCTTAAAATCATGCTTAAAATCACCATGTTCATCCATTTTCAAGCATCTTTCATGGGGAATCATCTGACTCCAGGTATGAATGCATTATTTTTTTGGAAGAGCACCATTTCAATGGGGTATCACTGGCCGAAAAACCCCGTTTGACGACAACTGAACCGCCAAGGTTCAGTTGGGAAGTGGCAGCACGCACTGTGGGCTCTACTGCAGGTCGATCTGGGGAGCTCCCTACCTCTGGTTTGGTCCATGTATACCTGCAATGTGTGTATCAATAAGGATGGTATATCTACATAGAAATAGTATGACATCGGATTTGTTGTGTGTATCATCTACAAGATGCACCAGATATAACATAACATACTAAAACTAGTAATGATGTCAAATGATGCCAAGTATACATAAATTGCGCATATGAATCATATATATGTCATATTTATAGTGATTTATACACAGCATATATATTTATATATGATATATAATATGATAATATATGTACAGCCTAAGTCATCAGAACCTAGTATATATATATTATTTATACCGATTTATACTGATTTATACATATCATATATATATATATATTCATTGCATATATCATATATTATTCATATTTCATGGGCTGACCACAGATCCAAATTCCGCACTTTCCCTGGAGAAGGAGCCGCAGGCGGCACGCCTGGATCTCACGGCCGTGTCCTATGCCTCGGCCCTAACGGCCTGTGAACGCGTGTCGCTCTGGGAGAAGGCGGTGGAACTGGGAAGTCCCCGAAGAATGGGGGAAGTTTCATGGATTTTACGAGCAAAAATGGTAATGTTCATGGATTTATTTGGGAAAAGATGTGGATTTTCATTGATTTTAATGGGAACATGTAGATTTTCATGGATTTTCATGGGAAAAAATGTGGATTTTCATGGATTTTCATTGGAAATCCGCCCACACCGCTTTGGCGGTGAAGGCGTGCTTATTGGGGGGCAACAGCAACACTAAATGCTCAATGACATTTGTTAATATAGCAGTCGCTATATCAGCTTTAGCTGGGGGGGGGGGGGCCAAAAACGGTTTCGCACCGAGACCAGACCCCAAAAACGGTTTCGCACCGAGACCAGAATACGGTGGTGTTTTCGACATTTTTTGAGGATTTTTGGGTGTCTGAGCGCAAGAGGGTATTGAAATGGAATTTTGGGTCATTTTGGTAGCTTTCCGGCAATGGAAAAACGGCCAAAAATGAAAAAAACATTGTACATAGCAAGATTTTGCAGGGTTTTTGGATGCCAGAGCATTGAAAACACTGCAAAAACAAGTGTTTTGGATTGACGTTATAGCAAAAAACGTGTAAATTACCGTATGTTTGACTGGAAACATTACAAAAACACTGTCAAAAGCAATGTTTTGGAAGGATTTACTGCCTTTATGGCAAAACAACGTGTAAATTACCGTCTGTTTGACTGGAAACATCGGAAAAACACTGTCAAAAACAATGTTTTGGAAGGATTTCTTATATATATATGTTGGAGTTGGCTACCGGCATTGGCACATGGAAAAATTGAAGAAAACACTGTAAATAGCGGTATTTTCAACGGTTGGGGAGATAAGGGAATTGGAAGCATTGTCGAACATGATGTGTTCGACCGGTTTTATGGCGACAAAAGTGTAAAGTACCGTGCTTTGAAGGAAACCATTGCAAAAACATGGAAACACATTCAAAGAACACGGGATTTGGGGGAATATCTAGGCGTCGTTGTCTAGCTATTTGAAATTCCGCAGCTTGGAGAGCCTCCAAGGGAGGGAAAAGTGAAAATTCCATAGCTTGGGAAGCTGTCACGGCGGGGAAAAGTGAAAATTCCCTAGCTTGGGAAGCCCCCACGGGGGGGAAAGTGAAAATTCCCTAGCTTGGGGAGCCCCCACGGGGGGGAAAAGTGAAAATTCCCTAGCTTGGGGAGCCCCCACGGGGGGAAAAGTGAAAATTCCCTAGCTTGGGGAGCCCCCACGGGGGGGAAAAGTGAAAATTCCCTAGCTTGGGGAGCCCCCACGGGGGGGAAAAGTGAAAATTCTTAGCTTGGGGAGCCCCACGGGGGAAAACCACCCCCCTCTCACGGACCGAAATAAACCTGCGGTGTGGGCGGCCACCCCACGCGAAGCGGGGTGAATATGTGGATTTTCATGGATTTTAATGGGACATATGTGGATTTGTGGTGATAATCATGGGATAATGTTGGTGATTTATGGTGATCTAATTAACCACATGAAAGGTATGAAAGTAGAGTTTTCAACTCAACAAATGGGAATTCACCTGGTTTAACTCACTTCACAATTTTTATTTGGGATTTTGCAAGAGGAATTGGGACCCAACATCGGTCAAGTGCGGATGTCATGCGCTAGAACGGAGATTCAACCTCTACAAATCTGGATTTAAACTGAAATTTGGAGGCAAAGCTTTTGGCATTTAGCCAGATGTTTTTTTTTGGCAACTAACATGCAGGTTTAGCAAAAGTGAGGACAACTTCAATCAGCCAATGTGGCCGTAAAATGCTGGGGACCAGCGACACCTCCCGAACTGGGGGGTTTGCAGATGAATTGATTGGAATTTTCAAATCCGGTAAAATCTGAGGATAGTTTTACTAATCCCATCCCCCTAATATTCAACACCACCCAAGAAACCATAGTTTTTTAGTAGCGAATATCCGCATAATTGGGACCATTTGGGGGGTGTTAATATTAGGGGATGGGATTATTAACTCAGTGTGTTACAATCAACTAACTAGTTTCAACTGGCCAATGATAATTAAATCATATCATCACATCATGCAGATGATTAGTTAGCAGTCAAAATTTGGCTAGTCGTCAGTTATGCCTCTCTGGCACCCCCCCAAGAGATGGAACCATCTCCATCATTTCCAGGTATTTTCGGATATCTGTTTAGCATATCCCATACTCCAAACGGGGGTTTCCTATGACTCATAGGAGTACCCCCAAATCAAGTCAGGGATGACCAGGTCGTATTGAAACCCATGGTGACTTGGGGTACCTCCATTTTAGGACCCCCCCAAATGAATCAAAATTCTAAGAATAGCCATGACCCCGGAGCCCGCTTTTGGTCGCAAAGCAGGTCCTGCATCTCTTAGAGACAGCTGAGGCGATTTCATGGGATTTCCAAAGGATACACCATGGAGATGGGTGGAGATTCTTCACTATTTCAACCAGAAACGTTGAGACATCTTGTTGAGACTATGATATTTAATCAGCTAGGAATTAAGATATATATATATGTATTTTACATGACACTTATATTGGCAAACATGGAGATTCAAACCCTTGGGATTTAAGCAGCAAAAATACGGTGACTAATACTCCGTTCAGAACGGGGATGGAAAAACCAAGCACCATTGGTGGATTTTTCAGCAAGAATAATGGTGGATTCCGCGCATGGAACCTTGAGAGTGGGTTGCTGAAATGGGTTCCAGTAGAGACGCAGCAAGTTTCGAGATTCCAGATGCAATTTCCATTCCTTCATGATTTGTACGTGTCCCTCACTCGATGTGAGTACGCACAACCCAATCACCTCCAAGTGAATATGAGTGAACCATAGTGAACCTCACTTCTGCCGTCGATCATCACCAAACGGCAAATGATACGGTACCCTCTGGTAAACTAACATAACTATGGAAAATCACCATGTTTAATGGGAACATCCACTATAAATGGCCATTTTCAATAGCTATGTTTGTTCACCAGAGGGTACATCATGGATTTGCGTCAATCCCCAAAGACAACTGGGTGTATTTCATTGGCCCAGAATTCGATGATCCGGGACAATTTACAGGAACTCCCGAGATTTAAAGACCCACGTCTTACAAAGGTTCCATCCAATCTGTTGATATCAAGTATTAAGGATATGGAGGTATACCAATGTATACCACCATTGACCCTATTTTTGAAAAACTGGATCTCTCAACCCGTTTTTTTTGATCTACCCATGGCGATTTGTCCGTTGTAAACCTTGAGTTACAGCAGTTGAGAATTCTTTTAGGATCATCCAATGACCCCAAGACAGATTACAGCTGGATCGAAAGATCCTTGACCATCGATGTACAGTAGACAAACCCTCATTGATTTTTCCTAAGGCGCTTCCCATAAATCGTATTAAGAATCATATGATTCAAATCCATTCGATTCCCCTTCCCAAAAAATATATGGGGCGGAAGCCCATCCGCGGCCGCTCGAAGGCCAGAAATTTGGTGAACGCCTTTTCCTACAGCTCCGCCATCGTCGCCTGTGGTTCCGCCAAGCGCTGGCAATGTGCCTTGGAGCTCTGGGAGGCGATGACCAACAGGGGACCAGCGCCGAATGTGGTGGCGATGAATGCGTTGCTTGGCACCGAAAACCATGAGCTGATGGATAGGGGGATGGATTTGGTGGTAGTCCATTATCATTATCTATATATATATATAGATCCAATGATATAAATCATATAATTGACCCATTTTTGAAGTATGAGACTTATTGGATGTGGTACAAAGGTATTTTTTTATTTTTTTGTGGCAGGGGGCATTGTCAAAAGCAGTAACTGCAACCAGCCGGTTTGTTCCATACATCATCGTGGATATGCCAGATGGTTAGATGGGTGCTCTGCGACTTGATGCTAAGGGATTTTCTCCAAAATACAGCTTCAGCATGATATACTAAAACTGCTTGGTGGTTTGGAACATTTTGGAACATGAATTTTATGACTTTCCATTCAGTTGGGAATCATCCCGACTGACGAACTCATATTTTTCAGAGGGGTAGGTCAACCACCAACCAGAAAACATTTGCCACGAATTCACAGTAATTTGGTTCCTTTAGGGACGATCAATCAACACAACACCTTCAAGAACCCACAAAACTTGTAATAAGACCCCAAAACAATGCCGATTAAATATAGAAACCGAACAACAAAAAAACCTAATCAGGTCATCTACCAAAATTAGATGTGAACTTTTAAATTTACAGGAACCCCAACCAATTTGTGAGTAAAAACTACAGTATGATTTCACGAAAAAAAACTGAAACCAATCCATTGATCATCAAACTAAAATCAGATGTGGTGCTCATGAAAATCCCCACACATCCCTTTTGCGGTAAAATCCCCTATTTTGAATTTCCATTGAACCAATATCTAAACTTCAACCCAACTTCTGCCACTGCGTCATCCTGCGTCTCCCAGGACCCTCACCGCGTTGCAGCGTGGCCGCCGTTGGTTTTTGGCCCTTCAGCTCCTTGACGCGGTCGACGCGGCTGGGACCGTTGCGGGCGATGCGGTGACTGCTGCGGCGCTGGCGACGGCGGAGAGCTGGGAATGGGGTCTGCTGTATCTGCTAAGGGCCACAGAGAAGGGAATGAGGCCCTGGACGTTGATGACGTTGGTGATGGTCCTTGATGTTTTTTTTGGTTTTGGAGACGAGACTGCAGTTGGGGGCTTCAGGGTTTGAACATGATTTTGTTGGATGGGATTGGTTATATTCATCCAACAAAATGGCAAGTGTCACTGGGGGAACATAATGATGTTTTAGACAATGTCCTTTTTTTTGCTAATCCTGGAATTGTTGTGGGGTTGGTGGAGCAATTTTCAATTAAGGGACACCTGGAGGCACTGAGTTCGGGCGACTTAGGAGCAATGACGTTGAACCATTTTGACCAAACAAATGGGAGTATTTTGATGGGAGAAGCAATCAACTGGTCGGTCGGTGGTCACCAAGTGAGTCTTTTTTGGCGACACACGATCACCCCATTGGCCATTCGCAGTGCATATGGGTCTGTCAAAAATAGGGTATATAGTATATACCTCTAAATCCAGTCGTCTATCAACATTTTCCCATATTTTCCCCATTAAACATATATTTTGGGGGTATGTATCCTATTCTCAGACAACCCTTTGGTGATCTTGCAGGATCAGGTACACCCCGAGGGTGAACCAGTCTGAATATTGTAAGCAGTACTGGTTTCAGAATACCACCAGCTAGAGTATAGTAGTAAGTGAAATACACCAGGTTATATAAATCCACTCAACATTGGGGGATTGCTGGTAGGTATTTACGAATTATTCTTCCACTTGAAATTAGATGATTAGGTGACTGATTGAGTCCTGTGAAGTACTAATTTCTGGTGAATTCCACTTATTCACTTAACTGACCTCAACTGGACCCATTCCTGGTGAATGTCCAGTGAATTTCAAGATGGTAGCTATGCTAATATCTAACTAACATTCCTGTAATCTTGAAGTTTCCTAGAAGAAACTAACATAGATGGGGAAAACCCATGGTTTTAGGAAAATGATCTACACATGGTGGCTAAAAGCCACATTTCTGTTAGATAAAACACTGGGGTATCGTGGTAAGGGGTGCTCCCCTGGTAGGCTTGGCCCCTCTGCTTTCAGCTCTGTGGCGCGACAAATGGGTCCCTGGTTACCAGGGGCGTTTTTTGGATTTTCCCCTGCGAATTGGAGGGGTAGGGGACAGATCCGGCCCAAAAAGTGGGGGAATGCGGATTTTTCACCAGGCATTGACCAACCAACAAGCCAATGTGGAGATCAAACACAGAAAGTTCTCCAGTTCTCCAAAAAGTCGAGGATTCAAACGGGTATGGGTCAAAATTAAGGTACCCCAATAATTGGATGGTTAATACTAAACTAGACTAACATCTGTGGTCCCCTAGGTCTTCCATTTTGACCCACATCCAAATAGTGATTTGGGATTTGCCAATGGTCGAATGTGCATGTCCAGGTCACCAGGGAGCTTGGCAGCAGGCGAAGAAATTGCTGGCACTGCTCAGAAGCCTGGTATTTGAAATAGGCCGCCAAGCTGCCTTGGGTGTGGAAAATTGGGAACATGCTAGCAAAATAGCATGGGATGATTTTGGATGATTTTGGTTGATCATCATGAATTTCCTGTCATGTTCCCGCTCGCAGCAAAGTAGCATTCCAATAGGGAAGATTTAGAGGTAGCCTATTTTCAGACAACGCCTATTTGGCTGTGTTTCATCGCCAGAGGGTATGGTTTATGTGTTTACCATCCACATAAACCAACCATTTATGGTAATATAGATGGATAATAATGATAGATATATAATGATATATACAACCTACAATACGTTTTTTTGAACGCGTCTGGAAATGGAGTATACCGTATACCATAGTACAATTGTGATGGGAAGATAGACCATTAAAGTTTGGGAATGCCTGATTTTCAGACCAACTCAGTTATAGCCGCCCTGGATTTTCAGCAAGAAAATCTCAGGATTCAACCATATCGGGGATATTTCATGAGGGAGAAAACAAAAACATGGAATACCCTTTGGTAATTTCTTGCCGTTTGCGAACTGGTTTTTATATGTCTCATGAATAGTTCGATTTTTATTAGCGTTGCTAATAGCTATGTTGAATTCCCAGAAGCTATTATTTGGTGCATTTAGGGTGTACCCTCTGGTAATTTAAGGTAGCTATTGAAAATGGCCATTAATAGTGGATTTTCCCATTAAAAGTGGTGATTTTCCATAGTTATGTTAAATTACCAGAGGGTATTGTGAATCATCCCCCAAAATGGGCTTGATTGTTGGGTTTGCCACATGATTTGGGGAAACTACCCAGCTCCCCTTGCTGAGCAAATCTGAGGAAAATACCCAGCTACCGTGAAGTTTGAAGTTTGGTGCAGCGTCCTCTGGGCCATGGACGTCTCATGTCGCAAGGGCGTCAGGAATCTCGTGCGAACTTGGGCTTGTGAGTGGTTCAGATCGCCAACTTCAGGTTTTTCTTGATTAGCCCATTTGGGAAAGTACATATTGGATCTGGGATTTTCCCCATGATTTCGAGGGTGGTATGAGGGTGGTCAAGATTTGTACACTCTTGATGCACTTGGTCCATGCACTACCCGTCCCGATTATGGGGTTGGAACTTGAGACCATTTTTGGAGCCTTCAGGATGATCATGGACATGATATGACATGATAAACATTAGTGTGGTCCCTTGGGTCAAGGGAGCTCAAGTGATGTTGAAGTAATGTGGATCTTGTGATTCAGCGTGTGTAGCCATGGATTTGTCAGCAGTTTTTGGATGTTTTTGGAGGAGACTACAGTTTTAAGCGATCACACCGAAGACATACCACCAGGCAGTCCTCTGGATTAACGTTCAGGAATATCTATGAATATTTGCAGTCTTCAGCCAATAAACAGATATAGAACTACACTAGAAATACAGCAGATAGAATAGAACTCTATTTCATCTATTAGAACATCAAATAGATATATAACTTACATAAAATGCATGTCCCATAAATTGCTGCCAATTTCTACCAGTAATTTACCAACATTACAGATAAAATCCAATCCTTAGATCCCATAGGATCCATGTATGCTATATACGGTAACATTTACCATTAATATACCCCCAATGTTGGCATATATACCATACATGGATCCATCCTTAGATGTGAAAATGGGTCCCCAGATCTCTCAGGTTTCTGGCGTTCCACTTCCCCTCGATGGCCTTGGGACCAGCATCTACCGGGGCGGGCGAAAGGCGGGGATCCGATGGGTGTTTTTTGACCGATGGGTTTAGCGATGTCAAAGGGGTAAAATTCAAGCACCAAAATTCCTGTTTTAAAGGATTTTTATGGGATTTTGTTTGTGATTTTAGGAGATTTCATGGGTTCAGAAAGGCATACAAGTAGAATATGATTGGATATTGATTTAATATGATATAACCATAACCACCAAACATGGTGGTGTAATTTTTGCTTAGAATGTGATATATCATCCAGACATGACTTAGCTGAAC
>CAMXCT020002983.1:0-79866 GCA_947184155.2 Cladocopium goreaui
GACGGGGAACATCGATTTCCGTACAATTTAAGGATTCACCAAGGTACCAGGGTTCCCATGACCACTTGATTCAGGTTGCTTGTGAGTCGGACGAGTCCAGCTGGCGCAGAGAGCTTGGCGTTCCTGGAGATGCCACCTTTCAGCAAATCAAAGCCGCATGGCGTGTCCTGGTTGCAAGGTGCTTGGGGGAGGAGCCTTGATTTTTGCATCGCAACAGACAGGATCCAGACGGCGCTGAATTTTGGAGACCGTCATCAATCAGTTTTTGCTGGTGCCAGCATTAGTTTTATTGATTCTTCTGTGGGAAGGGATACGTCCAGAGCTTCCAGGACGATTAGCGCTTCAACATCATCCTGACAAAGGAGGTGATCTTCAACGGTTTCAGAAGCTGCAAGACGCTTTTCAGAGCTTGGTAAGCGTCATCTCAGCACCTTGGCATCGATTCAGCGACACCACCTGATGCTGAGCGCCTATTTGTTCCACATTGGGGCAAACAGTTTTCATGGGGTGACTGGTTTCCTGCTGATCCCCCAGAGAATGGATGAGAATGAGTGAAGGATCCCAAAATGGCATGAAATGGCCGGGTGAGCGAAAGTCTTCTAGGTTCTTGACTTTGGGACGTGAAAATCAGTGCAACTACCGCTGTGACACCTTGTTGAATTTATTTTTGCTGACTCTTCCCACCCAGGAAGCTGCCACCCAGAACGAACGGAACGAAGCTGCAGAAGCCCAACTGGCTGCCCGGTGCTTCCTCTACGATATCATTGAAGGCACGGGCACAGAAAAGTCTTTTACGCAGAGGCTCAAGGCCAACTTAAAACCATTTCTGGAAAAACTTTCTGGGATTCCCTCTCCTCTGTGCGCAGGAGCGAAATCGTGGGAGCATGTGCTGCGTGGATTGGAAACCGCAGTCTTGGAGTACCTCAAGGGCATGCTGACGTATGAGCCTTGGCAGCAAGTTTGATGCTCGGAAAATGATGCAAGATTCTCATGCTGTATCTGCCCCAGCTGAGCTTGTCTGTTGACTAGTTTTTTCTCGGGTGGTGACTTGAGAAGCATTCTGGGATGCCTTTCCTGATGCCAGGAAACTACGGCGAAGCTTGACAGATGGACGAAGGCTGGCGCCACTGGAATCATCAGCCAGAAGACCGGCTACAGGGTCAAGGCCCAACAACCTCAAGGATGTTGCACATGTTCTGCGTGCATATCATTTTCCAAAAACCCAAACTGTTTTTGAAGGTAGGCTGGCACGGCTGGTACGTGCTGACGTCAGTTGGGCACTCAGTGGTTTGCAGTGGAACAGAGGAAACACTTGATGTTGATGTTGATGTTTTTGCACCACCATGCTAGTTTGCATGCCACCATTGGCGTCACAAATGCTCAGGCCGTGACGTCGCTGGAGGAAGCGCTGTCATGGCACGAAGCCCTGGTTTGCTTGCGGGCGAGGTGCATGAGACGCGTGGAGGCTGAAAGCAGCACAAAGCCTATGAAGGCAGGACTTGGCTGTGTTTGTTCTCATAAGTGTGCGTGGTGGATTTTCAATTTGTGGCTCTTGTGTCGGGAGGTCTCTGAGCTGTGGCAGATGCTGCAAGATGGAAAGTACACCCTCCCGCCTGCGCTGTTGCAATTCAAAAGCGACAAGGCGCCGGCTTGGTTGCTCCAAGGCATTTGGCGTGGAGCGCTGAAAATATACTCTGCACCCATCTCCACCCTGTTTTCCAGGTGCAGGGCCGCCTCCGGAAATGGACGCAGCAAAGCATGAGCGTGAAGACGGTGAAGATGCAGCAGAGTTGCAGTTTTTACTCATTTTTCAATAACAAGACGGGAAGAGAACCTTTGGGCAGACGCGTTGTGTGAGCCACCCAGGCACAAGGAAAGCATGGACAAGGCGGGCGAGGCTGAAGAGCTTGAAAAAGTCCGACCCTTGTCAACACATTGAATCGTTCCGGGTTGCTCCATCAAAAGTTTCCTTGGGGCATGGTGCTCTGACGTTCGTCGGCTTGTAACTGCAATGTTTTATTATCTTCCCCACCATTCATTGCTTGATTGAACCAATGAGCAGGGCAGAGGGACTGGCATACAAGAATATGTGTATATACACAAAAGCACACATATACAGATATGTTTGCAAAGAACCACATGTATGTGTAGTATTTTTTCTATATTTATACACGTAAATTGACGTATGTTGATTCTCAACGCACATGAGCGCGTTTTCTTTTGCTTTCGCGGCACAATCACATGCTGTTGCTGCCGCTGTCATTGTTGCCGTGGCCACTCACATTGGCCAGGGCCTGAGATGACTGACGACTTTAGTGCATTGGATTCAGCATCGACGCAGGGAGATGGTGACAAACATGTGGGTGTTGGGGACCATCCATTGCTGCTTGAAATTGTGTCGTTCATTTACAAACATGCCAAGTGTCAAATGTCCTCACAGTTCCAATTTGTGAGCCAGATCCCATTTTGCACCAGTGCAACTTGTTCAGGCCAAGAACGCGGTTCAACTTGTTTAGTTTGGACGGTTCGGCGACCCAGAGGGTGAGCAACTGAACGTTGTGGTTCTAATATGCGGAAAATCGTTGAGGGTATGTTCAGTAGGGAGAGAGTTTTCGGTTGAGATGAGATTCGTGGAGGCATGCGTTCACATATGAAACAATCACTATTCGTCATACCTCTCAACCAGGTTGCTGGCTCCAGCTTGAACTTCACCGTTTTTTCAGGCCACTTTCTAAGAGGGACATGTAGGTAGCCATGAGTGCAATTGAAGCAGTTGAAAGTTGAATCACATGGCTGTTTCAATATATTTCAACATGTTTCAATGATAGTGATGACGATTGTGATTTTAAGATTTCATACGGCACAGTTGCGGTCACAAGATGTTGCAATTTTGCACATTGTGTCTCTTGACCCCAGGATGTCATAGTTGCGGCTGAAGTGCCTGGAGAAGGTGTGTTGGCCCACGAAATTGGTGACTACAGTATCCCCATGTAATGCAATTGGTCTATGATATCAGATATCATATAATTTTTTGCCTCAAAATTGAACAAGATTGGTATAGTATGTATAGTGACTCTTCCGTAATTATCCCGTCAGTTGCCGTGATTTGGTGAAATCAAACGGCAAACGGCATTCTATGGAAGCCTGCTATGCCATGTGTGCCCATGACTTCCCCTGCAAGAACGTTTGCCTTTTTGGTTCAGCGATTTTTAAATCCATTTTCCTAAGAACTCCTAACATTAAATACACCCTATGGCTTGGTGTTGGATCTATTCATTTTGGGATCCATACCTGGGGTGAAAAAAATCATCTCAGGGCAATGGATTTTTTATAGGCGTTTGTATTGGGCTAGGTGGATGATCCTGTACTCGCAAGAGGATGAACAATTGATTGTACATCAGTTATGAAGAGCTAAAACCACCCCTTCCATGGCACTTACCTTTTTTGCAGGTTTACTAAAATACGGATACCCCCAAATCATGATTAATATTCTCCAAGATTATGAAGTCTCACATTTCATTCCAGCAGAGCCCTCTTGCTTCTCCATCTCCTTTCCAGGTGCGTGAAGATTTTAGATCGTTGGGACAGCCAGTGAAGGCACAGTGCACATCCGCTGATTCTTTGGTTTCTTAGATACATGGAGGATAGAGGTGGGGATAGGTGAGGATTTCAGATTCTCCAGATGAGAATTTGGTGATTTACTGTCTTTACTGTTGAAAGATCCATTTTTCTCGATGCCATCCTGTTTTTTGGGGTTGTATTCCGTATTCCCATTGCTGGCTGACCCATCCTGCAACATGTCCCGAATGTTGAAACATCCAAGTGGATTGCGACCACTTGGGGTGCCATCCAAGGGTTTGCAACCTTCCTTACAAATCAAGATTGCAGGTTATACTTCCATTTTTGTTGGTTCAAATAGCTATGTACATGTTGATCAGTTGTGCAAAGTACTTGCGTCAGCAAACACGCCAGATGGGTGCTTGGTTATGATGCACCGTACCCAAAAATAGCGGTCACCAAATTGATGTGGTCCGATTTGATTTTGGGGGTGAGATGGGGCAATTTTATGCACATTGCCGGCGTTCATGTACAATGCCAGGGTATTTTGGAATTCGTGGTAGGTATTTTGCGGAATTGAAAGCGGACTCATGTGGCTTCCCATGGATGGCAGGCACGATTGGCGTACACTACACCTGAGATTGTTTTAGTTTGGACATGGGGATCCTGGGGCACTGAGCTGCCTAAGAAACCATGGGTTGTCATATGGTCCTGTGACTTTGGGATTAAAGGATAGGTATCATAGGTGAAGAGATTTACATCTGTAGCTGCAATATCAGCACGAACAGATCTAATAAACAGACACATGTATGAGTATAATCAACAAACATGGACATAACCACTACTGGTGACATCATGTCTATGAACGACAGTTGACGAGAATGAATCTCTGTCTTGTTTAACAGGGTAGCGACTGGTGCAGCCATCATTATCCACGTTCTTTTGAAAGACAGTTTCCGCTCTCACATAGCTGTAGGTTTGGCCTTCCCCAGAAAGTTAGGATCCGAACAGTCTTGGCTGAAACAACTGAAATCCAACTGACCTGACTTGGCACGGGTGACCAGATGGCCTGCAGAGGCCTGTTCGAGGGTGCTGGTGAAACAATTTCCACTGAGAAACTTCAACCTTATGAATAGCCACCAGTATGATTGGCAAAGTCTTGAATCTCTATCAGTTGGAGGCATACATGTTGCTTGCCAAATTGCGAGCTTCTTGAAACAAGACATCAGGTGCGGTGCAGCTGCTGCAGCAAGGAGTGCCACTGAACCAGGCTCGGCCGCGGCAGTGTGAAAGGCATCAAGTAAATGGAATGACACAAGGTTTACAACCAACTCAAGGGCTGGAACCCTGGAACCCTGGGCCATGCTGTTGCCTTGCAATAGCCGGGTGAGTTGTGGATGAGATTTCACTGACATTTGTTCTCACTTGAACATGTCAATGGGATTATCATATATGTATATATACTGCATATAGATCCATATATCTTTTAGAAGAATCAGATTGATGGTTACAGTTTGAATTACATTCTTGGTTTGCTCTCACTTTTCCAGGTGGCATCTCTTCACGGCCAGCCTTGGCAATGCTGCCAACGAGGGGTGCTATGCACATACACACCCAAATATGTACATAATACAAATAAGCATGTAAACTGAGTTAACTAGGCACATGAATTTGCAGCAAGGCGTACATACACACACATATACAAATAAATATATACACATACACATACATATTAGGTCAATACATACTTATTTGCTACTGTGTGTAGACGTTAGAGGTTTAAAAGATAAACAACGCAACTTGGGGATAAACACAACCAATGAACCACTAATTGGTATGGTTGTACAAGTGCATTATACATACATAAACATCACTCTTTTCGAGGAATTCTTGAGTATGTTTCCGGGCAGTTGGATGACCGTTGGGGTCGGCGAGAAAGGCGCTCTCTTCCAAACCTTGGGGTTCCATGTCAAACTTCAGGAGAGTATGCCATGACAGACAGCACTTCGTCTCTGATTGGCATATCATAAAATCGATTGCGGGCCAGCCATGAAATCCTGCGTTGCACATGTTCGTAGCACACCTTTGTGCTGAACCATAGCCTGATTCAAAGCACCCAATCTCCTGGTTCTAGTTGAAAGTTGAAACCTTTGTTCAGAATGAACGAACGCGACAAATTTCAATTCACGTGGTTTGCAGTGACTCGTTTCCTGAAGAACCTGAAGCCCGAGGAGAGAAGCTGAAAAGAAAGAGCGAAAAGGAGAAAACGGAGCACCGGAATCGGCTCTCAAAGGTGAGACAGGCAACCTGCAAGGAGCTGGAGCGTCGGAACTCTCCAGGACTGGGGTCCGATGGGTCGAGTTTAGGGAGTCTTCTAAGATTCGTTGCACGTAAACCACCAACACAAGGCCAACGTTACATGTCAAAGTCCTCACGGGTCTTCAAAATGGCTCTTCTACAGTAGTTCATTCTTTTTGTCTTAGCATTTGCAGCTTGTTGCAGGCACAGCTGCCATCGAACCTGAGCAGCCGAAATTGGCTCTGCCACCCGGCCCAGAGACTCAGCTGCAAGTGATGGCTCCGCTGGTTATGATTTTGTGTTTGTGCCACGGGGAAACATCAAAGAGGAATCCAGATGGTGGTGCCATCCATATATTCACCACTATAGGTGAGAACAAATCATGTTGAAAAGCTTCATGGCGGGATCCTATGCATCCTGTTCCTTCTGATTCTGAGGAATTCTCAGGGGCCAAGCGGGATGAGTGCCGTGCCAAAGCCGAGGGCATTGCATCCTACTTGCTGAAACAATGGAGCGCCAACCGATGAGGACGTTCTGCAGGTGTTGCAAGCCTGGTGCTTCGACCAGAACAGGCTTCGAGCACACTTGTCCAAGGACAAATCCAAATGGTGTTCTTCCGACACGTTTGGACTGACTGTGATGAATGGATTGCACGTCGTTGGGAGCACTGAGCCCTATAGAAGCTTCCAAACCCTGCTGGCACAGTGGATTCGTGCGAAGTGTCCTGAAGCGGTATTCACCACCATTGTCATCAACCACAACTTCGAGATTGACCGTCACCGGGATTCGAAAAACGTTGGACCAACAATCCTTCTGGCTGGAGGCGATTTTACCGGAGGTGGTTTGCGGTTATGGCTGGGAGACGGTGACAAGGTGAAACTTCATGACCTGTCTGTGGATGATTCCACCGTGGTGCCTTTGGATGAGCTGAAGTACACAGCCTGTCTGTTTGATGGGAACAAGGCACACGAAGTGCTACCCTTCGAAGGTGATCGCTTTAGCATCATGGCCTATACGGTGAGGGGTTTCCTGGATGCTACTGACAGCGACAGACATGGCCTTGAGGCTATGAGTTACAACTTTCCGACCCACGTGACTTGGAAGCACTGCTGCCAGTTTTCCCTTGTGCAGTTGCGTCGGACGTTCAAGAGAGGCTGCAGACACTCTGTTTATTTGTTGTGTTTTGACCAGGAAACCTTGTGCAGACTCCGTCGCACGATGGAAACCGTGCCTCGGCAGTGACACGTATTGGCTAGCACATATGTGGGACAAATTTTGGAAGCAGCATCTTGGCAACTATTTGGAACGCATTCTGCAGGTATAGCAGCTACCGTATAATAACTTACGCCTGCGTCAAACTTTCTTGGCCCCAGCCAACTTTCTTTGAGAAAGGAGGCTACTGATGATTTTTGGACATTGGCCAAAAAGTGATGCTGCTGGCTGCGGGTAAAACTTCCCGTGCTGATGAGATGTCGTGTCAAACATTGCATGTTTTCTCATGAAAGCTGAGGCGGAGCAGCCGCAAACTCGTCCCCATGATGCGGTCTGAGGTGTGCGGAAGGGGGGCACTTATGATGTCCAAACGTGTCCAATTTTTTCTTGCAGTTTAGTGCACCTCTGTTTGTGTTTGCGTTTTGTCGCGTGGTTGTGCAGTCTTGGGTCAACATGACAAGCATTTTTTTTTCTTCATGCAACTTGTGCAGGACTGGCAGCGAAAAGGTGTGCCAGTCGGAAACCCAAGTGGACATATTTTTGATTTATTTTGCTAGCTTGTGGATTGCAAGTACAGGTTTGGACAAACCGTGTGGTTTAATGTGATTCATGGTTGCAAATCCACACCGTTGAAGCGCACCAAAACCTTTCTTTGGTCTCTGCAGGTGTTGGCTGCAATGGCATCCCCGTTCCAGCTTGACATCACCGTACCATGCCCCTGTGAGTCTGGACATTGCGTTTGCTCACAGAACTCTCCCATTCTTCAAAATAGTGACTTAGACACGCAGGAATTGTGCCAACTGACAATTTGTTTTTGAATCAAATCATTGGCACGGCACATCACGGCAAATGCAGTGCGAAGGGTCACAGTGCACCAAAGTGGATTTCTTGACGTGGAGTAGTTTTCCGTGCAAGCACCATTGAACACGACTTGTGAATTTGTCCTTTTCGTGTCATGGAACTTGCAACATTTTGCGCATATTTTTGAATGTTTGTCATTCTGAGTGGGTTCATGCATGTCCGTCAATTCAAACAATCAGACATAACGCCGAGACCCACTGCAGGGAGCGTTTGAAGGATTCTTGCAAGTGTCATGATTGAACCCATATTTTTTTTTTATCCGTGCATTGCGCATCCAATCCAATCTTCATCATTTGTGTCAAATTTGAACAGATGGTGTGGACAAATAGGCTGAGATTGGATGCGCTGCAAAGATTGGACCATATCCTGCGGAGATGTTTTCCCAGAATTGGGATGAATCATGCAGCAAACTCAGTGGATATGGTGGAAACATGCCAGCTTGTTTGTTCGAGACTTGGAGGCAGAACAGGCTGCACAGAAGGCGGCTCGATCTGTAAAGTAGGTTGAACACATGGGCATTCCAAACACTTGAGAGTTACCCAGCACACAGCTCAATGATTCATGTTGATGGGGAAAAAACAATGTTCGTGGTATCACCGACTTTCGGACGACATTTTCTTTTGTCGGGTTTGGCCCAAGTGATCGTTGATTCTATGCATTTGCGAATTGTGGGATTTCCCCAAAGCGGCATTGAAAATTCTTTTAAGTGAATTCAGCTCAGCCCTTTCGTAGAATTACAGGTTCCCCCCGGTTTGCTGGCAACTGCAAGTGAACTCAATGGTGGACATGGTCAATTCTGAAGATGCAAACCATCATCATCCTTTTCGGTTTGAATGCACGACAACCCGGACAGGTGTAGGATTGGAATGAACTTTAATCTATCATAATCTATCTGAAATCAGAATTTTATTCCATTGGTCTGAAGTTTTCGGCCCCATTTCTTCTCGGCTCCATGTCTTTTGATCACAACCGTGCTCAGCCACAAATCAGATAAGAATTTTCTTGATTTTTGACCTGGACCTGCAACACATCAGGCATGGGTTAGGGTCATTTATTAATACAGCCTTATAACATCTTGAAGAAGTAGCCTCAACTCGTATGGATGTTCAACATCTTGAAGTTGTTTACCCACTGAATATGTGCCCTATGGAAGGACCAACATTCTTCAAGTTTTTCCACAGTTTCTGAATGCGTTCGGAATCTCGTGTGGGGATTCTGATATTTCGACACCAGTTTGCGAATGATAAAAGTCACGTTGCTGTGATTGCAGTCCCAATTTATCTCCAAAACAGTTCCATGGTTGATTGATTTTATTGGGATCATGTCCCCAGCCCTTCCCAACACATCCAAACAGCGGAAGTTGCGGTCAGCGGAGATGCGATGAGCGCGAGCTCCCGAGCTCCCGAGCTCTGAGCGCAGTCTGGGACGAGGACACCAGGGATTTTTGAGTTCGTTTGAGATATAGTAAACGCCAATATCATGCGAATCATGAAAACAATGGGATTATGGCTTTTTGATCATTGGCAGCAACATTTTCTGGAACATCTGGGGGACTATGTCCCCAGTGGAAATGGGCTTTGCAGCCCAGGGAAAAAGATGAGCCTGGCTTCATCCCAGCGCCGCAGGAAAAACTCACTGCGGCAGCTGGTCGAACGCCAAGCACTGCGCGATTGACGAGTTTCGAGAGTCGTGGGGTGAGGATTTAATCAGGGATGAAATTAGTCCGGGATGAGGACACCAATTGACATTGATACCAATTGACATTGATACCAATTGACATACTACTAGTAACACGAATTTTCATCATGAAAAACAACGGGATTATGACTTGATTATCATTGGATATCACTGGCAGCAAATTTTCTGGAACATTCCCATCATCTTTCAAGCACTATGCGGCCCACTGATTTTGGACAGGTCAACTGCATTGAGAGAGAACGATTTCCAAATTTTCCGTTGAGGCTCAGTATTCGAAGAGAAACCCGGGTCCACCTTCCCTGTCCCAGAGAGATGTTGAGGCCCCCCGTGCAGGGAGGAAGTGCTTCCAACCCCAACAGGTATCCTTTGGTTGTGAAACCTGGTGATAGGACATCCTGCTTTTACAGTTGACTTTCCTATTGAAACATTGGGTTTTCACGGCCAGGCTACGCTATTGGAGGATGTACATTTCAGAAATTGGATTAAAATTATAGATGATCATAATATGACTTAACACAGATTTTCTTTCGTTTTGTCTCTTTAGAATCCTGTAGAATCCTTTATAGGGTTCACGGGTGAAACGAACTCAATGCCCATCATTTTGCTGTCAGTCGAAGAGCTGCAGGACTTCTCGGCCTTGGTCCTAGACGAGCGCGGAAACCAAGCATGAAATATTCTTGATGACGGATGTTCCATCGTCTAGAATATATCTATAGATCGATATATAATATATAATAATAATATTGTATATAATACATTTGAACATCCAGTGTTGCTATTTGGACATAGCTTGCTTTCGAAGTTCTGCAAAGTGGTTGTGGTTCTTTCACCGTGTGGGCCGTGTTTGCTGCGTTGGTTCTTTTGGAGGTGCTGCCCAATTTGTGTCTCCGTAGCTTCCTTTCAAGACGGACCTGCACTGCAGCTGCATTATGCGGTGCCACTTACCTTGACATGAAACCCTGGGTAGCCAAGCGCATTGAGAATAAAGCAGGCAAATCTCATGTTGCGCAAAAGAAAGTCAATGATAAATGATAAATAAACCATCGACAAATCTGTGTATTGTTACAGACTGCACTGAATTCGTGCCGCTGGACAGCGCAAAGGACTCGCTGCCTCATGTCGGTCTCTGTGGATGTTCCTGGACATGGCAATTTCGATATCGCATTGACTTCTTCGAGCACCGCTGCTGACATCATTTTACTGCTCCGTCAGCGTTTGCCAGGCAGTCCATGGCATGGGAACAAGTTGCTGTCAAGTGGGGTCTGCCAGCTACAACGCGATGACGTTGTGGAGGCAACCCGCCACAGCACATTGGTCTTGGCAAACTACTCAGAGATCAGCAACCAGGAGACAAACATGCCAAATCCTCACTAGCCAATGGCCAATCACGATTTAGAACCTATATGCCAACAATACTCGTACCAACAAATACCACCAAACACCAACAAATGCAGCAGTGTGATGAATCGATTCAATTTCAGTGTTTTTGGATTTAGTGGTTTCAACATACTGGGTGGACGTTGTTTCTTACCCCAGGCAGCCAGAAGTTACCCCATCCCAATGGCACACAGGGTTACCCCAGTCCAACCGGAAGTTACCCCAGGGACCAAATCCTATTGGCACACTGGTACCACGCCATCGTTGGTTTGGCAAACAAAATATAAAAAAGTGTCCGTGCCATTGCGAACCACATATTTAATACCATCTCCTTTTGTGATAAGACCATGTTGAAAGTGGGCAACCGCCATTGGCACACACGCATTTGGCACAAGATCTTGTCATCGGCACTTGTTACAACATCGACCCAGCTCCCAAACTTGAACCCACTGGCACCAAATGGCAGGCACACCGATGTTAGCACAAGATCTGTTGTGCTGCACAAAATCATTGAAATACCCAGGGCCACATATTCTCTTTGACCGAGCATGCCACTGCGTTTGGATGTGACCAGTATCAAACCAAGTAATAAACAAACACGTTTATGACAACCAGTGTGCCCCTGCGTTAAGTGCCCTGCAATGGACAAACAAACAATAAGAGGGTTTATGACTACAAATGGTAGGTTCATGTTGGTGAAATTCAGCGTGCCTATGCATTTTGTGGTCTTACAATAAGCAATGATCCAATGGAATAATAATACCATGACCATATGTATCTTTTATACACACTTCCCCACGGCACACCGACCTGAGACAACTTCAGGGGAGACGAGACAAGAAACAACATGAACCCAGTACCCTGGACACTGGTGGCTTGTAAAACGTATACTTGCTCCTGACTTAAATGGGGGGAAGGAACTGCATTGAGAACTTGTGAAGCAAAGCCGAGAGTACCAATAGATTGCAGGCCCATGATTCCACCTTTGAGGGTGCTGCACAATGCTTTTCGAATTCCTTTCCAATTTCATTGCATTTGTTGGTGCGCCCCACGCACGTCGGAGGAGGCTTTCCGCATTGAAGATACTGCAGAGCGAGGGATCACTCGCGAGCAATTGGCAAAAATCGTTGCTTTCATCTCCAAGATGGCTGACAGATGGTGCGAAACGTTCGGAGAACAGCGTGGGACAAGGCTGCAGTTTGAGACGTTCAACTTGTATCATGCGAATCATTGGATCATCAAACCAGCCACCGAAGCCTGGATCTGTTGATGATGTGACAACATTTTCCAATTTGAAGAATCTACCGTTAACTACCGTTTTTCTTTTTTTAATTGGAAACATTATGCAGAATCCCAGGACGGCTATGCGAAAAAGGGCTGCAGCATGGTTGAGATCATGGCGATTCAAGTGCAGAGACCTCACTGGTTTGTGTCACATGCTTGGATTGAGCCTTGGATAGGCAAACTCTCAAGGTTGTTTGAGACCGTGCTATTGCATTGTCTGTCAGCAACATGTTTCTTTTTCCGCTAATAATCCACATTCCCCTAGAAGCCTTGGTTGAGTTTTGGACTTGTTCATTTCGGAACCTCAATAGGATGCTGTATCAACAAGAAATGAACATCCAGCGTAATGATAGATGAAAGTCAATCCATTGCTTTGAAGCACGTCCAATTTTGTGTTGGGCAGATCTGTGAGGAGCCTGTTTGTAAGTTTCTGGCCTGCTTGGAGCAGCATGCTCTGGTGCGAGAACTCTCAAGCAGTACATTCTATTGGGTCTGTGCATATGCCAACAACCAGCACTGCGTGGAAGAGGATATCAAAAGCAACCCACGCAGCACTTCATTCTACAGAGCTATGCAGATGTCTGAGGGAGTTCTTTTGGTGCTGGATTCAGCTGGAACGCCTTTCGGCAGCTATCTGGACAACCTCCGTGCGGTGGCTGCGGGTCTATGCATTGCTGATGGGCCTTGGCAGTGCTTAGAAACGAATTGTTCAGATGTGGTGCTTGCAAGTTTCGATTTGCTTCAGAAGATTTGGGCTGTGTCTTCAAAAGAGCGGAACGCACTGATGCATGCCATGCATGGCAATGGTGCAGGAAGCAGAGCAACAGCTCGCAAAAGGAAACAGAAACAAAGCAATAACCAAGCAAATGGCTTCAATTTGCAACAAGCAGGTGAGATTCTCAAACTACTCTCTCAGCTTTTCCAATTGTTGGGACTCGGGGGTGGCGGTGGGAATTTGCTTCAACAGCTCAGTGCTATGATGGGCCATGGCGGGTGTGCCAAACCCAAGAAGATTAAGAACAAGAACAAAAATAAACAGGGCGGTGATGGTGGTCTGGGGGATTACGGCCAAGGGGGTGGTTCTTACCCTTCTTCTCCTCCTACTCAGCCTCCGCAGAATACTTCGAAACCACATCCTAGGCAAAAGGCGGACGTCCAAAAACAGCCACACACAGAGCAGCAGCCCCACAAAACGCCCAAGACCTTTGCCGAAGTGGTTCGAGCCAACACTGCGTTTAAGCCGGTGTGGAGCCTGCGTCAGTCAGACTGGACGGGGCCCATTTTGGGCTTTGATGACTTTTGTGTCGCACTGGATAAGCCTGGAAATATTTCAGCTACAGTGCAAGTGAACTCGGAAGAGCAACTTGAGGAGTTGCAGGTTTTGCTGAAAGGCGATTCCCCTGATATCAAAAGAGAGCTCAACATCACAGCTGTGATGCTAGCGCCGAAAGAGGCCAAGCAGACTGAGGAGGATCGACCTTTGCGGATGGTGCCAGGAAAGATCTCGGGCAAGGTGCAGCCCAGGCAGGCGTTTGTGATCCCACTTCAAGGCCAAGGGCCATCACTCAAGAGAGCTGCCGTTGTGTCAGCGGCTCCTGCAGTGCAGCCTGAAACTGTTGTAGTGAGATTAAGTGTTGATGCAAAATATTTGCAAAACAACGAGTGGCAGAGCATCCAGGCCAAGCCAAAGGCAAACGCGCAGGCTTGGTTGCATCGGCATGTTCCAGAGCATGTTGCGGACAAAGTCTTTGATATGTGGGCGTTTCAGCAAGAAAGCATGAAAGGCGGAGGCAAGCCAGTGATCACTGGCCTTTTACGCATTGAGCGTAGTGCTGCCAAAGCTCTTCTAGGCTGCTCAGGCAAAAGTACCTGGTTTGTGGAGCCTTTGCAATGGAACAACTCCGTGGTTGAATCTTGCGATGTTGAGTGGGTCAAGAAAAGTTCGGAACTTGATGGGCCCAGCTACTTGCAGAAGGTTCAGTCCATGGCTGGTGACCTGGGCATTGCCCGGGGATGGAATGGACTGGGAGTACGTAAGCCCAGGAGCACCGAGCCTCCTCCTAAGGCCAGAGCTTGGCGCGTCACTGGTGTTCCGCGAGATTGGGCGGCTAGTACCTTGACTCAGGAACTTACACGTGCTGGCCTGACTGAACTCAAGGTGTTGTCCCGTAAAACTGTGGGCAAACAAGTGGAATGGTGGGTGCAGGCCAATGCCCAAAAGGATATGGATTTCATTGAAATGCAGGCTGGCGAAAAAGTCATTGTAGCTGTTGAAGCTCCAAGACAAAGACGGCAGAGAACACATACCATGAAACTGGCTAGCAATGGAAGGGTCAGTTATAACCAGAGCCATGCATGGCAGGCGATTGCCACGCCTGCTCCTCGCAAATCTTTCTACATGGGAACGCCAGTCAAAAAGCCAGTGACTATTGCAGGGGCTGAGAAGGTTCCTACTGAGAATTTGGATGAGGACAAGTCGGACGCAAAGATGGACAATGCTGGAGAACCCGCTGGGGCAAAAAGAACTGTCAGTACTCCTGAAAAGAGTCCTCCGGCCAAGCGTGTTGCGGGGGAACCCAAGCCCCCTCACAATATGAAGGTGAAAAGCATCCCTGCTGACGGCAACTGTCTTTTTGAAGCCCTTGCTCAAAGTTTGGGCGGAAAAACGGCCAGGAATGTGCGTGCAAGCGTTGTCACCCACCTGACCAAGCACCAGGGTCGTTACAAGCCCTGGTGGGACGGCAAGGAGCCAACAGAGGCGGAGAATGCTTGCGAATCATGGGAGAGCTATCTCACCATGCTCTCAAAGATTGGTGCTTGGGGCAGTGCTCTTGAAGTTTCTGCTGCGGCTGTGCACTACGATCGCCCGATCATTGTCTTCCAGCCTCGTGGTGTTCCGGAGATTTACAATGGTCGTGGCAAGGGTGGTGCTCCCATCGCTTTGTGGTTTCGTTCAAAGCACTATGAACGACTTGAAGGTGCTTTCCCGCCTGAAGTTTTGACTCAGGCTGCAAATGGTCCAATGCAGGGCAACAGAGGTGGAGGATCGGAAAGTGGCGCTACTTCAGTTGGTGCCACCAGATTGTCAGCTTTGCCGTCACTGGTTCATAGCAGCAAGAAACGTGGAAGGTGTGCTAGCCCCGCGCCCGCTTCTTCTTTGTCAGAGCAGCGCAAGAATTCTTCTTCCCCTGCGGCTGCTAGTTCGGGTCGGGGTCCGTGCACGCCACGTGCAGCCAGTGAAGGACAAGACGCAGCCAGTGCTTCGTCTAGACGCACTAAGCGTACTGAGTGGACATGCCCTTTGTGTGACTTTTCCACTGGGGTGTGCAAAGGATGGGTTGACAAGAAGAGAGCTCATATCAATGCTTGGCATCCCGATGAAAATCGGCTTCAAAAACACTTTGCCTGCGCTGTCTGCAGTCAAGAAGGGAGGAGTCTATAGCTGGAAGTGTCCTGTTTGCAAACTTGGCTTGTCCGCTGATCACAACCTCAAACCTGGCCAAGTGTACAGCGTCATCCGCAAGCATAGGGAAGACAAACATCCTCAGGCAGATGCCAAGCTCTTCCACAAGGACAGCAGCTTCAGACGGGAGAATGCTAGCAAAGCCACGCGCCAGGTGCGTGCAGCTGCAGTGGCTCGAAGGTTGCTTGGCTTCAAGCGTGGCGATGCTGGAGCACATGACCCCACTTTCGTTTCTATTCCAGCCACAGGAAATGGCAAACAGAAAAGAGTTGGAATGTCCTACGTCATTTGCAAAACTTGTGGCAGTATGGCTTTGACAGCGAAGCGTTTGGCAAAGATTGCTTGTGAACAGTATGCTTCCAGCAAAGGTCCCAAACGAGAGCAGTTGGTGGAAAGATTGCGTGCGTGCCTCAAAAATGCAGACATCAGCGATGACCTCAAGAAGGGTGCCCGCACAGTTTTGGAAATCATCGACTCTGGAGCAGTTCGCACCACTGATACTGCAGCAGACAGCACGCATCAGATTGAGGCCATTGTGTGGCCTGCCAATTTTACGGTGCGTTTTGCTTGTGTGCATTGCAAGCGTTGTGTCAACAACATCAGACGGCTTACAGGAAGTCAGTGTCCTCGTAAAATGGTTTGGACTAAGTTTCGAAAGGGCCAGAGGGATATTTTGGTGCCTCTTGCGGCTCAGGCTCCAAGTGCCAGACAGCGAGCTGCTTCGCGAGCTTTGGACATTTTGGGATTGCAGCAGGATGGCGCTGTGGATCAGAACCCATGACGGGCTCTGACAGCACTATGCGGTTGGGGACTATGAATGTACGGTCCTTGGGAGGCCGCTTGGGTGGTGTGCTTGACTTTGCTCAGCTCCAGAATTTACATGTTCTGTGTCTTCAAGAAACTAGAGTTAACAATCACAGCTGGAATGCTGTGACTCGTGCCGTCAAGGCACGCGGGTGGCAACTTTTTCCTGGCCCTCAAGGAAGAAATTCGAAAAATGTAGTGGAAGGTGGTACATTGGTTCTAACAAAATGGCCTGCTGAGGCCTTGGCCCTTCCTGTCGACATGGTGTCTGTGGAAAGATCCATGGCCGTCAAACTCTATAGACCTCAGCAAAGGCCGTTGATTCTCATCAATGTTTACTTACATGCTTCTGATCGCACAGCTGCCAGCCGTGCGCTGGGTGCGCTGTTCGAGTTTGTTGCTGCTTGTGGTGAAGATACAGTGATCATGGGTGACTTCAATTTGGAAATTCATTGTTCGCCAATTTCTAACGTTTTGGCTACTGGACAGTGGCGGTCCTGTGATGAGCTGGTTTGCGGAGATCGTGTTTTAGGTGGTACACATCGAACTGCTGCAGGTGTTTATACAGGTGTGGTCATTGACTATGGCTTGTGCACTCCTCGGTTAATTATTACTGGTAGGGAGCAACATCTTGGCGTGGCTGACCATGACGCGGTGGTTTACAACTTGCATGTGCCTGGTTCATTATCCACACCGTGGACTCTCCCAGTTGGTGCCCCTTTGCATTCTGAAAAGGTTGCTGAAGCTTCTTGGCAAAGTGCTTGGGAAGAAGTATGTGACGATTTTGGAAATGCATTGAGTACAGGCAACGTGGACTCTGCTTGGACCTTACTTAGCAACTGCGCAGAATCTCTTCTTCTCGCACGTGGCAAAACTGGTCGTGCTATGCGCCAGGGCCCGCAGCAAATTGCCAGTCCTCCGTCTTCAAAAGCGCCTTCTTTGCAAACAGTGAAAGAGCGCAAGCTCAGACGCTTCGCACGAAGAGTGGTGGAGTACCAAAAGGCCCCGTTGCCCGAGTTGGAGAAGAAGTTGGTTCGTGATGGCCCTCATTTACATCATTCTTTGGCTTTATTCTCTTTGGATGACCCCAGGTTGGTTAGTGCAGTGCTTGAATTGGCAAATGCAGAAGCTACAGCAGCGTTCAAGTTACGCTTGGAGGCGTGGAAGGACAGCGTGCAGGAAAATGCCACCAAACTAGGCAGGTGGGTCAAACAGGTGCCGCCCGCCAGCCCTACTGCAAGTTTTGATGGCCCCATTCTACCTGCAGATAGGGCCAAGTGCGCAGCATTGGATTGGGAGAGGTATTGGAATCCAGGGTCGCTTCCGAATTTGAATCTGGGGGACCAGTTGTACTCTCAGATGGGCTCTGCAAGCGATCCATTGCCGGATGACTGTATTCAGGTTAGTGGTTCTGAATTGGCTCGGATTGCGCTCAAAGCGAAGGACAAGGCTCCGGGCATGGATGCCTGGACAGCTCTCCATTTGTGCAATCTTCCCATTGCTTTTTGGGATCAGGTCGGTGCTCTTTGGGATGCTTGCTTGCGACATGGCTGTGTTCCTGCGATGTGGAAAGATGTTAGAATTGCTTTGTTACCAAAAGCTACTGGTGGCATGCGCCCTTTAGCCATTGTCACTGTCCTGTGGCGTATTTGCATGAGTGCGATCTGAAAAAATTACAGCCTTGGATTGCTGAATGGGCTTCGCCCGAACTTTTTGGTGGTCTACCAGGCAAGGGCATCATGGAAGTCCATGAACGTTTCTACGAAGCTGTCAGCACGGCAAAGCAGTCTCGTGTCGATTTGGTCGGGTGCAAAGCTGATGTTCGCAAGTGTTTTGATTCAGTTTGCCCCCAGACAGCCATTAAAGTGTGGCGATGGTTCGGTGCTCCCTCATCAATTTGTGATTTACTCGCTGATTTTTACAGTGAACAGCGTCGTTGGTTTGCTTGGCAAGGTTCTTATCACCCTCATCCGGTTTTTGCTCAACGGGGTTTGTTGCAAGGCTGTCCAGCCAGCCCTGCGCTACTGAACGCTTTGATGACCGTTTGGGTGAGGTTTGTCAAACGGCAGGAACCAAGGATTTCTTTGGCTATTTATTTGGACGATCGCACCATGTGGAAACAAGGTTGTCAAAGTTTTGAAGTGGTCATCAACGCCATGACTGCGGGAGCGCAAGCCGATGCTATTCTCGGCTTCGAACTTCACCCTGACAAATTGGCTAGCTTCGCCACCAAACCGCATCTGGTTGCCAAGGTGCGCAAGAAGAAAGATTTAGTAGGTGTACCTGCGGATACTTTCACACTGCTTGGCATTCAATACAATTTGTCACGCCCCAGTTCTTGTGTTGATGCGGATATTGTCAGTGACAACATTCAGCGACGGTGTCTCAAAATTCGTTTGGCAGCACAGCACTTAGGCACTCGCATTGCATTGGTGCATAAGTTGGTGATATCTTTATTTGCTTGGTCCGGTGCTTTTCATCACTTCAGTGCAAGAACCATTCGAACATGGACATCTATGATCGAAACTGCACTTTGGGGTCGAAGGGCTCCTCCAGGTAGGAGCCGGCTGCTCTTTTGGAATTCTTTGGGTTCTGCAAGACTACATCCGATGTTTGCGCTCCAGTTCACCGCCGCCCGGGCGGAATGGAATCGGCAATGCCGCCGTGCCCAAGGGTTGCCTGCAGCTACCTCGCCTGCTCCTCGCTGGAAAGCAGTGCTCAAAGATTGGAAATGGCGACTTGACGATGGCCTGTGGCACACGCCTGCTGGGATTTTGAAACCTGGGTGGATGTCTTTGAAAAGCTTGCAAAAAGCCGCTATCCATTCATGGCTCGTTGGTTTGTGGACTAAAGACACCAAAACGGATGGTCGATGGCCAAACGGCAAGGAGCCGGTTTTCCTTTTTCAGGCAAATGCAGCTTTAGGCATGGATTACTACAGTCGCAGGGTTTTGACTGGTGCTGCAGTGGATGGCAGGGTCACAGAGCGCTTTGGTTCTGCTTTGAGTTGTGAATGTGGATTGCGGTCTCCTGATCGAGAACATCTCACTTTTCACTGCCAAGCGCAGCCATGGGATGGTGAGTTCAGGAGCGCTACTGAACGTCGTTTGCTGGTTCCACTTGTGGATGCTCCTCCTGTGTTGCCTTTTTCCAACATGGTAGCAGATCCTGCTTTGGTTACTTTTATTCAGCAATTCGATCCTCTTCAGCGACCCACCTTGGGTTTGGACGGCAGTTGTATCATAGCTACTTCCTGTGATCGATGGCAAAGAGCTAGCTGGGCGGTTTCGACACTTTCAGGCACCACTGTTCAAGGTGCCGTGACTGGTTTTGAGCAAACACCTGCTGCAGGTGAGCGTGCTGCTCTTCTGCAAGCCTGTTTAGCCTCTTCTGCAGCTAACAGACCGGTGATGCTCTTGATTGACAATCAGGCTTTGGTGCGGCGGCTTCAGCGAGGCATTAGCACTGGCCGTTGGGAGGGTGACTTGCCGCTTTTCTGGCAGCGGATCAGCGGCTTATTGATTCAGGGCACTGTTTGCATTTGGATCCCTTCTCACAACAAGGTGCCTGACTGGACACCACCAGATGGTTGGATTGATGTTCATCTCTGCCGCGTTCTCAATGCGACAGCCGATGCTCAGGCATGTGAGGTGTTGCGTGACTCACGCTCCATGATCGCTGCGGCTGTGCAGCGACATCAGCGAGCCGTGGCTTGGGCTGCAGCAGTTTGGCGTCTGCAGAGGCTACGGACTTTAGACTTTACCTTTTTGGCAAGTCGTACTTGATCAACAAACATTCCATGCGGAATGCTAGCTGGCGCACTGTGTTTACTTCTTTTTTATTTCAGGCAGGTTTCGCTTCTTTTGAGTTTTGCTTGGAGAAGTATGGGAACTTGATTCTCGCAGATGGCATACTATGGCGTCTTAACTACTTCACTTCGGTGAGGAGCAGGTTGACGTCCGCTTACAACAACAACAACAACAACAAGAACGCCTTTCGAAAGGATTTGGTGCTGCTTCGAGGAAGCCATGGCCACAGCCTTAGAAATTCCTAGAAGTGCGAGAAAGCATCATAGAACGAGAAAAATGTGACATGAACGTGAGTTTTTTTCGTTTGTGAGTTCTGCCTGAAGGGACACGATTTGATTTGTCCAGCTAGCAGCTAGCTTGTTTCAGTGCAAAATGCGATTTGCATTCATGTGAATGTGATATAACGAGCAGGAGCAACACCAGGTCATGTTCGTAAAGGCCGGCAATGCTTCAGTAGATAGTGGATCGAAGGAGACACTGGTGAAAACACACCGGTATTTTCACCCTAAAAGCGACGAAGGCGATCGAACATCGAGAGGGCAACTGGTCCAGACGACGTTTACTGCTTGATGTGGGAGCCACTGACGCATATGACAAAGCTACTCGACACAGAAGGGGTGGCCTTGTGTGGACATTTCCTTTGCGTGGTCTGCTCGAAAGGTTGAGACCATCGCCTCTACCATAACCCCCATTTCTGCACCATTGTGAACCTTTTCACATAACCTTACTGTAAGCCTGCCTTTCCATATATCTTTATAAAGAGGTGATAAGTGAAAAGTGATGTCTTGACCGTTCCAAATTTGTTGATCTCTGAGGCTCACGTGCTTACTGATGGACTTGCCGGAGCGGAAAGTCGAATGATTGGCATCATCGGCTTGCACCACAAAGCAGCTCGTGAGCGTCACTTTCCTCTGGACCTTTTAGAAAAGGGCTTGAAGGTAAAGATTGAAGAAACTTGCTGCGGGATTGCAAGAAACTTTTGCTGTTTTGACGTTGTTTGGAGAACCGTTTTATGCATTTGGACGATCGATTGAATTGACAAGGTCCATGGTCCATTGTTCATATTGTTCCATTTGCATTGTATGTATGTCACCTCGCACAAATGGCTCATTCTAATTTAAGTTCTCTCTTTTTCCAGAAGGTGTCCGAGCCATAATCATGAGTTTGAATGTTGGACGGCTCAAGGAAGCTCATGCCACGCAGAACATCGACAAAGTTCGTATACTGAACAGCATAGCTCTTTCTCGTCTTGGAACTTGTGACTTTGAGCTTTTGCAGTCGTACCCCGCTGGGGATCCGAATTTCCACCGAGTAGATGAAGCTCTTGCTTCGCACTTCGCTTTATGCAGCTGGTACGGATTTGTCCTTCAAGGAAGATGCACTGAACTCCTGGCCAGAGCTGTAAAGGCAGACGTTGGTAGAAAGATAGTGCAGCTTTCACTGACTGGGTGCCGGAATTTCTCTGACCATGAGCTTGACGTGCTGATCGAAAGCCTCCCTGCGGAGTTGCGCGTTTTGCGATTAGATCTGGGATTCTCGGGTCTTGAGACTCTGGACATGTTTACATCGACGGTGCAGTGTTTGAAGTCTTTGGTCCAGTTGAAGTTGCGCTTCACAGGTTCCTCGCACTTCAGGACTGCGGCAGGGCTTGGAGTTGCCCTGAGAGAGATGGAGAGCCTCATGTACTTGGAGCTATGGTGCGCTGAGTTGTGAATTTCCAGTCACATTTTTCTTCATCTTGAACCAGCAAAAAATATGATTTTCAGCTTATTGTTTGCTGCGCTTTCTTTTTGATTCCATGGATATGATATTGTTATTTTGATTTTTCTCAGCTGCCACGGTCCAGTGGCTGCAGGTTCATGAACTTGCCATGTTTGGAAGAATTCGGATGCTTCAGTTCTGCTTTGCAGTCTTCTCGAAACCTGGAGAGTTTAGTCATTGATCTCAGTGGATGTGGCCAGATGTCAATCGAAGCGAGGATGGAACTCCACCAATCCATCAAGTCACTGAAATGGTTACAAGGCGGCTTGGACACGTGGGTGAATATTGAAGGTTTGCCAAAGCGAAGCTGGTTCCCTGGATTTGCTCATGTTGATTTTGGTGGTGTTATCAAAGCGCGTTGTGCCCGGAGCTTCCGTTTCATCTGGCAGCGGATGCGACAACTCAGTGCCCGCCAGCTGCCACATGTCAGCTCAGTGTACTTTGAGCCAACCAGGTTTGGCAGGTCCAGCGCCACAAGCAGTGACGAATCAGCTGGAGAAGATGCAGAGACAGAGACTTACAGCACTCAACAGGAGATGTTTGATGAAGGCAAACCGTTCCCATGCAGCCATCCTTCATGTCATTCGTTTCACTGTTCTGAGAGCGGTTATTGTGAAAGGCACCACTGGGTGGGCCTTGGCAAAAGGATTTGCGTTGCGGTAAATGGTTGGCGCCAGAATGTGGAGCTTAGTGTGCTGATTCTTGCACAAGCAGTGGCAGAGGTAGAGAGCCGATTTCTGTTGGTTCTGCTGGTTCTCAGCCTGTTGCCTGTGGCAAGTTATGCCTTTTCTCAGTCAACAGGAGTGTCTGGCACGTTGATTTTTCTGATTGTTATCTCAATTGCAATTGTCAGCATTGTTTACACCACAGCTCGGCTCAACCGAATGCAAACATTGTCAAAGAAGCTTGAAGTTGAATCGGAAGCTTTGTATGCCAAGAATTTGCACAATGACATGTCCAGGCTTTTTGGTGATTGGGGTAGAGACGATATTGCCCAGCCTCAAGTCGCAAGCTTGACGGAACACTTCGTCGAAGCCAGAAAGCATCTTGACGACTTCGACAAGAATCTGTGCCTCCCACTGAGAGAATTCTTGGAGGAGCACCCCGGTTCCATATCTCGGCAAGATTTACGGCCTGTATTGATGACACTGCCGATGGCACAAGAGGCTGTCGTGCGAGAAGGTGGATGGGACAAAATCTTAGATCTCTTGTATTGCGAGGTACTCTTCGACGATTGGGAGAAAATGCTCAGTGCGTGGTGCTTTCTGCAAACCAGAGCAGAATATGATGAGTTGCGAGAAATGGAAATTGTGCGTACTCGCGATTCTTTTGCTTCAGCCCAAGCTGGTGTCAGATGTGCCGAGATGGTGGTCAAGATCGACCACTATTTAGCGACGATCCGTTTCCGTGAAACTTCTTTGACAAAGCTGGAAAGTCAAGTGGATGGTGTGCACCATTTGGCAGAACAGGTGGGACTTGTGGCGGGCAGTTTGCAAGTAGATCCCTTGCTTATGTCTGGGCGACCAGCACAGCAATCACGATTGGTGGTCGTTGTTGTTGCTTTGCTTCGAATCAGCTCATTACTTGCAGCAGTGTACCTTGGGGGGCAATACTTCGTGCGGTACAGTCCACCTTTCATCCGTTCCAAGCTTCCGCAATTGATCCGAGATGCCTTCGCGCTCAAGCAGACAGTTGAGCCCAGTGATGGGAGATTGCCGGAGGCTGTCGCTGCTGATTCTGGCAGATGGTTGGAGGAGAGCCTTTCGCAGCTGTTGCCTTCCATTGTTTTCTCTTTGCCATACCTGGCCTTGATCATCGTCCTCTTGAGCGACTTGCGCCGGTGTCGGTCAGCCAATCTCAAGTTGAGACCGTTGAAACCCACCCAGCTGCTCTACGAGGAGTATTTTGGCATTGAAGGCAAGCTCTACGGCTTCAAAGTTGCAATGCTGCAGTTATTCACAGTGATGCTGCAGGCTTTCGGAAAGCTCCAAATCATGGGTGGCCTTGTGTCATTTGCATTTCATTCAGCTCCGAAGCATTCAGATGCGTTTGAAGGATGTTTTTGGGCTTTTGTGGGTTTCCTATGTCTGAACAGCATCTATCCAACCATTTTGTTGGGTTTGCCCTCTGTGAAGTGGGTGCGCCGTGGCGCTGCGATGATGGATGCAGTTCTTGATATTGCTTACACCAGCACATACCTCATCATCACCTTGCTGGCCATCCACGAACTGCAGCTGGACCAAGCCATTCGAGGAAATTTCGGGGATGAGGCTTCGGTGAACTTCCAAGCAGAATTGGACCCGGCATTTGCGTTCCCAGCCGACTTTTTTGGTTTCTTTGCTGTTTACTATTCACTTGCACATGTTTGCACTGTTTGCCGTGCCTTAGAGGGAAGCGATCGATCGACCTACTGGAAGAAGTTGCAAAGCTTACCGAACTCTGCTTCCCAGTCACTGCTGAGCCCATCGAGATTTTCTTGCTCAAAGAGATATCGGATTTGTTGCAAAGCGTTGCATTTTTGCTGCGTTGGTTTCGTTTTCTGTTGTCTCTGCAATTTTCAATCCATCGTGGTTTCGCAACCTGTTGACACAGTTTGTCATGTGAGTATCTCGAAGCCCCTCAACATATTTGTACAGAGGAGGCGTCTTGTTGTTCTCAGCTTTATTGTACTTGGTGCACCTTTTGTGCATCCCAAAGCATACTAATATATACAATCTGATACACCACTTCTTAAGTTGTTGTTCCCCAACAGTATCAACAGCCAAGGGGGTTCCAGGGCTTTTGAAAGGTTTTTCAGCACGCTTCAGGGTTCCCTCTTAGGAGTTTCACAGGTCCAGGATTCCGAGGTGCATTCCAAGCATTTCAGGAGTTCCAGCAAAGGTACTCGCGAAGTAAAAATTGGATACCTATGATACCTATGTCTACAATATCAATCCCCCTGAGATTGGGTTTCTGTTTCATGGCGTGAGTTTGTGCTTTGTCGGAATGCCCACCCCTTTCATACCATTGAGCTTTGATGGATGAACTCGAGTTCTTCGTTTCTCCTTGCAACCGCTGCTTAGGTATTCGCCCTGTTTGCTGGTCACGATCATTGCTCTATTGCTTTCAACGCACTTCTACCCGATTCACAAGGATGATTTCGGATGCTTTCCGTGTCGCTGTCAGGAAAAGGACGATGGTGCAAAGCACCTCGCGAACTGCCACCTTATAGGCGTTCTTCGCCTCAAAGATGTGAGTTTGAACAAGCAAAACATCACAAGTATTGCGGAGGATGCCTTCACCTCTTCACGGGGCTTGCAACGATTGTCGCTCTCTGCCAATCGGTTGTCTTTTTTACCTGAGAGGGTGTTCGCTCCGTTGGACAGCTTGCAACTGCTGGACTTGGGCGGTTTGGGTTTGCAACAGGTGGAGTCAGACACGTTCACGGGCTTGTCAAACTTGAGAATCTTGTCGCTCAGTCAAAATGGTTTGAAGGAGCTGCCAGAAGGCTTGCTGCGCCCCATGCCAGCTCTGGAGCAATTGTTGCTGGGGGGCAAATCTGATGAGAGGGGCCGTCGCATCGTTGATGGAAACGAACTCACCGCGCTGTCTCAAGAGCTTTTGCAACACACCCCGCGGCTACAAGTTCTCGATCTGAGCGGAAACAGGTTGAGCTCACTGCCAAATGGCATCTTTGATAAGACTCCATTGTTGCGGACCCTCGACCTTTCTTTCAATAAGCTGGCTGATTGGCAAGGCAAAATCTTTTCAGGGCTCAGCAAACTCCAGGAGCTGGACCTGAGGTCCAACAAACTCAGCGAGTTGCCTGCTGAAGTCTGGGCCAATCTGTTTTCAGGGCTCAGAAATTTGCAAGATCTTGACCTGGGGATCAACAAACTCGGCCAGTTGCCTTCTGCAGTCTGGTTCAAATCGTTTGCAGGGCTCAGCAACTTGCAGATTCTCGACCTGAGGGCCAACAAACTTAGTGAGTTGCCTGCTGAAGTCTTCTCAGGGCTCAGCAGCTTGCAGGAGCTTGTATTGGTTTACAACAAGCTCCGTGCGTTGCCTGCTGAAGTGTTTGCAGGGCTCAGCAAATTGCAGAAGCTGTACTTGAGCGAAAACGATCTCAGCGAGTTGCCTGCTAACGTCTTTTCAGGGCTCAGCAAGTTGCAGAAGCTGGACCTGAGAAATAACAAGCTCAGTGAGTTGCCTGCTGAAGTCTTTTCTGCGCTTGGCAACCTGCAACGGCTTTATCTCTTTGCGAACAAGCTGAATGAATTGCCTCCTGAAGCCTTTGCCAACCTGTTTGCAGAGCTCAGTAACCTGCAGGTGCTCGACTTGGGATACAACAATCTCAGTGTGTTGCCTTCTCACGGCTTTGCAGGGCTCAGAAACCTGCAGGTGCTCAACTTGGGCAAGTGCAAGGTGCTCACCTCGGACGAGGACGAAGACCAAATCTTCTATGTGGGTCGTTTTCTATGTTTGCTTTACCTATTCGATTCTGTCACATTGGAGTCTCGGACAAACCAGATCAGCAAGTTGCCCGCTGAGTTCTTTTCCGGGCTTGGCAACCTGCAGAAGGTTTACCTTGATTCAAACAAACTGACCCAATTGCCTGCGAACATCTTTTCAAGCCTCAGCAGCTTGCAGATTCTCGACATGAGTAGTAACGATCTCACTCACTTGCGTGCCGAAGCCTTTTCAGGGCTTAACAACTTGCAAGAGCTCAGCCTGAATGACAACAAACTCAGTGATCTGCCTGCTGCAGTCTTCTCAGGGCTCAGCAGCTTGCAGGAGCTGGACCTGGGATTGAACAAGCTCAACGAGTTGCCGGCTGAAGTTTGGGATGATGTTTTTTCAGAACTCGACAGCTTGCAGAAGCTTTTCTTGTACGGAAACGGTCTCAAGGAGTTGCCCGCAATTTGTTCAAGTATCGACTGCCTAAATCCCTGAGATATCCGGCTTAGATCGGCTTAGTGGATGTCCTTTCTGTTCGAAAATGGGTCGAGCTGCCTGGGGATCAGGTTCTAGTCGTGCTCTTTCCACCAGGCTGGGGTTTCTGTTGACGACTCTGAGGTCCCAGCTGGAGCCGGTCTCCAAGCACCAAGGCCGAAACCGGGAGCACTTGAATTAGGTTCAAAATCAGAAAAGGAATCAGGGTTTAATGATAGCTTTATGAGTTTTATCATGTTTTATCCAGGTTTCTGTCCTCGCCTGGTGATTTTTTGGAGTTTGGACTCGATTGCTGTGGGATGAGATGGGATGTGCTGTTTTTTTGGCTGGCAACTACCTGAAAACTCATTTTCCCTCTTTGTAAGGTTCAATATATAGCCCTCCGGCAAGAAAACCATGAGGTCTGTCGGGAGCGGAACAGAAATTGGTTGTTTTGAACCTGGAAGGAAGCTGCTGAGAGAGGTGTAACAAAGTTTCCATCGGGCCAGACACAAGTCCCGACTCAACACCTTCCAGGCTATTTCAGGTTGTTTCTAAAGATGCAAGGCGTGCCCTGTCACTGATTCTTGGAATTTCTGTTCCCTTGACCGAAACGTGTCTTTGTGCTGTTCGTGTCCAGCGGTGTTTCGAGTTCTCCGTGGCAAGACACACCTGGTGCTCAGGCCACGACAGTCAGCGACCAGGCGCCGGAAAAGACTTTGGGCACTGGGCGTCGCAATTTTCTGATGATTTTTTCGCGGTTCACACATTGAAACAACACTTGAATCCAGAACCTCAGAACTAAAATGAAATACGATCAATTGTTCGTGGCTTGGTGGGCGCATTTACATTGGTGGCATTGTAGTGGCGGTCACAATATCAGCATGCGGTTTTATAAAGACCATGGGCCGCCCACTGCGACATGACATATGATCCACATCTTCGGCAACCAACCGGAAAAATTGTGAAAATCGGATCTTTTCCGTTGGATCGTTTAGTAGAGAAGGGCCGTATATGAGTGAGTTTGGGTGGGCCTATAGCTTTGCACTAAAAGCCCTACAGGTGATCATAGCACGGAATGCGAATGGGGTTCCGATATTTTGATCATTGGCTGCGCACCCAAGAATCAATGCTCGGGGATACTGCCTTCGATATCAATTGATATCATATCTTCATTGATATTCATAAATCAATGCTAAATATACATTGACATAATAAAAATTAATAAAAAGATACATCATATGTCTGGTTGAACTCACCATGGTTCACTGCAGTCCTTTTTTTAGAATCGCCCTGGTGCGGTTCATGGGTTCATGACCGCCCCTGGGCACCTGGTTTTCCCGGCAGGTACATGGCCCAGAAAGAAATCGTTGATTTATCCATTAGACACAAGGTGATTCTCCAGTTACAGTTGGTTATGTAAACGTCTACCAGAGGGTAGTTGATTTTATATTTTAAGAACCATAAATGGGGATATTGTGTTCCGTATCAATTGATTATATCATATGTTTGGTTGAACTCAACCTGATTCAGTGCAGTCTTCTCAGAATCGCCCTGGGTTGTTGCGCAGTTTGTGGGCACGTGGCTACCTGGTTTTCCCGGCAGGTCACGTCACCTGTGGCGGGGAGACGATGCCAGGCCTGAGAGACGATGCGCGTCGTAATGAGGACATGACCAAGGGGTGAGCTGACACGAGTTGACATGAGTTGATTTTCATGATGAAAACAGTGAGATTGTTATGGATTGTGGCTTTTCACTGGCAGCATATGTTGGAAACATCTAGAAGATTCAGTGATCTTTTCATACCATTTTATCCTACTGCGGTATGCTCGAGAGAGCGTGGAAAGGCCAGCTGTACGAAGCGAGGCAAAACGCTTTGCACTTTCAGTTGAATATCGGTATTATCCAAGTTGTATAGGGATCTCTCAAATTGTCAAAAAAAACCGGAAATTTCAGCTCCACGTCCTCAGATGGATTTCACGCGTTTTCCTGGATGAAAAACACATCCCAAGCGGGTTCGGAAACAGGCGAACCGCGGGGCTGCCACGTTGCACGGCGAGGCAGGAAGTGGAGCTGGAGCCGATAGATTCATACCGGCGTCAAGGGAGAAATTTCTGCGGAGCTTTCGGATTTCCGTTTTTTTTTTGATTTGAGGCCTTCAAATATGTTGAAAAACAAACGTGATTGGAATCTGTTTTGTCTCAGAAAAGTGATAGGAGTTGGGTCCAGTGGGTCCACCTAGTGCCTGAAATGTTGATCCTAGCAGGTGGCACTTCCAACATGTACCCGGTAGGTCCAATTTGGTGATCGGAGATCCTGCTTTTACAGCTGATGTTCCTGTACTGAAAATTGGGTTTTCATTGCCTGGTTTGATTGGAGGGCAAAGAAGTTCAAAGTTCATCAAAGTTTACCTTTTCACAGTTTGGTTTGAGTCGTGACACCACTTGTCCGTTGCCCCCACTTGGCGTTGCAACCTTGTCCGGTACCACCCGGCAGCATGGACAGTCGGTGCATCTTGCCACCATGATGAATGCCATCTGAGGACGCCACCTCGTTGTTGCACTATGTTGGAACAGAGTTGTTAGAAGGATCCTTTAGGATCCTTCAGGGTTCGGCAAAACAAAGTTGATCCACGATATGCATTAGGCTTGATTAGGCTTGATTAGGCTTGACAGCTGGAGGACTTCCCTGCAGAGGTCCTGGAAGAGCTCGGAAACCTAGCGTTGAGACGTGTGGGTCATGTTTACTGTGTTGGTTCTTGTGGAGGTGTTGCAGATTCTGTGTCTCCGCTCTCAAGACGGACCTGTACCACAGCATTCGGTGACACTCACCTCGACATGAAACGGCCAGCCAAGTACATTGAGAACAAAGCAGCCAAATCTCATGTTGCGTAAGAGAAAGTATTTGATAAACCATGGGCAACTCTGTGTATTGTTACAGACTGCACTGAATTCGTGCCACTGGACAGCGCAAAGGACTCGCTGCCTCATGTCGGTTTCTGTGGATATTCCTGGACATGGTTACTTTGATATCAAACTGACTGCTTCGAGCACCGCTGCTGACATTATTTTACTGCTACGTCTTGACAAACTATTCAGAGATCACCAGCCAGGAGACACACCTGCCTCTTTGTTCTTTTTTTTGGCAAAAAGGCGATATGATATAACCAATAGGATCAAATAGAATAAAGAGAACGTGTATTTAGAAGTCAATCTTTTGAATTTCAGAGATTGCAGGCCCATTATTGCACCTTTGAAGGTACTGCATAATGCTTCAATTGAATTCCATTCCAATTTCATTTGCTGCATTTGTTGGTCGGCCCACACACGTCGAAGGAGACTTTCTGCATCAAAGATACTGCAGAGCGAGGGATCACACGCGAGCAATTGGCAAAGATCGTTGTTTTCATCTCCAAGATGGCTGACAGATGGTGCGAGACTTTCGGAGAACAGCGTGGGACAAGGCTGCAGTTTGAGACCTTCAACTTGTATCATGCGAATCATTGGATCATCAAACCAGCCACCGAAGCCTGGATTTGTTGATGATGTGACAACATGTTCCAATTTGGGGAATCTACCGTTTTTCTTTTTCTTTTGATGGCAACATTATGCAGAATCCCAGGACGGCTATGCGAAAAAGGGCTGCAGCATGGTTGAGATCATGGCGATTCAAGTGCAGAGACCTCACTGGTTTGTGTCACATGCTTGGAGCGAGCCTTGGCTGATAGGTAACTTTCAAGGTTGTTCAAGACCGTGCTATTGCGTTTCTTTCAACAACAAGTAATTCATTCTTCTTTCCCCCAATAATACAACCTCCGCTTGAAATCCTTGCTTAGTATTGGACCTGTTCACTTTTGCGCCCCAGATGGGGTGATTTTTGAAAATGAAGCGTAACAACACAGGAACTTCAGGAAACGTCAATCTTTTCGTTTGAAACATGCCTAAAATATTGTTGAACAGATCCGCGAGGAACCAGTGTGCAAGTTTCTGGCCTGCTTGGAGCAGCATGCTCTGGTGCGAGAATTGTCGAGCAGTACGTTCTATTGGGTCTGTGCTTATGCCAACAACCAACACTCTGTGGATGAAGACATCAAAAAAAACCCGCGCAGCACATCTTTCTACAGGGCCATGCAGATGTCTGAGGGAGTTCTCTTGGTGCTGGATTCGGCTGGAAGGCCTTTCGAGAGGATTTGGTGCTGCTTCGAGGAGGCCATTGTTGCAGCCTTAGATCCAGGAAGTGCAGGAAAGCATCATAGAGATGTTTACGATTGTAAACGAATGTGACATGATGAGCCTAGGGTGACTTTTCCCGCGATTTCCGAATAGTTTCAGTAACATGATAGCAACATATAGCAACCTCGAACCACTCCGCCATAAATTCATCACAACTTTCTTTTGAAGAGGTGCGTGTCAGTGTGTGTATCAAGAGATGGACATGTTTGGATTTGACCAAATAGCTTGCTTCAATTTTAAACACGACATGCGATGAAACGGCTCGATCAATTTTTGCATATACGAATTGCAGAAAACAAACTGCAGCAACACCAGGTTTGGCTCGTAAAGGCAGACAATTCTTCAGTAGATATCATATTATACTATATTATATCGGATCGAAGCAGGCGCTGGTGTAAGCAATTCCGGGATTCGCAGCTTGAAGCAACCGAGGCGATTGAACACCGAGAGGGCAACTGGTCCAGGCGACGTTTGCTGCTTGATGTGGGCGCCACTGACACACATGACAAAGCTACTGGGTACAGCAATGGCCACCTTGGACATTTCCTTTGCCTGATTTGCTAGAAAGGTTGAGACCATCATCTTACCAACCATTTCTGCACTCTTTTGAATCTTTCTCCTTTCACATCACCTCCCTTTCACACCTTTTTTTTAACGTTGTTTTGCATCTGTGCAGAGCCGTGACAAACCTGTTTTGACCCGTGTTAAACTTGTTGATCTCTGAGGCTCATGTACTTACTGATGGACTTGCTGGAGCTGAAAGTCGAATGATTGGCATCATTGGCTTGCACCACAAAGCAGCTCGCGAGCGTCACTTTCCTCTGGACCTTTTGGAAAAGGGCTTGAAGGTCAAAATCGAAGAAACTTGGTGGATTGCTTGTAGAGCCCTGTTGTGATGTTGCTTGTTGTTGCCATTTAAAGTAACTATTTATATATACCTATTTTTTTCAGTTGGATCATTGATGGAATGGACAAGGTGCATGTTCCATTGTTCGATTTCATTTCTTTTTTTGCATGGAACAGGGTATGTACCGACATTAATACAGTAATCATGTATACATTGGCTGATTCTAATTTCTCTCTTGATCCAGAAAGTGAGCCACGATAAAAGTGAACGCTGGACAGCTCAAGGATGCTCATGTCACCGAGAATATTGACAAAGTTCGGATTCTGAACAGCATTGCTCTTTCTCGTCTTGAAACTTGCGACTTTGAGCATTTGCAGTCGTACCCCACTGGGGATCCCAATTTCCAGCGAGTAGATGAAGCTCTTCATTCGCATTTTGCTTTAGCCAGCTGGTACGGATTTGTCCATCAAGGAAGATGTACTGAACTTGAACTCCTGGCCAGAGCTGTAAAGGCAGATGTTGGTAGAAAGATAGTGCAGCTTTCACTGACTGGGTGCCAGAATTTCTTTGACCATGAGCTTGATGTGCTGATCCAAAGCCTTCCTTCAGAGTTGCGCGTTTTGCGATTGGATCTGGGCTTCTCGGGCCTTGAGACTCTTGACATGTTTACATCTTCGGTGCAGTGTTTGAAGTCTTTGGTCCAGTTGAATTTGCGCTTCACAGGTTCCGCACACTTCAGGACTGCAGCAGGGCTTGGAGTTGCCATGAGAGAAATGGAGAACATCATGTACTTGGAGCTATGGTGCGCTGAGTTGTGAATTTCCAGTCGCATTTTTCTTTATGTTGAACCAGAAGCATGATGTTCATCCTTTGTGTCAATTGTTTGGCAATTTTCCAGCATTGTGCCCCAATCTTTTTTGTGTTTTTCATGCTTTTCATAAATGATCTTGTTTTCTTTTCGCGTTTTTTTCGTGGAAAAGATCGTGTTTTCGTTATATCCTCCAGCTGCTGTGGTCATCTCGCTGCAGGTTCATGAACTTGCCGTGTTTGGAAGACTTCGGATGCTTCAGTTCAGCTTTGCGGTCTTTGCGAAACCTGGAGAGTTTGGTCATAAATCTCAGTGGATGTGGCCAGATGTCACTAGAAGCCAGGATGGAACTCCACCAATCCGTCAAGTCGCTGAAATGGTTTCGAGGCAGCTTGGACACGTGGGTGAACATTGAAGGTTTGCCAAAGCGAGACTGGTTCGCTCGATTTGCTCATATTGATTTTGGTGGTGTTATCAAAGCGCGTTGCACCCGGGGCTTCCGTTTCATCTGGCAACGGATGCGACAACTCAGTGCCCGCCAGCTGCCACATGTCAGCTCAGTGTACTTTGAGCCAACCAGGTTTGGCAGGTCCAGCGCCACAAGCAGTGACGAATCAGCTGGAGAAGATGCGGAGACAGAGCCTCACAGCACTCAACAGGAGATGTTGAATGCAAACAAACCGTTCCCATGCAGCCATCCTTCATGTCATTCTTTTCATTCTTCTGAGAGCGGTTATTGCGAAAAGCACCTCTGGTCGGGCCTTTTCAAGAGGATTTGTGTTGTAGGAAATGCTTGGCGCCAGAATGTGGAGCTTAGTGTGCTGATTCTCGCACAAGCGGTGGCAGAGGTAGAGAGCCGATTTTTGTTGGTTCTGCTGGTTCTCAGCCTGTTGCCCGTTGCAAGTTATAGCTTTTCTGAGTCGACAGGAGTTTCTGGCACGCTGATTTTTTTGATTGGTATCTCAACTGCGATTGTCAGCATTTTTTACACCACAGCTCGGCTCAACCAAATGCAAGCACTCTCAAAGAAGCTTGAGGTTGAAGCAGAAGCTTTGTATGCAAAGCATTTGCAGAATGACATGTCCAGGCTTTTCGGTGATTGGGGTAGAGACGATATTGCCCAGCCTCACTTTAGAAGCCTGACGGAACACTTTGTCGAAGCCAGGAAACATCTTGACGACTTCGACAAGAATCTGTGCCTCCCACTGTGGGAGTTCTTGGAGGAGCATCCTGGTTCCATATCACGTCAAGATTTGCGGCCCGTACTGATGACAGTGCCAATGGCACAAGAGGCTGTCGTGCGAGAAGGTGGATGGGACAAAATCTTGGATCTCTTGTATTGCGAGGTACTCTTTGATGATTGGGAGAAAATGCTCAATGGTTGGTGCTTTCTGAAAACCAGAGCAGAATATGATGAGTTGAGAGAAATCGAGATTGTGCGTACCCGCGATTCTTTTGCTTCAGCCCAAGCTGGTGTCAGATGTGCCGAGATGGTGGTCAAGATCAACCACTATTTAGCGACGATCCGTTTCCGTGAAACTTCTTTGACAAAGTTGGAAAGTCAAGTGGATGGTGTGCACCATTTGGCAGAACAGGTGGGACTTGCGGCGGGCAGTTTGCAGGTAGATCCTTTGCTTATGTCTGGGCGACCAGCACAGCAATCACGATTGGTAGTCGCTGTTGTTGCTTTGCTTCGGATCAGCTCATTATTTGCAGCAACGTACCTTGGGGGGCAATACTTTGTGCGGTACAGTCCACCTTTCATCCGTTCCAAGCTTCCAAAACTGATTCGAGATGCTTTTGCTCTCAAGCAGACAGTTGAGTCCAGTGATGGGACATTGCCGGAGGTTACCACTTCTGATTCTGGAGGATGGTTGGAGGAAAGCCTTTTGCCGCTGTTGCCTTCCATTGTTTTCTCTTTGCCATACCTGGCCTTGATCATCGTCCTCCTGAGCGACTTGCGCCGGTGTCGGTCAGCCAATATCAAGTTGAGACCGTTGAAACCCACCCAGCTGCTCTACGAGGAGTATTTTGGCATTGAAGGCAAGCTCTACGGCCTCAAAGTTGCAATGCTGCAACTGTTCACCGTGATGCTACAGGCCTTCGGGAAGCTCCAAATCATCGGTGCCCTCGTGTCGTTTGCATTCCATTCAGCTCCAGAGCATTCAGATGTGTTTGAAGGATGTTTTTGGACTTTTGTGGGTTTCCTATGTCTGAACAGCATCTATCCAACCATTCTGTTGGCCGTCCCCTCTGTGAAGTGGGTGCGCCGGGGTGCTGCGATGATGGATGCAGTTCTTGATATTGCTTACACCAGCACATACCTCATCATCACCTTGCTGGCCATCTACGAACTGCAGCTGGACCAAGCCATTTCAGGAAATTTTGGGGATGAGGCTTCGGTCAACTTCCAAGCAGAGTTGGACCCGGCATTTGCGTTCCCCGCCGACTTTTTGGGTTTCTTTGCTGTTTATTATTCACTTGCACATGTTTGCACTGTTTGCCGTGCCTTGGAGCGCACGGATCGATTGACTTACTGCAAGAAGTTGCAAAGCTTACCGAGCTCTGCTTCCCGGTCGCTGCTGAGCCCATCGAGATTTTCTTGCTCAAAGAGATACCGGATTTGTTGCAAAGCCTTGCATTTTTGCTGCATTGGTTTCGTTTTATGTTGTCTCTGCAATTTTCAATCCATCGTGGTTCCGCAACCTGTTGACACAATTTGTCATGTGAGTATCTCGAAGCCCCTCAACATATTTGTACAGAGGAGGCGTCTTGTTGTTCTCAGCTTTACTGTGCTTGCTGCACCCTTTTGTGCGTCCTAAAGCATACTAATACAATCTGATACACCACTTCTTAAGTTGTTCTTCCCCAGCATCAACAGCCAAGGGGGTAAGGTTTTTCAGCAGGTTTCAGGCTTCCCAGGAGTTTCACAGTTCCAGGATTCCGAGGTTTCAGGGTTTCCAGGTTTCCAGGGTTCCACGGTTGCAAGGTGCTGTCGGATGGCATAGTTCCAGGAGTCCCAGCAAAGGCACTCGCGAAGTAAAAAAAAGGATACCTATATGATACCAGTCCCTATTGTAAAAACTCCTGCAGTAAAACCATGTATTGTACATATCATCGTACTACTCTGTAGCGTTGGTTCAAAAGAGCTGAGTGCTTAGCGGTTTTGTGGTTCACCCCCATTGTAAGTAACATTGGTGGCTGACCTTGTAAAATACAGGTTATCAGCCGTAGTCTCACTACTTTGCTATGGGGACCCCAACTGACCTTCCTCTCGCCGTTCCAGGGTCAGGTCCATCGGCCGTCGCCGTGCCCAATGTGGCCGGGGGCAACCCCGAGCCGATGGATGACGAAACAATGTTCCAACCCGTTGTAGCGTACTTCACCTTCATACAAAACAACCTTTCCCAAATCACCAGTGGGAACACCCTGCAAGTCATGAGGGAAGCTGAACAGAGGCACCTTCAGATAATGCATGGAGTAGTTGACTCAATTCGAAACGAATGGTCAAGTAGGCTCGTAATGCAAGAGCAGGAGTATGAGCAAAGGTTGCAGGAGGTTGAAGGTAAGGCCATCAGTGCCGTCAACGAGGAAAGGAAACGAGGCGACGAGTTAGAGGTCAGGTTAAATCAGGCTCAGGCATCGCATGACAAAAGAGTAGAGGATTTCAAGGCAGAGGCAAACACAAAGCATGATCAGAAAATTGCAGAGGAAAGGCAACGTATCACTAGTGAATTCGAAGCTTCCTATGCACAGACAGTTGAACATGCAAAGAATGCCATAGCTGCCACAAAGAAGCAATATGAAGATCAGGCTGCAATTGATCAGGCCAGGTTCATCAGTTTGAGGACTGAGTTCGAGAACTACAAGAAGGAGATGGCCGACAAGATCAACGAGGCAGCGGCTCAGAACCTTAGCCTTCAGGACCAAATCGATGACCTTCAGGAGCAGTTAAAGCATGTTGCCAAAGCGCAGCATGCCTCCGTTCCGAAAGCATCCGTCCAGAACGCTGAGCCGGCCGCTACCACTAGCGTGCCCCACTTCAATATTGCCACTCCCAAAGCATCCGATGCACAGGCTGCCAAAGGCAGTGATGAGCCGATCCATGAGTTGAAAACACCTGCAGTATTGGCACAAGAAGCAAAAGCCAAGTTGGATGAGCTGCTCAAAGGTGGCAGTCCCAAGCAAAAGCCGGCTGTCGGCAACGACCAGCCTCAATTGCCAACGCAGTCAGGGTTTTTCACTCCCACTGAAGCTATCAAAACTCCCCCAAACGACTCTCCTAAGAGCGTAACCAAGCAACAGCAAGTGATGGGTCCCTCAGATCTTATTGAATTGGTAAAAGCCTTAACCCAAAGGGAAGAAAAGGATAAGCCAAAAACTAAGGAGGCCGAAATCATCAAGCTGAACAACATGCCCGCTCCGGAGTCGTATAGGACTTGGAAGAATCATGTCAGGGATGAAGTGAAAAGCTGTTCAGATCGCCCGGATGAGGCATGGCTCTGGCTCAACGAGGTGTACGATCAAGAGTGCACCAGAGAGCAGTTGGAGAAGAAACTCCAAGATCCTGGAAAGTTCCTCACGCTGGATACAAAGTTATCAGCAGCGCTCACGCGCTCAGCCGGAGGGGACCTCGCAACTAGGATCTTGAATTTCAAAGAGCAGCAATCCCGAAAAGGCATCCAGGTCAGGGGAAGGTACGTTCTACTCATGTTTGAGGACTACTTCAAGACATCAGAAGAAGCAGGTAGCCTTTACAGAGTAGAAGATCTTTTGGGTGTTGTCAAAGTAGGCGATACTGTCCAGGATCTCCGAAGATTCATCAACAAATGGGATGCTACCCTAGCTGGCATGGCTGTCACCCCCGATGATGCTGTGTTAAGGGACATCTTGTTGAGGCAGATCCGACCAAGTCAGTTGCTGAAATATGACATCGAGGTGTTTGATCGTGCACATGAGAAATCCCATGAAAAGTCTTATAGTTTTCTTCACCAATCCATGAAGAACCTGATCGATCGTGAACGATTGAGGGAGAACAGGAACCGCATCGCGGAGAAGAACAAGGCTGGGATCAAGGACACAAAGGCCGCACCTGCCAAAGGCGATGGTCGTGGTGGCCGAAAGGGCTCTCCAAGTCGTGGTAGATCGCAGGAACGAGGTGGCAAAGGTGACAAGATTTGCTATAAGTTCCAAAAGGGTACCTGTGATAAGGGGAAGAAGTGTCCATTTAAGCATGTCAAAGATGATAAATCTCGAACTCAATCACCCAGAAGAACCAAAACACGTTCACCATCAAGGGGCAACAAAGATGATAAGGGGAAGAAGATGTCCAAGGAAGAGATGGCCAAAACCCCATGTATCTATCATGCCCAGGGAAAGTGCAGACGTGGTGACAAATGTTTCTATAAACATGACGACAAAGCTGCTGCCGCCACCAAAGACACCAAAAGGGCCAACTCACCCGCTCCCAAAAAGAAGAGTAAGGATTCCACAGCCGCTCCATGCCTGATTCAGAAGTTTGCCTGCATCGTTCGAAAACAGCCGAAGGCAACTTCGTGCTCTGATGAGTCAAGTGTCAGCATGAAGCGTCTTAGATTCCGAAAGGCCCCACATGTGATCGAAGTGAAGGCAGTCGGTCGTCAAGTCCCAGTCAAGCACCGTCCGAGAGAGTTCACTAAGGTGTACAAGACAGCTGAAGATGTTCCAGTTTCATCAAAGGTTGAACAACATGAGGCTCAGGTTCGTGCAAGACAGCTTCAAGAAACTGTGAAACTTCATGATTCAGACGTTGCACCTAGTTGTGGGTTTTGTTGTTGGAATGAGGACACATGTGACATCACATGCAAAGAGTGCAGATTCATCAGCGGTCCCAAAGCTCTTAGAGACATTGGTCGTTTTCCGTCAATTGCCACAGCTGCGCCAAAGGCCGGCGTTAGTTGGCTTGTCGACTCAGGTAGTGAATCCGATCTTGTGTCCAAAGGAATGCTGAGGGATGTCAGTGCCAAGAACTGCCGTGCAGCCGAGCATCCGATTTCCTTAGTCACAGCCAATGGTTCGACCGAGGCAAATGAGGTTGCCGATGTCAAGCTGTCCGCATTGCCAGATCCTGTGCATCCGTATGTACTTGACCATACCCCAGCTGTGCTCTCCGTAGGAACAAGATGTGTAGATCAGGGTTACAGTTTCGTATGGCCTGCCAATGGCAAACCAATCCTAGTCCGTCCAGATGACAAGGTCGTCCAGCTCAAGATCGAAGGTCATGTCCCAATCTTGGATGATAGTTGCAAGGTTTATCCCAAAGACCAATTTCAAAAGGATAAGCACCTTAGAAAGTTGTTTGCAATGCCGACCTCACGGTCGAGCTCGAAAGCCAAGCGGGACGAAGCCCAAGACGAAGAGCAATTGGACGAGCTGGTGGAGGATGACGCCCAGCAGGAGTACATCCGAAGCCGCAAGACTGAGGATTTGCTGGCCGAAGCTGCAAGTACCCAACATCAGTACACTCATTTCCCCAAGAACCCCTTTTGCAGAACCTGCCAACGAGCAAGAATGATGGCTCCTCAGGCACGAAAGAAAGGTGGTCAGAAGAGAATTGAAACTGAGGTGTTTGGTGACCACATCATTGGGGATCATGTCATCATCAAGAAAAATGTAGAAGAGGGTTTCAGGGGGGAGCAAGTTGCATTGGTGTTGAAAGATCTGCACACCCAATATCGGTATGTCTACCCTAGCCAGTCCAAGGACTCACAAAGTTGTGTTGATGGTTTGAATCACTTCATTGGATCAAAGGATGATGTTCAAGTTGTGTACACTGACAATTCCCCAGAGTTGATCAGGGCCATCAAGGATTTGGGTTACAGACATCAAACATCAATTGAATATGTAGATTCATCAAAATCTTTTGCTGAGCGCGAAGTTCGTCAGATGTTGGAAGGTGCCCGGAGCAATTTGTTGCAATCAGGACTTCCGTTGAAGATGTGGCCATTGGCCATGCAGCATCATGCGACCGCGATCAATGCAAGCCCCCAGCTTGACGGCAGTGCATCTCCGTGGCAACTCAGATTCGGTGAAGAGTTCCCTGCAATGCACATTCCATTTGGTGCCAAAGTGTTATTCTGGAATAACCCCAAAAGGTTGGATAACACATCAGGTAAACTCTCCCCAACAGCAAATGAAGGAATTTTCCTTGGGTATTACATCCAGCCAGGTCATGATTGGAAGGGTGAATACTTAGTTGCCAAGTTGGAAGCTGCAGATTATCATGTCAACTGGGGTGCACTGACATTCCAAAGAACAAAGAGGTTGGAATTGCCATCCGAGGGTTTCATCTTTCCTTTGAAAGCTCTGATTGACTCGAAAGCACCCAAAGCCGATCGCCTTGAGGATCAGGTTATTCCGCAGACACCCAAAGCTGTGCCACTTGAGTCCAGTTTGCATCCGCCACAAGATGAGTATGAATACGAGCCAGGAACGCCTCTACCAGCCGACAGCGATGTCGAGCCTGATGCACCCGAAGGGCCCGTATTTCCAGATCTCAAATTGACCCCCAAAGGTGAAATTATTCCAGATGGACATCATTGGGATGGTCACCGGATTGTACGTAACTACAAAGGTTCAAAGCGTCCGGAGGGGATCGACTCAGAACTGTGGAAGATGTTAGGACCTCAAGATAGGAAGTTGATCATCGAGGAAGAAGCAAAGAAAGCAGCCAAGGAGCAGGAGGAAAAGCCAGCATCATCATCTGGCAGCAAGGGCAAAAAGAAGAAGTCTTCACCGGCCCGGCTTGAGGCAACTCAATGCCCTCCTGCAACTGCAAAGCTCGTAGGCAATGTTTGGGAAATTATTCCAGCCACTTCCCAAAAGTTTTCCGTGCCGGCAATGCCAAAAGCTGCCGCGCCTGCCACAATTGAGCACCGGCCTCGAATTAGAGAGCTCGTCAGAGAGAAGATCAAGGAACTTGAGTTCAAGGTCGCACTCGAGCTTTTCGCTTCAGTTGCTAGGCTTGTATCAAAAGATGAAATTGCCAGCAACCCCAAGGCCAAGGCCGCCCTTGATAAGGAGTGGGATAATCTCCGTAATAAGGGTGTTTGGGATGAGAAGCGTGTTCGTGAATGCCGCGACATAGTAGCTGAGGCTCGTCGCAATGGCCAAACTGTGCACCTAGGTCGAATCTTTGAGGCTTGCTATGAGAAGGGTTCTGAATTGCCTGAATCAGACCCTCGCCGGAAGTTCAAGGGTAGGACGGTTTTCCAAGGGAACAATGTCAGGGACGAGAATTCCGATCACGCACTCTTTAATGAGTTAGGCTCTTCCCCAGCATCCATGGAAGCAGCAAAGCTGCTAGATGCTTTCGGCAGTCAGCCCGGGTTCTCCAAACAGCAGGCAGATGCAATCCAAGCCTACATACAAGCCCTCTTCACAGGGGTGCCCACATGGTTGTCACTTCCACGCAACAGATGGCCCAAAGATTGGGAGAAAAAGTATTGGCAACCCATGGTTCCCATGTTACTTGCCCTTTATGGCCATCCTGATAGCGGGGGCATTTGGGAAAATCATCTCAATAGCCGTGTGGTAAAACAGGGTTGGAAGCAAATTTTACCTGACATTTGGCATTCAATTTTTCATCATCAAGAGCTCAACTGTCTTTTGGTTGTGTATGTAGATGACTTCAAGATGGCTGGCCCCACCGCCAATCTGGAAAAGGCATGGGCAAGCGTCAAGGCTGCAGTGAACATTGGTGATCCTGAGCCATATGACCGCTACTTTGGCTGTATGCACCGTGAATTCCAAAACATCCGGTTGCCTTCGCAGGCACACCCTTTTGCATTCGCCTTTGAAGCCAAGAAGTCAGCAGCCGCACAACACAGAACACAAGACTGGTGGGAGCATGATGAAACCAACATGGCATGGATCAGACATCACATACAACCCCGAAAAAGATTGTACCAGCCGGTTGATGAGGGGGGAGATGTAACTTGTCAAAATACGAGTCGCATAACTTTCTTTGACAAAAAGGTCACATTGAAAAGTTGTCCTAGCATCACCGACGGGAACAATCAGGGGGGCTATGATGTTTATACAGATGATTGGAAAACATCTAGCAATCAAACAAATGAATTCTGGACAGGAAAAACAGTTTTCTGTTATGGACAGGACGGACCTGACAAATTCAAGCAGTTTGCAATGGCAAGTAAAGCCAGACCAGGACCACATCGCGACAAACGCGAGGCGAAAAAGGAAGCCAAGGCCTCTAAGTTCAGGGGGGTTGAACACGCCGTGAAGAACAAAGCTGGCGTCATGGCCAAGCCCGTGAACTTAGTGAGGTATGACATGAGTGATTTCCTGGGGTCCTGTGTAGAAAATTACTGCAATCTTGCAAAAGTCAGTCCATCGTCCTTGAAAGAGGTGCCAACACCATTCACAGATGCTGGCATCGCACGGCCCACACTCAGTGAAGATGAAAAGCCTGGCAAACTCCAGCCAGTGGCCAGCAAAATCCCGATGAAGATCTTATTCGCCGCAAGAATGGCAAGGTTCGATTTGTTGCGTGCCACACAAAGCTTAGCATCAAGAGTGACAAAATGGTCCATAGAATGTGATGTTGCCTTGCACAGATTGGTGTCATACGTTCATTGTACAAAGCACCATTTCCTAGAGGGTTTCATTGGGGATGCCTTTGATGAATGCCAACTCTGGCTTTTTGCCGATGCAGACCATGCAGGCGAACATGATAGCAAGAGTACCACTGGCAGTGCCATAGTGCTTGTAGGCCCCAACACGTATTACCCCTTAAATGCATTCAGTAAGAAACAAACGGTTGTTGCCATATCTTCAACTGAGGCTGAGGTAGTTGCCGCAAATCACAGCATGAGAGCCGAGGGCATTCCAATGCTGGCCCTGTTTGAGCAGTTGAACCTTTTCAAGAAGCTGCAGGGCAAACCAGCTCGCGATGCCGCGAAGCCCCAAGAAGATGTTGTGTTCACTAGGATCGACCATGAAATTGACGAAATCCGTAATGGGAATGTCGATACAGGTTGTAGTGTTGCGGACATCAACTCCCTCAAGGCCAGTTTCCCTGAATTTTATCAAGTCAAATTTATGGAGGACAACCAAGCGACTATCACAGTCATGTCCACCGGTTCATCAGCATCCATGAGACACATGAACAAAACACAAAACATCAACTTCAAATGGTTGAAACAGCAATTTGAATGTAAACAGTTCGATCTTCTCAACGTAGGAACCAGTTTCCAAGTTGCAGACATTCTTACAAAACCTTTTACCCGACCAGCCCTTTGGTTGCATGCCATTCATCTCATGGGCATTGGCCCGACAAAGGTGGAAGAAGCAGCAGCCCGCCACACCGCGGCGCCGAACTCCACTAAGGTGCCAAAACTAGCAACCGCTGCCGGGAATCAGGGGGGCTCCCAAAAGTCTTTTAAGCCCAGAATGTTGATCGAATTTTGCTGCTCTGATGATTCGAAGCTTAGTACCCCAAGAAAGTCCAATGAAGATTGCCACTGCATTAGGGTTACCGAAAAGGAAGATGGTACCACTATCAGCTGTCGGCAACGGCTAGCCTCCCAAATCCAAGATTTCAGAAATGATTTCAATGACGGCACTTTGATACTTTATGCATCGTTGCCTTGTGTTGGAGGTAGCCCATGGGGAAATGTGAATGGCCTTACTGTTGAGGGTCAAGAAAGAATCAAAGAGCAACAAAAACAGTTTACCAAGTTGTTCAAATCTTTTGTCAAACTTGTGGATGAAGTTTATGATGAACGAACCTTGATAGCATTTGAACTGTCCAAGAATTGCAAATATTGGAGATGGCCGATGGTTAGAAAATTCCTCATAGAACGATCCATGACTACTCATCACTTTGATGGTTGCATGTTGGGTGTTCTTGGAAACAACGGTCAACCAATGAAGAAAAGTTGGACCATTGCAGGAAACTTCAAAGAACTTGCGGTGTTAGACTCATTCAAATGTGATGGCAAACATGAGCATGATCAAAGTAGGGGCAAAGCTCTTAAACTTGCTGAGAACTATACCTTCAAGTTGACCGACATGCTCCATGAGTGTTTCCGGGTAGCTGTGGTGGGCCAAACATCCAAAAGGATTTCACCCGCTGTCATTCGTGCTTGTCCTGCTAAAATGGCTGACTCGCGATTTGCCACAGCACACCCGGCCAGCCGCGAGGCTGCGCTCGAAGCCACACGTGAGGCTAACAAAGAAGCATGGTTGCTCCTTCACAATCGCATTTTGTTTGCATTGGCCATGCGCAATGAAGGTGAGAATCAGGTTGCTCAGGACCTCGTGGATGGTTTGATGACCGAATGGACGCCGGCCTCGGCCCTGAGGTTCTACGGTCGAGAGGATCCGCTTGCAGAATATCTCAGCTTCTGCTTTTTGCCAAAGGAGTCCCACATCGAAAAGATCATGTTGCCAGAGATGCCTGTCAACCAAGTAATCTGGATCTTAGTCTCTGACTCGTCATGTGCACTGATCACAGGGCGTAGGAAAACACTTAAGAAGTACGATCTGTCCGAGCATTACCGGCAGCGTAAACCTAAGTATGTGACTGAGTTCATCCATGAGATGCTTTGGGGCAAAACTCTGCAGAAGTTGGTCAAACGTGGGATTGAATTGGCCGCGGACGCCCGCGAGCGCTATCCTGATGCCCGCATCAACCTGCATTTGTCCTGGTTCGGAAATGAATTGGTAGGTGAGGATGGGATTGCCCAAAATCCAAATTGGCCGTACGACGGCCCCAACGGGCACTGGCCCACGATCATGGATGATTGTGAGCGCCATTTGACTTGGTTTGTCAACAAGGCCCGGGAGTTGGATTTGCAATCGGCCGGTCTCACGACCGCGCCTTGGTCCGCTGACTATGGCATCCATCCTATCTTTGACCAGTTCTTTGATGCATTGGAGCCAAAGTTCAAAGCTCTAACCAGCAGCCTGCAAGGGCTTGCCAATCCGAAGTATCCGTGGCTGCGTGCGAAGGGGTACGCCGATGCGATGGAATTCAGAGACCAGTGGCATTTCCCCAACTCTGAAGAAAATCGCACGCGCCTCGCCGCATATTGGACAGCGACTGCGGATGGCGGGTTGGCCGAATTGGTTTGGAGCTTGCTCAGTGTGGCCAGGAAACATGGGATGATTTGCGGAGGAACATGAGCGCCGTCCTCGACGAGCTGCCAAGATCTTATCAGGAGACATGTGCAAACATCACCAAGTTGCTTTTTGGAGAGTCCCGACGACACATCACGCCGATGGGCAGGTCATTCACCAAGGAGGACGTTGAAGCTCAACAACCAGACACCGAGGACAACATCGACGTCAAGACGATGCCTTCTGGAACTTTTGCTGAGCCTCCCAAAGATGACCCTCCAAAGGCCGCCGGCGACGGCGAGCCCGCTGAATCCAGCAGAGCAACAATCCTGGTCCAAACGGCTGAGGTCTTGTTGAAGTCGCGACCGAAAGCAGCACCAGTCCCATTGGATGAGCCCGCAGACGACAAAAGAGCCACATCCAGCCAGTACCAGCCGCAGGCAACTGCGCGCTTAGAGGAACATGCATCCGGCCACGTGAAAGCATATTGGATGGAAGAGCATTTGCCTGAATACCAATATACAATGGTGACCAATGCAGACGGGGACGATGTACCCGGGATCCTCTTTGAAGGTACGGCCTATGAACTGGAACTGCTATCGGCATCCGATGTCGAGACCATTGCTGGCCAGACTCGCATCGACAAGAAATTCTCCGATTTTGCAACCCGTGTCAACAAAGTTTGCAGGGGGCATGGATCCTGTGCCAAGGTGCCAATGGACAAAGACCTTTGGATCGACTTGGAGGATTTTGCCAAAGCCTTCCGCAAGGAAGTGCCCCCAGACGTTTTCATCACCGTCGCAAACCTTTTTGGCACTGCAATGAAGATCGACAAGCATGGCAAGAGTAGGTTCCAGTTCTTGTGTGCAAAGATCTCCCATTTCCCTGTCGACAATGGCCTAGGCATGCCGTATTATCCTGTGAAAATCCGTGCAATTCAGGGTCATTCCCAAGCTGCCTTGAAGTCCGCCGGGGGCCTCTATGCCAACTCAACCATGGTGTATTGCTCAGACCAAGTTTCCCCCGAGCGAAAAGCCGCCTTCACTGGCGTGCCCTTGTGTGCCATGACTGAGGTCCCTGAAGTTGTTTTTCATCGCACGATGAGAAGCAGCTGGAAGAGCATCGCACAGAACGGCCTGATCCCAGGCGGCGGTGACACAGTCAACAGTGGCCGTGCTCATATCTACATGGCAGAACACTGTATAGGCGCTTGGCTCGAACAGGGCCTGCACGTGCATGTAGTCTTTTCAACAATACCAATCAGTCCAATGCAAAACACAGACACTTTCAAGTGGTTTCTTTTCACCACCTTTTGGCTGCAATTGAGCAGCACACAGAGCCATTTGCCGCTCTGCGATATGGACAACAACCTGGGCTTGGCCTTTAGGCAGATCGCAGCTGAACGGGCCAACCAACAGGCAGTTCCAACACATCAAGCCCTGCAAAGACAATGGTTTGAACAACGGGCTAGCCGCAAGAGAGCAGCTCCAACACCACAAGAGACCCCTGCTTCTACGCCCAAACAAGAGCCAGAAGATGCCGAAATGGAAGCCAGACCAACAGAAGCAGAACCATCACTGTTCCAGCCCATAGTCATGCAAGATGACGTGTCGGCCAACCTCACAGCGGCTCAGGCAGCCGGAATCGCGCCAAATGATCAGGCTGCCGTGCATGAGTACTACCAAGGCCTGGTTACTACTCGAGAAGATGTTTTCCAGATTGTGAGAACTTACCATGTCGGAGTCATCCGTCCGGAGCTTTACAATCTAGTGGTCCAAGTGGAGAGTGTTGTCAAGAACCTAGATGACAGGATGCTACGACTTCAACAAGACTGCTCGTGGCTCCTGACGGAAAGTCGGCTTGCCCAAAAGCAGGCCTGTGGGCTTCAGCTGCTTTGGAGCGGATTTGACAACAAGATGGGCCCTACAGACAGGCTCTACCAAATTCATTGGATGCTCACCCAAGTTGCTGTAGTTCGCCGCTTCGTGGAGCAGCGAGGTTTTGACACATCCAACGAGGAAGACTTTCAGTGCCTGAACGCTTTGAGCATTGACCCGGTTACTCCGCCTTCCGCCACGGGGGGCCACTCTGGCATCACCATTCTTCATTTCAAAGCTTGGGAGGTTCGTCAATCGTTTTTGGAAGCCTTCGGAGGCACCTCAGGGGCCCCTTTGTATTGGGATCCCAATACACCAGTTCCCAACAAGCATATTCGATGCACCCCATCCTCACCGCAATTCCAGCGAAAGTTGGAATCGCCACTTCGGGTTGTCCTCCAGGTCTTGAACCAGGACCCACACCATCCCAATCCACAGCTGACAATTCTGTGGAAGACTCTGACAGTGATGGATCCCCAAACCAATCGAGACTTTGAACCCCAGATGACCGCCTGCTGTCGTTTGCATTATGTGCAAACGGATGGTACTTTGCAAGGCCGATTAGAAGTTACGCCCAGCCTCTTGGAACTCATGAACACCAAGTCCACAAGGGGCGATGCGGAAGACCAAACAATCTGGCAATTTTGTTGGTCAAGCGTCATGTATGGCAATCAGATCGAATTAGATGATGCCGATCGATTAGCAGTCGAAAAATCCAAACATGTAGCAGGCAAAGGCATTCCAAGTGGAAAGGGACGCAGACATTGGACACATCAACACATTTGGTTCAACGGACTGTTGTTGTTGTTGTTGTTGTAAGCGGACGTCAACCTGCTCCTCACCGAAGTGAAGTAGTTAAGATGCCATAGTATGCCATCTGCGAGAATCAAGTTCCCATACTTCTCCAAGCAAAACTCAAAGGAAGCGAAACCTGCCTGAAAAAAAGAAGTAAACACAGTGCGCCAGCTAGCATTCCGCAAGGAATGTTTGTTGATCAAGTAGGACTTGCCAAAAAGGTAAAGTCCGTAGCCTCTGCAGACGCCAAACTGCTGCAGCCCAAGCCACGGCTCGCTGATGTCGCTGCACAGCCGCAGCGATCATGGAGCGTGAGTCACGCAACACCTCACCTGCCTGAGCATCGGCTGTCGCATTGAGAACGCGGCAGAGATGAACATCAATCCAACCATCTGGTGGTGTCCAGTCAGGCACCTTGTTGTGAGAAGGGATCCAAGTGCAAACAGTGCCCTGAATCAATAAGCCGCTGATCCGCTGCCAGAAAAGCGGCAAGTCACCCTCCCAACGGCCAGTGCTAATGCCTCGCTGAAGCCGCCGCACCAAAGCCTGATTGTCAATCAAGAGCATCACCGGTCTGTTAGCTGCAGAAGAGGCTAAACAAGCTTGCAGAAGAGCAGCACGCTCACCTGCAGCAGGTGTTTGCTCAAAACCAGTCACGGCACCTTGAACAGTGGTGCCTGAAAGTGTCGAAACCGCCCAGCTAGCTCTTTGCCATCGATCACAGGAAGTAGCTATGATACAACTGCCGTCCAAGCCCAAGGTGGGTCGCTGAAGAGGATCGAATTGCTGAATAAAAGTAACCAAAGCAGGATCTGCTACCATGTTGGAAAAAGGCAACACAGGAGGAGCATCCACAAGTGGAACCAGCAAACGACGTTCAGTAGCGCTCCTGAACTCACCATCCCATGGCTGCGCTTGGCAGTGAAAAGTGAGATGTTCTCGATCAGGAGACCGCAATCCACATTCACAACTCAAAGCAGAACCAAAGCGCTCTGTGACCCTGCCATCCACTGCAGCACCAGTCAAAACCCTGCGACTGTAGTAATCCATGCCTAAAGCTGCATTTGCCTGAAAAAGGAAAACCGGCTCCTTGCCGTTTGGCCATCGACCATCCGTTTTGGTGTCTTTAGTCCACAAACCAACGAGCCATGAATGGATAGCGGCTTTTTGCAAGCTTTTCAAAGACATCCACCCAGGTTTCAAAATCCCAGCAGGCGTGTGCCACAGGCCATCGTCAAGTCGCCATTTCCAATCTTTAAGCACTGCTTTCCAGCGAGGAGCAGGCGAGGTAGCTGCAGGCAACCCTTGGGCACGGCGGCATTGCCGATTCCATTCCGCCCGGGCGGCGGTGAACTGGAGCGCAAACATCGGATGTAGTCTTGCAGAACCCAAAGAATTCCAAAAGAGCAGCCGGCTCCTACCTGGAGGAGCCCTTCGACCCCAAAGTGCAGTTTCGATCATAGATGTCCATGTTCGAATGGTTCTTGCACTGAAGTGATGAAAAGCACCGGACCAAGCAAATAAAGATATCACCAACTTATGCACCAATGCAATGCGAGTGCCTAAGTGCTGTGCTGCCAAACGAATTTTGAGACACCGTCGCTGAATGTTGTCACTGACAATATCCGCATCAACACAAGAACTGGGGCGTGACAAATTGTATTGAATGCCAAGCAGTGTGAAAGTATCCGCAGGTACACCTACTAAATCTTTCTTCTTGCGCACCTTGGCAACCAGATGCGGTTTGGTGGCGAAGCTAGCCAATTTGTCAGGGTGAAGTTCGAAGCCGAGAATAGCATCGGCTTGCGCTCCCGCAGTCATGGCGTTGATGACCACTTCAAAACTTTGACAACCTTGTTTCCACATGGTGCGATCGTCCAAATAAATAGCCAAAGAAATCCTTGGTTCCTGCCGTTTGACAAACCTCACCCAAACTGTCATCAAAGCGTTCAGTAGCGCAGGGCTGGCTGGACAGCCTTGCAACAAACCCCGTTGAGCAATAACCGGATGAGGGTGATAAGAACCTTGCCAAGCAAACCAACGACGCTGTTCACTGTAAAAATCAGCGAGTAAATCACAAATTGATGAGGGAGCACCGAACCATCGCCACACTTTAATGGCTGTCTGAGGGCAAACTGAATCAAAACACTTGCGAACATCAGCTTTGCACCCGACCAAATCGACACGAGACTGCTTTGCCGCGCTGACAGCTTCGTAGAAACGTTCATGGACTTCCATGATGCCCTTGCCTGGTAGACCACCAAAAAGTTCGGGCGAAGCCCATTCCGCAATCCAAGGCTGTAATTTTTTCAGAGTGGCACTCATGCAAATACGCCACAGGACAGTGACAATGGCTAAAGGGCGCATGCCACCAGTAGCTTTTGGTAACAAAGCAATTCTAACATCTTTCCACATCGCAGGAACACAGCCATGTCGCAAGCAAGCATCCCAAAGAGCACCGACCTGATCCCAAAAAGCAATGGGAAGATTGCACAAATGGAGAGCTGTCCAGGCATCCATGCCCGGAGCCTTGTCCTTCGCTTTGAGCGCAATCCGAACCAATTCAGAACCACTAACCTGAATACAGTCATCCGGCAATGGATCGCTTGCAGAGCCAATCTGAGAGTACAACTGGTCCCCCAGATTCAAATTCGGAAGCGACCCTGGATTCCAATACCTCTCCCAATCCAATGCTGCGCACTTGGCCCTATCTGCAGGTAGAATGGGGCCATCAAAACTTGCAGTAGGACTGGCGGGCGGCACCTGTTTGACCCACCTGCCTAGTTTGGTGGCATTTTCCTGCACGCTGTCCTTCCACGCCTCCAAGCGTAACTTGGACGCTGCTGTAGCTTCTGCATTTGCCAATTCTAGCACTGCACTAACCAACCTGGGGTCATCCAAAGAGAAAAAAGCCAAAGAATGATGTAAATGAGGGCCATCACGAACCAACTTCTTCTCCAACTCTGGCAACGGGGCCTTTTGGTACTCCACCACTCTTCGTGCGAAGCGTCTGAGCTTGCGCTCTTTCACTGTTTGCAAAGAAGGCGCTTTTGAAGACGGAGGACTGGCAATTTGCTGCGGGCCCTGGCGCATAGCACGACCAGTTTTGCCACGTGCGAGAAGAAGAGATTCTGCGCAGTTGCTAAGTAAGGTCCAAGCAGAGTCCACGTTGCCTGTACTCAATGCATTTCCAAAATCGTCACATACTTCTTCCCAAGCACTTAGCCAAGAAGCTTCAGCAACCTTTTCAGAATGCAAAGGGGCACCAACTGGGAGAGTCCACGGTGTGGATAATGAACCAGGCACATGCAAGTTGTAAACCACCGCGTCATGGTCAGCCACGCCAAGATGTTGCTCCCTACCAGTAATAATTAACCGAGGAGTGCACAAGCCATAGTCAATGACCACACCTGTATAAACACCTGCAGCAGTTCGATGTGTACCACCTAAAACACGATCTCCGCAAACCAGCTCATCACAGGACCGCCACTGTCCAGTAGCCAAAACGTTAGAAATTGGCCAACAATGAATTTCCAAATTGAAGTCACCCATGATCACTGTATCTTCACCACAAGTAGCAACAAACTCGAACAGCGCACCCAGCGCACGGCTGGCAGCTGTGCGATCTGAAGCATGTAAGTAAACATTGATGAGAATCAACGGCCTTTGCTGAGGTCTATAGAGTTTGACGGCCATGGATCTTTCCACAGACACCATGTCGACAGGAAGGGCCAAGGCCTCAGCAGGCCACTTTGTTAGAACCAATGTACCACCTTCCACTACATTTTTCGAATTTCTTCCTTGAGGGCCAGGAAAAAGTTGCCACCCGCGTGCCTTGACGGCACGAGTCACAGCATTCCAGCTGTGATTGTTAACTCTAGTTTCTTGAAGACACAGAACATGTAAATTCTGGAGCTGAGCAAAGTCAAGCACACCACCCAAGCGGCCTCCCAAGGACCGTACATTCATAGTCCCCAACCGCATAGTGCTGTCAGAGCCCGTCATGGGTTCTGATCCACAGCGCCATCCTGCTGCAATCCCAAAATGTCCAAAGCTCGCGAAGCAGCTCGCTGTCTGGCACTTGGAGCCTGAGCCGCAAGAGGCACCAAAATATCCCTCTGGCCCTTTCGAAACTTAGTCCAAACCATTTTACGAGGACACTGACTTCCTGTAAGCCGTCTGATGTTGTTGACACAACGCTTGCAATGCACACAAGCAAAACGCACCGTAAAATTGGCAGGCCACACAATGGCCTCAATCTGATGCGTGCTGTCTGCTGCAGTATCAGTGGTGCGAAATGCTCCAGAGTCGATGATTTCCAAAACTGTGCGGGCACCCTTCTTGAGGTCATCGCTGATGTCTGCATTTTTGAGGCACGCACGCAATCTTTCCACCAACTGCTTTCGTTTGGGCCCTTTGCTGGAAGCATACTGTTCACAAGCAATCTTTGCCAAACGCTTCGCTGTCAAAGCCATACTGCCACAAGTTTTGCAAATGACGTAAGACATTCCAACTCTTTTCTGTTTGCCATTTCCTGTGGCTGGAATGGTAACGAAAGTGGGGTCATGTGCTCCAGCATCGCCACGCTTGAAGCCAAGCAACCTTCGAGCCACTGCAGCTGCACGCACCTGGCGCGTGGCTTTGCTAGCATTCTCCCGTCTGAAGCTGCTGTCCTTGTGGAAGAGCTTGGCATCCGCCTGAGGATGTTTGTCTTCCCTATGCTTGCGGATGACGCTGTACACTTGGCCAGGTTTGAGGTTGTGATCAGCGGACAAGCCAAGTTTGCAAACAGGACACTTCCAGCTATAGACTCCTCCCTTCTTGACCGCAGACAGCGCAGGCAACGTGTTTTTGAAGCCGATTTTCAACTGTTCCTTCTCATCGGGATGCCAAGCATTGATATGAGCTCTCTTCTTGTCAACCCATCCTTTGCACACCCCAGTGGAAAAGTCACACAAAGGGCATGTCCACTCAGTACGCTTAGTGCGTCTGGACGAAGCACTGGCTGCGTCTTGTCCTTCACTGGCTGCACGTGGCGTGCACGGACCCCGACCCGAAGTAGCAGCCGCAGGGGAAGAAGAATTCTTGCGCTGCTCTGACAAAGTAGAGGCGGGCGCGGGGCTAGCACACCTTCCACGTTTATTGTTGCTATGAACCAGTGACGGCAAAGCTGACAATCTGGTGGCACCAACTGAAGTAGCGCCACATTCCGATCCTCCACCTCTGTTGCCCTGCATTGGACCATTTGCGGCCTGAGTCAAAACTTCAGGAGGGAAAGCACCTTCAAGTCGTTCATAGTGCTTTGAACGAAACCACAAAGCGATGGGAGCACCACCCTTGCCACGACCATTGTAAATCTCCGGAACCCCACGAGGCTGGAAGACAATGATCGGGCGATCGTAGTGCACAGCCGCAGCAGAAACTTCAAGAGCACTGCCCCAAGCACCAATCTTTGAGAGCATGGTGAGATAGCTCTCCCATGATTCGCAAGCATTCTCCGCCTCTGTTGGCTCCTTGCCGTCCCACCAGGGCTTGTAACGACCCTGGTGCTTGGTCAGGTGGGTGACAACGCTTGCACGCACATTCCTGGCTGTTTTTCCGCCCAAACTTTGAGCAAGGGCTTCAAAAAGACAGTTGCCGTCAGCAGGGATGCTTTTCACCTTCATATTGTGAGGGGGCTTGGGTTCCCCCGCAACACGCTTGGCCGGAGGACTCTTTTCAGGAGTACTGACAGTTCTTTTTGCCCCAGCGGGTTCTCCAGCATTGTCCATCTTTGCGTCCGACTTGTCCTCGTCCAAATTCTCAGCAGGAACCTTCTCAGCCCCTGCAATAGTCACTGGCTTTTTGACTGGCGTTCCCATGTAGAAAGATTTGCGAGGAGCAGGCGTGGCAATCGCCTGCCATGCATGGCTCTGGTTATAACTGACCCTTCCATTGCTAGCCAGTTTCATGGTATGTGTTCTCTGCCGTCTTTGTCTTGGAGCTTCAACAGCTACAATGACTTTTTCGCCAGCCTGAATTTCAATGAAATCCATATCCTTTTGAGCATTGGCCTGCACCCACCATTCCACTTGTTTGCCCACAGTTTTCCGGGACAACACCTTGAGTTCAGTCAGGCCAGCACGTGTAAGTTCCTGAGTCAAGGTACTAGCCGCCCAATCTCGCGGAACACCAGTGACGCGCCAAGCTCTGGCCTTAGGAGGAGGCTGGCGCTCCTGGGCTTACGTACTCCCAGTCCATTCCATCCCCGGGCAATGCCCAGGTCACCAGCCATGGACTGAACCTTCTGCAAGTAGCTGGGCCCATCAAGTTCCGAACTTTTCTTGACCCACTCAACATCGCAAGATTCAATCACGGAGTTGTTCCATTGCAAAGGCTCCACAAACCAGGTACTTTCCAGGTACTTTTGCCTGAGCAGCCCAGAAGAGCTTTGGCAGCACTTCGCTCAATGCGTAAAAGGCCAGTGATCACTGGCTTGCCTCCGCCTTTCATGCTTTCTTGCTGAAACGCCCACATATCAAAGACTTTGTCCGCAACATGCTCTGGAACATGCCGATGCAACCAAGCCTGCGCGTTTGCCTTTGGCTTGGCCTGGATGCTCTGCCACTCGTTGTTTTGCAAATATTTTGCATCAACACTTAATCTCACTACAACAGTTTCAGGCTGCACTGCAGGAGCCGCTGACACAACGGCAGCTCTCTTGAGTGATGGCCCTTGGCCTTGAAGTGGGATCACAAACGCCTGCCTGGGCTGCACCTTGCCCGAGATCTTTCCTGGCACCATCCGCAAAGGTCGATCCTCCTCAGTCTGCTTGGCCTCTTTCGGCGCTAGCATCACAGCTGTGATGTTGAGCTCTCTTTTGATATCAGGGGAATCGCCTTTCAGCAAAACCTGCAACTCCTCAAGTTGCTCTTCCGAGTTCACTTGCACTGTAGCTGAAATATTTCCAGGCTTATCCAGTGCGACACAAAAGTCATCAAAGCCCAAAATGGGCCCCGTCCAGTCTGACTGACGCAGGCTCCACACCGGCTTAAACGCAGTGTTGGCTCGAACCATTTCAGCAAAGGTCTTGGGCGTTTTGTGGAGCTGCTGCTCTGTGTGTGGCTGTTTTTGGACGTCCGCCTTTTGCTTAGGATGTGGTTTCGAAGTATTCTGCGGAGGCTGAGTAGGAGGAGAAGAAGGGTAAAAACCACCCCCTTGGCCGTGATCCCCCAGACCACCATCACCGCCCTGTTTATTTTTGTTCTTGTTCTTAATCTTCTTGGGTTTGGCACACCCGCCATGGCCCATCATAGCACTGAGCTGTTGAAGCAAATTCCCACCGCCACCCCCGAGTCCCAACAATTGGAAAAGCTGAGAGAGTAGTTTGAGAATCTCACCTGCTTGTTGCAAATTGAAGCCATTTGCTTGGTTATTGCTTTGTTTCTGTTTCCTTTTGCGAGCTGTTGCTCTGCTTCCTGCACCATTGCCATGCATGGCATGCATCAATGCGTTCCGCTCTTTTGAAGACACAGCCCAAATCTTCTGAAGCAAATCGAAACTTGCAAGCACCACATCTGAACAATTCGTTTCTAAGCACTGCCAAGGCCCATCAGCAATGCATAGACCCGCAGCCACCGCGCGGAGGTTGTCCAGATAGCTGCTTCAACGGACTGAATCCTTTTCCCCTGGATTTGGACATCGTTTGTGTGGAAGAGATTGCCTACTGCTGGGATGAGTACTGTGACAAGTTCGGCAAGGCCAGTGAGAAGCTCGGTGACTATGCCCAGTCCACATATAAAGGCCGCCCACCAGCGGTGGCAACCAGCAAGGCCGCTTCGCTCGTCGCTGCCAAAGGCGGCGGTAAGCGGACGGCGCCAGCCACGCCCGAGCGCTGACATCTTGTCAACGTACAGCTTGCCAGGGTGCGGGGACGTAGTCGTGTGGTTGGCAGTGTCTGGTGTAACGTTTTGAATTCGACCTCCCACACTACTTTTGCACAGAAGGCTCATGATGCTCATGGCCAGCAATCCAGTAGACGCTCAGTTTGCCAGGAAGCCAGCTTCGACCATGGCAACTATCTATCTTTCGACGTGTCATTTTTAAATCTTCACCTCACAGTCCAAATCCCTCGCAAGAAATTACGAAGGATACGATTTGGTAACCCTCCCAAATATATACACAATCCGGTTTCCACATTAATGTTTTCGTGTAATGGGTATTCCGCAGGTTACCATCAGACACGTAAGGCTCGAAATAAAACCATGCATATCACACATGGCAATACAGTTATCCTCCAATTAGAACCATTGCTGTTTCCCGAACCTGAGTTTACGCGAGAAGTGCTGTTGCAACATAGGTTGGCTACTCCGCTCACCAATAGTGACAATAATATCGGCATTTATACAACTAAGAATCCAGTACCTAGAAGAGGTCACAGAGTAACACGATGGTCCGCACTGGGCTACAAGAGCTTTTTCAAACCCCCAAAAATAAAAGATACCTTCAACCAGAAGGGATCTTTTCAGAATTCACTAGAATTAGACCCTGTTCAGCCCCCACCGCCTCCAAACGGCGCGCCGGGAACTCCCAAGCGGAGTGACGAAGAGTGTGAGAAACAAGAGGGGCAACCTTTTTCTAGGCTTTTTCATTCCAGAGCAATAAGACGCCGTCTTTATCGTCTCTGGAAACGAGAGGCCAGGATCCATTCAGGCGCCAGTGTGGGCAACTGGCGCTTAGTTCGCCCCCCGCCCTTGAAAGCCGCACACAGGAAGTCCCACAGTATCACAAGAGCAGCCTGGTTTTCGCAACACGTCGTATCAACATTTCAACATGCAGGGGGTCGAGGTTTTCACCACCCCCAACATGGCTCCCCCGAAAAGTTGCCATATGCCAGTTCTCTCAAGATTGGAACCCTCAACGTTCAAGGATCCAACACTATCCTCAAGCACCATTTAGTTTTGAACTACATGAAAGACCGCTCACTTGACATTTTGTTTTTAACCGAAACAAGAGCTCATACATTCCATTCCTTCATATCCCAATCCTATAAGTTCATAGTTAACGGCAAACCATGAGAAATCAATGGCATGTGGAGAAAATCATCCGGAAAAATCCCATTGGACGTGGTATGGGTGGATCAGCGTTTGACAAGACTGAGCCGGATCTCGGTCGTAATATTTTGCCACCTGTGGTTGGGAAAGAAACTCCAAATCATATAAGTTCGCTTGCTTTTCCCTAGAGACCGCGTTCATTGAGAAGCATTTGGGAAGATTTTTCTTCACATGATAGTCACATAATTTCAAGCATAATGTGGTAAGCCCAACAATAAAGCAGCCCAGCCCATCCCCCAACCATTTGGGGTCATTTTACATAATCCTCTATCGGAGTTGTTCCCCACCTGCCAGGTGAGGGTTGTTAGATTTTATGTCAGTTGCCTCCTCCTCCTCCTCCTTCTCCTCCTTCTCCTCCTCCTTCTCCTCCTCCTCCGCCTCCTCCTGCCTCGTCCTCCTTGTCATCCTTGTCGTCCTTGTCGTCCTCGTCGTCCTCGTCGTCCTCGTCGTCCTTGCTCAACTGCGACCCGCGATCCCCAGTGTTCTCTGCCGGACCTCAACCACGACCACCCACGCCCAGTGTTCCCTGCCGGACCTCAACCACGACCATCCACGCCCAGTGTTCCCTGCCGGACCTCAACCACGACCATCCACGCCCAGTGTTCCCTGCCGGACCTCAACCACGACCATCCACGCCCAGTGTTCCCTGCCGGACCTCAACCACGACCATCCACGCCCAGTGTTCCCTGCCGGACCTCAACCACGACCATGTTCCTGCCGGACCTCAACCACGCCATCCACGCCCAGTGTTCCCTGCCGGACCTCAACCGCGAGTATCCACGCCAAGTGTTCCCTGCCGGACCTCATGTAGGAAGATATGGGACAAAGAATGTGCAGAAGAAAGTTAGAAAGAATGTCAGAAAGAATGTCAGAAGAATGCCAGAAGATATGCCAGATAGAATGCCAAATAGAATGCCAGATAGAATGCCAGAAGATATGTCAGAATATATGCCAGAAGATATGCCAGATAGAATGCCAGATAATATGCCAGAAGATATGCCAGATAGAATGCCAGATAGAATGCCAGAAGATTTGCCAGATAGAATGCCAGAAAATATGCCAGAAGATATGCCAGATAGATATGCCAGAAGATATGCCAGAAGATATGCCAGAAGATATGCCAGAAGATATGTCAGAATATATGCCAGAAGATATGTCAGATAGAATGCCAGAAGATATGTCAGAATATATGCCAGAAGATATGCCAGATAGAATGCCAGATTGAATGCCAGAAGATATGTCAGATAGAGTGCCAGAAGATATGCCAGATAGAATGCCAGAAGATTTGCCAGATAGAATGCCAGAAGATATGCCAGAAGATATGCCAGATCATATGCCAGAAGATATGCCAGATAGAATGCCAAATAGAATGTCAGAAGATATGTCAGATAGAATGCCAGAAGATTTGCCAGTAAGAAAATGTATAAATTTCATGGTGGGGATCACACGAAGTAAAGTAATTTTTTCCTCGGGGTTGGTATTGCTGGACATCAAGCATCGCCACTTTCACTCTGGTCTTAGTATATAAAATGATTGTTTGATCAGTTTGCTGAGCATCCATGATCCTTATGCGGGAATCACTGCTATTATTTCTCCATTGATGATTCCTTATGTTAACAACATCGTTCAGCTCAGCCCTCGCATATTAGAAGTGTCCATTTCTGCTCAGTCCGGCACCATGCATGTCATAGGTATTTACGCACCTCATTCAGGATTATCGTTGGACCAAGTCAGGGTACCTTTATGGGACCAACTTCAGGACCATGTTGCTGCCATCCCGCAACCAGAGCCATGGTATGTTATAGGGGATTTCAATGTAAGACTGCAAGGGAGACTACCCACAGATCACCAAGTATTAGGACCCCATATTTTTGGAAAAGGTCATCTGAAGGCAAATACATCCCTCCATTCAAACCGCACATTATACATGCACATATTGCATGCTCTCCAAGGAAAGGATCTCATGAGTTTTAAAACTCCGAGGCTACTCCGCCAAATCACATACAAAGAAAAAACGCCCTCAGCAATGACATGGAGTCAATTTACCAGCGAACCTTTAATTATACAACAAGTCTTTGATAAGCTTTTTTTCCCAACCGGGGAAGTAGGGCTAGAACTTGCGACGTGTGTTCGTAGTTTTTTGACTTCCGCTCCTCTCCCAAAAATCCTCCCCTCTTCCCCCACTCTTGACCCCAAGCTGTTTCAATCTTTGGATCGAGCGTTCACAGCTGGCAAATGGCTCCCTTCTGTTCTCACCATTAGGGCTTATCATCACTACGGATTTCCCAGCGACCACTTCCCGGTTGAAATGACGCTTCGTGTAAAACTCGCGCAACAGTCACGTTGTCCACGCCCCAAGCGCTCCCTCGCATACCCGAACAATGAAAATGACCCGCGACTTGGAATTCCACCAGTCCTTTCGCACGTATTTTAATCCTCAGCCGCTCCCTCGCCCCTGCGCAGTTACAGAATCCTTAACGGTGTTCACGGATGGCTCCGGGACCAGTGGACGTTGTAACGCTAACACACCGGCAGGATGGGGATGGACGAGTACACGTGATTTTTTAGAATTTCTTGACAGCGGGGGTCCAGTCATTGTCAATCCATCAATACCAGGCTATTTAGGGGCCAGCGTTGGGAGTAACAACACTGCCGAACTCTCTGCGTGGATGGAAGCTGCCATTTTTCTTCTAGCCACCCAGCTCCCTCACTCCGTCACTTTTGTATATGACAGTAAATGGACAGCCAATATGATCACTGGCAAATGGCGCCCCAAACGTCACAAATCAATGATCGCCACGGCTCGCGCAATTTACCAAACATTAAGTGCTAAAACAAACATAGAGTGGGAATGGGTCAAAGGCCACAGTGGCAACATGGGAAACACCAGGGCAGATGCCTTGGCTAACCGCGGTAAATCTTCTCCAGCGGGTTTTGGTGGTCGCTACGGTCTGTCTCCCTTCCCTACGCCAGCCGATTTCTCACTTCCCGCCCCAGTGCCTTCCGACGCGAACCCTCTAGAGGTTGAAGCTGCCCGTTTAACCGAGGCAGTAGTCCACTCCGCCAACCATTGTTTCACAGCTAGCCAACCCAAACCACGAAAACCATGGATCACTGAAGGTACTTTGCAGCTACTTCGTCAAGCACGATCAGCCCTCGCACTTAACGCGCAAAATGCTCCAGTCCTCTGGAAGGAAGCGAGAAAAGCAGCACGCGCAGATAAAAAACGTTGGGTGCACCAATTGCTGGAACAAGATCACACCCCACATAAACGCAATTTGTGGCTCACGGTCCGCCAGCAAAAAAAAGGATTTTCGGCACGGCGTACACGCTTAGTGCGCGATGGTGTAGTTGTCCCCTGGTCCCAAACGCATATCGCTTTTCGAGATCACTACGCATTAGACCGCTGGGCGCCATCCACATTATCCGCAGCGCGCGTCGAGTCCATTAACAGCGAAGTTCTACGCATGGGCCCTTCCCTACCCCTCGCAGAAATTTCCTCGGTAGAACTTTCAACTGCCATTGATAAGCTGCGTAAGGGCAAAGCGCCCGGCCATGATGATCTTACCGCAGATATGATAAAGGCTCTTGACGCGTATGGGGAACTCAAGCTTTTGAATTTACTTAACTTATGTCTGAGTAAGCGACGGATTCCAAAAGAATGGAAGATGGCTGTTGTCGTTTCTTTCTATAAGGGTAAAGGTAATGATCAAGATCCTGCCTCCTACCGCCCCATTTCCCTGCTACCCGTCTTGTACAAACTATACGCTACCATTCTCCAACATAGATTAGCAAGCGAACTAGACTCATATATTCGTCCTACCCAATATGGATTCCGTTCTGCACGCGGTACACGTCACGCACTATTCCTGGTCAGACGGATTCAAGACTGGTCGAGGGCACTGAGTAAACCCATGCACATGCTATTCTTAGATTGGAAACAAGCCTTTGACACACTTGACCACTCCGCCCTTATGAAAGGTCTTCAGAGATGGAACATTCACCCGGGTTATATAGAAATCATCCAGGATTTTTACACGTCCCCCGAATTCTCCATCCTGGGTATGAACGGCCAAGTAGCTACTGGCGCGGTCTCGTCAGGCATACGCCAAGGTTGCCCTCTTAGTCCATATCTGTTTATTTTGATTCTTTCTCTTATTTTGGAAGACACTGAGTTAAGACTCATTCAGCAGGGTACCCCAAACAACACCTGGTCCATCGGTAAACCAGTCTTCGATGTTGAATACGCAGATGATACGCTTATCTTCGGTATTTCCACCCCACAACTTGAAAGTATGCTACAAGCTTTAGAACAAGAAGCTAGTAAGTACGGCATGTCCCTTAATTTTGCTAAGAGCGAACTTCTTGTAAGCGACCCCCAATCTGATGCAGCCATGAACTTCGCCCACGGTCAACCTGTCCCAATCACAACCAGTGTGAAATATTTAGGCTCGGTCGTTACATGGGATCACCCTACCGAAACAGCTATAGCCGCACGTTTTTCAATAGCTCGGACAGCGCTCCAATCCATTAGACTAGTTTGGAACAGCCGGCTCCCACAAACAACGAAGCTTTATATTTTCCACTCAGTAGTTGTGTCTTCTTTGACCTATGGGTTGAACTGTCTGACGCTTGCGCACAAACATTTTAAATTAATCGATGGCTATTACTTTCGACTCCTTCGTAGGGTTTTAGGAATACCAGCTTCCTATATTTCAAGAGTTTCTAACTTTACGGTTTGGCAGAGGGCAGGTAAACCAACCACAGCGTCTCAAATAGTCCTTAAACAACAAACGGAAATTTTACTTGAAGTGTTGGCCACTCCGCCGGACGATCCATATCATCACGTCATTTTTAGCTCAGCCTACAGGGATCGTATTGCTGCAACACAAAAGACAACAAGAGGCCGCCCTTCGCAACATTGGCTACACAACATGCTTAGTTTTCTTCAAGAGCCCACCAACCTCTACTTTTCTCATCACCCTTCCATTCAAAACCCTATGAGACTCAAACAGTTGCTTCAAAACACACCAAATTTCAAAGGCTTCCTGGTGATGGCGCCAACGCGCGCTTCTAATTTTCCTGTTGCTTTTGGTCATTTACGCGCAAGGCAGGAGTAAAAAAAAAAGAACACTGTATCGGCACACAGGGATATCGATCTGGATTAAGAGCAAAATGTCCAGTCGAAGTCAAAATCGCAATGCGGCAAGCAGTTGAAGCTGGTGTCATCTTTAGTCGCACAGAAATGGATGGTATTTTGTGTTCAGAACGCATCCCACCCCAGTTTCTGGTCAGCATCTCAGAAGATGGACAGGTGCTTTGGTCCCGCGCCGAGAGCAATCTCGAGCCCAGCACATGGACAGGCGCGGAATCAACCTCAGCACCGAAATCCAGAGCGGTCACCCTGACTGCCCGAGATGATGCAAATGACGACCCAATGGATGACACCAGCACGGGGCGACCCGATGCCAGATCCACCGATGATGCCAAATCCACCGATGATGCAGCCACTGCCCCAATGCAAGTTGACCAGCCGCCCGCGAGGGCGCGCCGTGTTTACGTTGCACCAAAGTACTGCGAACCTTTCATGGGCTCCTGCCCCCTCTGCCAGGTCGAGTACGTCAGTGGCCAAGTGACTTGTACCACATGTGGATTTGAGCCACTCCCAGTGGACGAAAGTGGCGAAACAAAAGAGGCCGACAAACCCAACAGGAGGACCCGCATCCTTGAACGGCGAATGCAGAGTCTCGCCGGGTTCGGAATGTTTGGGAAAATGAGCGGCAGCTTGTTGACGGCTTTGACAAATGAGCAAGCCGATCTTCTTCGCCGGGAACTGGGCCCCAGGGGGATCACATCAGTGGAATCAGCAGTCCTCAAAGACTGCCGCGACAGACACAGACGTGCAAAGGCACTGGGCTACGAGGACGTTGAAGATCGCTATACCAGTGACGTCACGTTCTGTGACCGCATCCACGGGGAGGGAAAAGGCCTGCAGGACTGTATCTTTGACGATATGTTCGCATACGCCAACCTCCCGGATCCACCCAGGACCAGAGCTCAGATCTCGGCTGGCGTCGCCGCCAATGCCCAAAATGAAAACTGCTTATCAAAGTTGATTTTCATGTCCCAACCTCGAGGTGTGGAAGGGTTCCCAGTTGAGTTCCGAAAAACATGGAAGAAAACCTGGGGTTTCATGTTCGGCCGCCACATTTTTACAGAGGATGAATATGTCAGCTACATCGGCCGTCGTGGCGCATTCCCTGGCCTGCTGACCTGGAAGGGCACCGTCCAAGTTCCTTTTGATGGCACTCTTGAATTCCTCGAAAAGCTGTATGAGGAAAACCTTCCATTGGTTCGGGGCAACCTTGAACGCAAAGAGAAGCAGAGCGCCGCTGCAAAGGCTGGAGGTCCTGGAGGTCAAAAGGCCGACACCACGGTCGCGCCCACCATTGAGCGAAAGCGCAAAGCCGAAGTTGATGCATCCGCCACCGCACATGATGACACAGCCGCCTCAAGCTCTGCTCGCGCAGACGCCTCGCACGCTGATGCCTCAGTTGATCCCAACAATGCACCATTCCTTGCACCCGAACCACCAACATCCAAAGCAGGAGCACGACCATTCTTGGAGCCTGAGACGCCGCCCACTGCAAAAGCAGCAAGCACTGTCACATCGAAGGCTGCAAGCTCCGGTCGCCCGGATGCCTCCTGGAGTTGGAATCGTGATCACTATGGTGCACGTCGAGAATGGAGTTTCTGGCGTGGGGCTTGGTATTACCGTGACGAGGCCGGCGGCCGTTGGACCTATTGGAACCGCAGGTAGACGATGATTTTCTTTTGTAGCATAGCGCAAGATGCGGCATGGTAATGTGCATTCCTTGCAAAGCTGCGCTGGGTTTTACGGGCTTGAGCTTTTTAGAGGGACCTTTGAAAGACTGCATAAAATGCTTAAAACCAAATAAACAGATTTGGCTACCCGCGCGGGTATGCTCTTCTGGGTTATTCGTTCTCCGCAGTCGTCCCTGCTCGCCCGAGGGGGGTGTAAAAACTCCTGCAGTAAAACCATGTATTGTACATATCATCGTACTACTCTGTAGCGTTGGTTCAAAAGAGCTGAGTGCTTAGCGGTTTTGTGGTTCACCCCCATTGTAAGTAACATTGGTGGCTGACCTTGTAAAATACACCTATATATTTTCAAGGTCAATCCCCTTGAAATTTGGTTTCTGGAATGGCCCCCTCCCTTTCATTCCATCGGGCTTTGATGGATGAACTCGAGTTCTTTGTTTCTCCTTGCAACCACTGCTTAGGTATTCGCCCTGTTTGCTTGTAACGATCATTGCTCTATTGCTTTCAACGCACTTCTACCCGATTGACACGGCTGATTTCGGATGCTTTCCGTGCCGCTGTCACCAAAAGGATCATGGTGCAAAGCACCTTGCGAGCTGCAGCCTTGTAGGCATTCTTCGCCTCAAAGATGTGAGCTTGAGTGAGCAGGACATCACAAGTGTTGCAGAGGATGCCTTCACTTCTTCACGGAGTTTGCAACGGTTATCGCTCTCTGGCAATCGGTTGTCATTTTTACCTGAGAAGGTGTTCGCTCCTTTGGACAGCTTGCAATTGCTGGACTTGGGCCGCTTGGGTTTGAAGCACTTGGAGTCTGACACATTTGCTGGGTTGTCAAGTTTGAGAATCTTGTCCCTCAGCCAAAATCGTTTCAACGCATTGCCAAGAGACTTGCTGCGCCCCATGCCAGCCCTGCAGCAATTGTTGCTGGGGGGTAAATCTGATGAGCAGTTCCAATGGATCGTTGATGGAAATGAATTGAAAATACTTCCGCAAGAGCTTTTGCAGCACAGCCCGCGGCTACAAGTTCTCGATCTGAGCGAAAACAAGTTGACCTCGCTGCCAAATCACATCTTTGATAAGACTCCTTTGCTGCAGGCCCTCGACCTTGCCTCAAACAAGCTGACTGAATTGCCAGGCGAAATCTTTTCAGGTCTCAGCAAACTCCAGGAGCTGGACCTGGGTTGGAACAGACTCAGTGAGTTGCCTGCTGAAGTCTTCGCAGGGCTCAGCAGCTTGCGGAAGCTTTACTTGTATGAAAACGAGCTCAGTGAGCTGCCTGCTGAAGTCTTCTCAGGGCTCAGAAAGTTGCAAGATCTCAGCCTGGGGTACAACAAGCTCAGTAAGTTGCCTGCCGAAGTGTGGGCCCATCTCTTCGCAGGTCTTAGCAACTTGCGGAAGCTGGACCTGGGGTCCAACAGGCTCGGCGAGTTGCCTTCTGAAGTCTGGTCCAAATCATTTGCAGGGCTCAGCCAGTTGCAGGAGCTTTACTTGGGCGAAAACGATCTCAGTGAGTTGCATGCTGGAGTCTTTTCCGGGCTGGGCAACCTGCGAATACTTGTGCTGAACGAGAATGATTTCAGTGAATTGCCTGCTGAAGTGTGGGCCCATCTCTTTGCAGGTCTGAGCAACTTGCGGAAGCTGGACCTGAGGTCCAACAGGCTCGGCGAGTTGCCTTCTAAAGTCTGGTCCAAATCATTTGCAGGGCTTAGCCACTTGCAGGTGCTTGCCTTGGGCGGAAACGATCTCAGTGAGTTGCATGCTGAAGCCTTTTCCACGCTGGGAAACCTGCAAAAACTTGCCCTCGATGGGTGCAGGCTGAACGAGTTGCCTCCTGAAGTCTGGGGTAGTCTGTTTGCAGGGCTCGACAACTTGCAGGTGCTCTTTCTGAGTGACAACAAACTCGGCGAGTTACCCCCTGAAGTCTGGGCCAATATGTTTTCAGGGCTCGGAAGCCTGCAAGAGCTTCGGCTGAACGGCAATGATCTCAGTGAGTTGCATGCCGAAGTATGGACCAATATGCTGTCAGAACTCGACCAGTTGCAGGAGCTTGTGCTTTTCGGTAACGGTCTTAACGAGTTGCCTGCAGTTTGTTCAAAAGTAAAGTGCCGCAACTGAGATATCCTGCGGTTACGCGCTATCTGTTTCTGTGAAAATGATGGGATGCTCTGCCTGGGGCTAGGATGAGGCGAAAAAAGGAGTGTGCCCGTGTGCCCGGAGGGCCGTGAGGAGACCGATCTCGAAAAAAGAACCTACACAGTCAAGTGACTAGATTCCGATTCCCCACTTCAGTCCCTTTTCAACATGTTTCAACGATCCCTCCCAAAGTAGTTTCATGTTGTGTTCGCGGATTCTAATGTTTTTTCATGATTTTGCGAGTCGTTTTGGGAGTAGCGCATGCATTGGGTGACCGAGGTCCAGTGTACCCACTGCAGTAGCACCTGGCGCGCTGCAACTGGAGAGACGTTCTGAAAAGACCGAGGCACCAGAATTCAATCCAGTCGAAGTCGCCAACGTTATCAAAGTCACCTTGCAACTTTCTGTTCCTGTTGTGATCTTTGGGTGGGGTTGTTGGCGCGGGATGTCTTCCCGGGTATTTGCGGCTTGCCTTTGCTTGGAAACTCGTTTTCAGTCTTTGTAGGGTTCAAGATTGGGCCTCTTGTGGTGAAAGACATCCGACAAGAAAAAGACAGTCTGAAGGGAGCAGAACAGAAGTTGTTTGTTTGAAAACCGTTGAAAGAAGCCGCTGAGACAGGTGTAACCACTGTGTCCACCACACGAAGTGCTGAGTGCTGCCATTTGGCACGCTGCGCCTTGGACCAGGCACCACTGGCTCCAAATGGGAACATCACGCCGAGAATTTTCGAGTTTCGACAAGTTTGTGGGTGTATGGCCATCCCTTTTAAGAACATGACAACATCAAACAACATAACACCATCTAACACCATTTGAATCCAGAATCTGGTGGGGGTCGATCCACTGGATCAAAATCCATGGCTTAGCTGGGAAAAAGGTGCCTGGAATTGACCCTGAAAGATCTCAAATGTTTTGGTGCATTACTTGAGGAAAGCGTTGCAGATAGTGACAATTGCCAGGGTTTCTACCATGGACAACATCTTATCAATGCCAGAACTTGTATGGAAGTTCAGCACCTTCAAGTTGAGATGGTTTCCATTGTTTGCGGTGTTTACGCCACTCAATGTGTGGACCGATGAAGGACAACCATGTGACTATTCCGCAAGCTGTTCCATATTACCGGCTTTTCGCATGCGTACACACCATTTCACAACTTGTGTGGGGATTCCGATATTTACTGTACAGTACCAGGGTGACCCATACCCAACTTTCCCCACCCGTTAACCACTGCCAAGAACTGTTGACGCAGGATGGGATTCTGCCAGCTTCACTCAGGGTTACGCGAAGGACATTTCGAATCAAAACAGTGCCCTTGTTCTCTGTGGGAATTGGCTAGAGAAGCAGAGGCAAAGTGTTTGATGTGACAGCCAGGGAAAAAAAACATGTTTGCAACTGGGATGAATGGGCAGCATGGGAGGTGTTGGTCTCAGCAATGAAGTTTGAGTTCAGCTGCTCTGGCTCCATAGTGGAGGTTTCATGATGGCTTCCAAGAAAAAACAAGACCAAATATGAATTTGATGCCATCAAAGTATAGAAAAATTATAACAGATGTTGTGCAAAGATGAAGGAACACCATAACCTTGCCGAAGCCCTTCGGGCAGTTCGTTGGTGCTAGGTCCTCCCCTTTTTTCGACAGCATCTCCCAGTGGTTTCCCTGTGTCCCCAAAAAATGAAGAGTAAAATCTCAATGTAAAATAGTGGTAATTTTGACCCCTCCTGTCTTTTTTTTGGCGGGGTTACTATACCTTGTAAAGGGCTCGTTCCAAGCTGTGCCATATGTCTGAGTCCCCACGCAACATCTGCCACTGCAGATGCCCAAAAATTCAAAGATTGCATGGCGCTCCTTCCCCGATGCGTCCGCATCTGCGCCAGCAGAGGCCGGGACACCCTTGAGCAATGCCTGCTTTATCCCCCGCGGTTCCACGATTAGTTGTGGTTCTTAGTCTGACTAGTCATTGTGATCCCTTACTAACTTTACCACAAAATGGGGTATAGCTATAATGTGGTTAAAACAATGTCATAAACCATCCCCAAAATCACCATGTGTATGGGTGGTCTTAACCATTCCCAGTCATCTCCCAGACGCGGGGAAAACATTCACAGGAACTATATATTCGTGGGTAAAACCATATGGCTTCCTGTAAATTGATGCTTAACTTCTGTTGGTGAGATCAACTTGTTTTCCTAACTTTTTCAACTTTTCCGCATCATTTTCCAAGGTTTTCTTGATTTTCCCAACGTTTTCCTGACATTTCCCGATTTTTCCCAGTTTTTTTCTGAGTTTTCTTCCACCAAAAGCGTTTTTTTTTGCCGCTCCGCCAGGATGGCGCCAGCGCCGCCGTGGCGACCTCCGGCGACCTTGCGCTGGATGCGGCGCTGGCGGGGCTGGGCGTGGGGCGGAAGCTGTGCCGACAGCTGAGGGCGGAGCTGAAACTGGAGGAAGATGCTTGGAATCACCCATAAACAGGATGGGGCCCCCAAGATAGCTAAGTTGAGATATGGCTGTGGCTGAATTCTATGGTTTATGGTAGATATAACTATAGTTAATGGGGTTTATAAACCAACTTATACTTGGGGGGCACCATCCTGAATCACTATGAAATCACCCATAAATCACCCATTGAATGGGAATATGGGTGATTCAATGGATGATTTATGGTGATTTCATGGCGATTTGATGGAATCAATGAATCAATGGGAATTTCATGGAAAACCCATGGGAATTTGAACTCAAAAAATGGAAGGATTTCCATCATTTCTCAGAATTTTTCTATGGTGATTCAACAAGAATTGTTGATGTTCATAGTTCATATATGGAAAACATAATGGGAGACAATGGGAAGATGTCTTGGACATATGGGAAAACAATGGGAATGCAATGGGATATCATGGGGATTTGATAGGAATTTGGGAACATCACCAACATCAACCATCAACCCTGAATCAGAATAATTATGGGGATTTGATTTTGAACTTGTAGTTTTTTGTTAAAATAACTAGCATTAACCATCATGTAGTGGGTGATTTATGGTGATTAATATCACAAAGATGCGCTTGGAACGAGCGACCTGTCATAGGCTTTTGGTCCGGAAATTGACCATGGAGGCTTTAGCCATGCAAAAAATTCACGGGAACGAGCAACGGAAGATGCGGATTTAGGTCGGGATTTAATGGATATAGTGGAACACATCTGATTTAAATTGATTTAACCATCAAGAATGTTGTGCAGATCTAAGTGAAATTGGGGATTTGATGGGCTTTCTTCATGAATGGACAAGTGGATATAGAACTAGGAAGTCAATACGTAATGGATATCATGGGGACAAAAACCAGCTAATGATGGGATTTAACCAGGCAAAAAGAGATTAGACCAACCAATTTATGGTTTTAACATGTTTTAACCATCAACCATTAGATGTAATGCAGAGTTTAACCATATAATGAAATGGGATGCTGGGGTGATTAATGGTGAATTGATGAACTAGCAACAAAAGTTTAGTGGATTTGATGAGAACTTAATGGATTAATGGATATATATATATATTTTGGATATACAATTAGGAATTCATACATAATGGATATAATGGGAAAAACGGGATTGAACCATCGACACTGGGATATAATCTGTACATGAGAATTCAACCAACCAACATGTGGGATTAAACCAATCATTTTATGAGGGATTTACCAACCAATGATGGGTTGTTACCGATTTTGTGGTGGTACAATGATGATATCATGGGGATATATATATATAGATTAATGACGATTTATGAGGATTATTTGTGGGAAAATGCTGATATAACAATCACATTTCAAGGATGGATCTAAATATCGTTTATGAATTGGATGGGGGACTTCCAAGTGACTCCAAGTTACCATCAGAACGCACTCAGTACCGATAACCACCACCAGGATGTATCAATTTTATCGGGTGATTCAACCAACAAAGTTGTGGGGAGTATAAGCCAGCAAACCATACTGGGAATATAACCAACCACTCCTGCATATAATAGAGGTTTTAATCAAAACAAAATTTAGAGATTTCACCAACAAAACGCGGGGCTTTCACCACACTGTCGTCAGATGTCACGTCACCAGTCAGTTGTGGGGATGAAACTACGCATAAAAAACAGGGCCAAAAATCTGTGTTTGTACCTGAAGACACTGATTATATATCCACGAATGTGCGTTTTGTGTCCCGTCATCATGCTTTGTCCACCCAAAATAGTCTTGGACAAACCGAACCAACATAGATATGGAAACCCAGCATTCATAGATCACTTTGCGAACGGGAAAGCTACAGATTTCAGCAATTTCTCACGGTAAAATCCACCATAAAAATTGATGGTAAAATCCATTTTTGATCATTGGCTATGCATCATATCCCCATTCATATCCCCTTTATATAGTTTGTTATGTATCATATCCCCATTCATACTGTATCCCCATTCATATCCAATTTTCACATACCCATGAGCATACCTGTTACTATCCCCATTCATATCTCATGAATACACCAATTCATATACTGTACCCTCTGGTTATTTAACATAGCCATGGAAAATAGAATTTATATCCCATTTTTTCTCAGCCAGATACTCCCATTGTTAGTTAAATCAGTTAAATCCATTAGTATCCACCATTAATCACCCCAATATCTCAGCTCCACACCGAGGACAGCTTCGGCTGTCTCCTGCGCGACTTCCGTCGCGACCAGCGGCGGGTGGAGTCGGCGCTGGCGCGGCTCTTGCCCAAGGTTAGCGAACAGGCCCGTGGGGGGGTGGAAGCCATCCGCTTTTTTCCATTTATGGAAAAAAAATAGTGGAACATATACCATTTATAGGATGATTTTGATATGTTTTTTATTGGAAAAATTGCCATTTATAGATGAAATTTCCCATGAAATATATTGACACCGACATTTTTGACGGGGAAACCATCCGATTCCTCCGCGCTTTTACCGGCAATTTCACAGGGGTTGATGGGGATATTTTATGGGATATAACTAACCAACGATAATATGGGTGATGATTCATGGGATTTACAGAAGTCGTGTATCATGGGGATATTTTATGGATTTTTTTATGGGATATATGATATATCTATATAATAACCAACCACAATATGACTTTGGGTGCGTCTGAAAATGGTGAATCTAACACCGATTATGGTCATCCAATTTTCACATGCTTTGACTAGGAAAAATGGAGAAAGATGTGGAGTATATGTGCAAAAAAATGGTGAAAGTAAAGGGATTTAAGCCACCAGCGCAAAGGATATCACAACACGATTGGATTTTATTCCCCAATACCTGGATTTAAGCAAGCTCCCAAGTACATGTTAGATGAAAATCAGCAACCATACGGGAGAAAGTCAGCAATCAAGTTGTACAGTGCTTCTCTCAGAACGCCAATCTTTAAGGGACTAGCTGCCAGTTACTTGGATGTGTGTCGCAGTTCATGGGTGGCTCACAATCCTTGTGACCACTAAGTACCTATTTTTGGGTTTATGTCAGTTTATAGTTATAGCCACACCTACAAACAATTTGGAATTCAAATCCAAGTGTGCAAGAAAAGTAGGGGGATTTGGCTTCTCACGTACCCACGCTGCGAAAGTGAGTACTTGGCCCGGGGTGGCGTTTTACCCAGCCATAGTTGTGATTTATGGCTAAAAAATCGTGCAGACGGAGTCTTTTTATCACCACCAAATTTCGAAGACACACCTCAGCTGGAGTTGCCACGTTTCATCTTTGAGACATCCATGTCGGGTGTCTCCGCAAAAAAGTCATGGTATGACACCCTCCGGTGTCATGAAACATGGCAATGAATTTTTTCCACCGAGCCGGAGGGTAAAGGAAAACCCTGCTGCGTTCCAATGCCACAAGGTGGTGCCCCCTCAGTGTTGTTTGTTGGTTGATAAACCATAGTAAGTAGTTCGATATATCTACCATAAACTAGTTAACCAAAACTAACTATGGTTTATATTGGTTGTAACCATAGTAAACCATAGTTTATAGCCAATAGTTGTTGGAGTTGCGGACACCAACTTAGCTAACGTTTTTGGGCATCACCGATAGCAGGTCATTTGTTTGTTGGAAGTCGAGAGCTTTGAAGCATCCCCGCCTGCTCGAGGCACGGGGAACTTGGATTCTGGACGAGTTGCCATGCATAAATCTATACAGATGTATTGATGTATATACATAGATGCACATATACAACATACAGATGTAAATAGACATGTTTCATATACATGTGCACACAACACAGATATGTATATATATATATATGTATATATATATATATATGTATATATATATATATTTATTATATAATTGCCTTCACACCAAATAAGGTCTTATCAAGGAAAACCAGTTTTTTAGGCCGAAAAAAGCAAACTTCCTTATTAAGCATCTATTGCGCTTCCGGGGGGGTTTTGCCGGGGGGGGGGGGTTGTGCACCCTGTGATATATAGATAATTATAGATATATAAATGAATGCAAACAAACATTGCACATAAAAACCAAAAAAACACACATAATATGGACCAACAAAAAGGGCTCCCTCCGATTTCAGGTGGAATCCCAGAAATCCCGGTGGATTGTGTGGCTGCCGGCAACGAGTTCGAGGAGGCCATGCAGGGTTTCATCTCGGTGATGCCATTCCGGCAACATCTCGGGGCGAGCAAAAACCAATTCAAGGATAATCAGTCAGGTAGAACAGTATACCACAGTATATCAGCTATAAGAAATATTAAGACATCAGGTACAACCAATTCCGATATTTTTTGGTTGTACCTGAATGTTATCCAAAATGTTGCCGTTTTTTCCTGAATGTTGCCGTTTTTTGGTCCAAACTTCTTTGGAAACTCCTTCCGTTCAACTGAGGTGTGGAAGGCTCTGCCCAAGATGTTGCCTGGAGAAAACTCTGAGCGTCAGGCCAGCTGCCCATGGTTACATAGAATTGGATGATGGGAAAATTTTAACCGGAAAGCCCTATATTTGATGGTAAAAACCATGGTTTCCGGTTAAGATGTTCCCCAACAAACCAATCCATTGATGGTTACAACAGTTCTAAGTTCTAAGTTTTGATGGAGATATGTCGGAGATATGGAGGATGCATTGGGATGATTTCTGGGAACATGGTGATACAACCAAACATAATTTCGGGTATAATGGGGCTATAATGGGCATATGATGGGGATCTAGTTGAATATTAGCAGCTCTTTGTTTGAAAATGAGGGTATACCAACCAGCTTGCCGTTTCGGAAAATCATGATAAACTATAGATTCATATCAGGTATGTGTCAATTTCGATTGGTAGTACCTCCCCATTTCATTCACGACCTCAAAGGTCAAATCTTCAGCTCTTGCCATCAAATCTCAGATCCCCATGAATTTGGTGTCCCGTTTCATTGGTAGTTTGTTCCTTGAATCTGCCACTTCAGCTGAATGCCCCGCAAACTTGGAATGTAACCGTGTCTCCTTTCTTTCGCTTTAAAGATGTTCATTGTCTCATTTTTGCAGGGTGACAAATGGTGAGTTTCGCAACTTTTCCCTAAAAAGGCATCATGTCATTATTTTTGCAGCATGTTTTCTAGTCAAAACTGCTATTTTTTCTTGTTTTGTTTTTCAAAAATGGCAACTCCTCACCATTTTCCCAATTTTCCCCAAACTTTCCACACCTTTCACACATTTTTCCAAAACGTCATGATTTTCCACACTTGTTTTCCGTCAAATTCCTCATGTTTTTCGCCGATTTTCACCATTTTTTTTTCCACGTCTTTCACCATTTTTTCAATGGATTGGTTTAAGGGAAAATCTACAGGAAACCATGGTTTTTACCATCAAATATAGGGGTTTCCTGTAAATTTTCCCATCATCCAATTCTATGATTTTTCCTAATAAACCACCGTTTTTCAGCGTCTTCCCGGCATTTTCCACGTCTTCCACCGCCAGGGCCACGAGGAGCGCGGCCGCGCGCTGCGGCGGCGCCTGAAAGCCACGCTGACGGAGGAGGCGCAGCAGCGGCTGAAGGCGGCCATGGCGCAGCTGAGAGACGAAGGCGGAAATGAGAATGGTGATGTACCCTCTGGTAAACTAACATAGCTATTGAACATGGCCATTAAAAAGATATTACATTGAAAAGGGATATGACATAGAGACTATAGGGATATGGTGATAAATACTTTTTTTTTTGCACCCCATACCCACTGGTAAACTAACATAACTATGGAAAGATCCACCATTTTCAATGGGTAAATCCAGTATTAATGGCCGTGTTCAATAGCTATGTTAAATTACTAGAGGGTACCAATAATAAATTATATATGGTTATATCAAAATATTGGGTATATATTGGGTATATATGTACCAATCATAAATTACTTCCTGGTGCTTAGCAGGGAATGAGGGAATGATCCACAGTAACTAGTAATAATCATCCCAGCAACCCCCAGCAACCCATCCATACTAAGCACCAGTAAGATAATAAATGGTTGTACCAAAATATTGGGTATATATATATATATTGGGTATATATTGATATTGTGATCTACTATGATTGTATGTACCTATTGGATAATATATGAACATGTATATAATCATAGTAGATCATAGTAGATCAAGATGGTATCATAATCAACATGAATTTATGGTATATATGATATGTATCGTGTATCAAGATTAATTGTCGATAAAGTATAATGAATGTAAAACAGTTATAGACTTGTAGATTAATTATAGTGAATATGATGGTGTTAATTTTTTTGGGATGAAATATATTAAGACTGGGGATGACTATATATTTGCACATCCATATCTATATATTAATTGGGGGAATATAGTGAACATAGTGAATTTATTTGGGGACTGTTAATATGACACTAAGTTATAGTAAATACGATGTTATTATGATGTCATTATAGTTCACTTTTATTGGTGGGTGTATTGGATGTTCCATCTGTAGTTAATAGAATAGCAGCATGAACCATAACTATATCAATTGGAGAAATATAGTCAATATAGTTATATATGTATATATGTTAATAATATATGTTGATAGATGTCAATATTATATACTGAACCATCATAGTGATAGATATAACGATACTGATAGTTTCTAATAATGTAGTTACGATATGAATATAATATGATGTCAACATAATTAATAGTCTATATACTCTACTATAGTTTATGCTACAGTTTATATTACAGTTTATATTACATTTTACATTATCGTTAATATAGTTTAGGTATAGTGACATGACATCATAGTTTATATATGCTGATATATGTTTTATATAGTTAACCAAGTGACTGATATTGTACTTATTGATTATTTTAATCAAACATGGCTCGCTGGGAAAGATTCATGGCATTAAATGATGGATATTCCAGCCATGTTTGATTATTATTGGAGGAAAGCCATGTAATGATTTTGATACTTACAAGGTGGTGCCCCCCCCAATGATGTGAATGTTGGTTTATAAACCATACTAAGTAGTTCGATATATTTACCATAAACCATAGTTATTGGAGTTACAAACCAACTTAGCTAAGTCTGGGGCACCACCTTGTAGTGGTTCTGGTTAATCTTACCCTCTGGTAAGTTAACTTGTTGACCCTGAAAATCATCCATTTTTAGTGGAAACTCATCTTCCAAATCCTATCTGGCAGGGTCTATGTTAATTTACTGGAGGGCAATGGTTGGTCATATATTCATACAAGATGTATTGTACATAACGATGGCTGAGGGGAGGATTAGATACAGTTGACCCCAAACTTTGCCCAAGAACAGATAGCGTAAAAACCAATGAGCTTTTAACGACCTCAAGCAAAAGAGATGAAATTGTGCTGACGAAGCGAGCATTGCGTTTTAGCTTGGCAAGAGAACTGTTCTTACTGTCCTATTATGACTATGAGCGGGATTAGATATGATTCACAGTTCATTGTCAACATCATGGTTTAATTGTCGTGGATACAAACATTAACAATTTTTTTTGGATGTAAAAGAGTTACCATCTGGTTATTTAACATAGCCATGGAAAATCACCATTTTTTAAAGGTAAACCATCTATAAATGAGCCATTTTCCATGGCTATGTTAAATAACCAGAGGGTATCTGGAATGTTGGGACCACTTAGATGTTGCCAGAATCAGCGAGTCGTGGTAAGTGGATGAGTTTCTCCAACTCACGAAAGGTATAGCCACGAGAACCGCGACATTCGCCATTTCACCTCTAGATTTCGCCAATTTACCCTCTGGTAAACATACAAAAAGCTATGGAAAATCACCATTTTATAGCTGGGTAAATCAACTATTTCGACTGGGCCATTTTCAATAGCCAACTGTTAAATCCCATTAAAATCCCCATCAAATCCCCATGAAAACCACCATTATATAAATCCCATGAAAAATGGCTACCGGGCTGGATGTCCCGTGGATTTCCCAAAGGTGCCGGTGGAGCCGACGAGTACCTCACGGAGGTTTGGGAACAGCTGAAAGCCTTGGAGAACGAGTACCTCCGGGTGGATCTCATGCTGGAGATCATCATGTCACAAGTGCCGAGATGATTTGGATGTTGGATGATGTTGGGAGGGTTGAAGCAGTTGGATGATTTTGGATGTTGGGAAAACCATGGAAAAACATGGAAAAACATGGGGTTTAACATATAAACCAGGATGGGAATCTTGGCTCAGTTGTCGGAAAAGTCAGTCGCTAATTCTTTGTTTCGGCACATTGAAGATGTTGAGACATTTTGTTGAACTTGATGGGGAAACTCAGACTTTCTGGTTTATTGTCCAAGTGATCAGCGTTTCATCTCTTACAGAGATCACTTGTGTATGTAATACATTATATACACAGCATGTATATATATATACATTTGTGGTATACAGGTGTGTTGTATATCTATATATACATAAATGTATTAAATATATTAAATATAAATATATAAATATATATAAATAGAAATTGTCCATAAAACACATAAAGTGTACATTGGTCATTTTCCTAAGCTCCAAGGCGCAAGAGCTCCAACGTGCTCTGCGCGGCGCAGTGGAGCGGAAGCTGTCGACGCCACCGACGCCGTCGGCGGCGTCGAAAAAACCGCGGCCGCGCGGCAGAGGTGAGATCCTCGTTCTGCCGGAGGCAGGGAAAAAAGCCGGGGGGTGTTGATTTTTGTGGAGTGTAGCATGGACTGTATGAATTTGTTCATTTATAATCTATATTGTCTATATTCATTTGTTCATGATTTCCGTATTTCATTTATGTGTTTGTAATTATATACCCTCTGGTTATTTAACGTAGCGACTTGGGAAATCACCATTTTTTTAAGGTAACTCATCATGTTTATCATCTATTTTCATGGGCCATGGCTTCCAGTTCGCTACGTTAAATAACCAAAGGGTATATATATATATATCTATATATACATACATATATGTGACTGGATGCGACAAGATTGTCGATGCCATGGATACCAGTGAACCCAGCTGATTGCTGGCTCTGATCACTTTCAATGGTTGATATTTTTTTTTAGACAAGCACTATATTAAGATATGGGGGTTTCCATAAGGGGATCTCCAATAGCTAGATGGTTAATGGAAAATCCGATTGAAAAGGGGGGTGAAGTTTCCCGTGGGAGCTCGGCCGGTTTCCGGGCACCCCATCCCGTGCACGGCGCGAAAAAAAACATCCGCCTCGTTGTCGCCGGCAACGATGAGCCCGAGACGCCCTTGGAAGAGCTGACCGAGGTGCTGGAGGACAGTCATTCAGGGTTTGGGGCCATGGAAACCTTTCAAGTAAGGGAGCATATACTGTATATATAAATATATATATATATATACCCAAGATACACTGCAGGTAGGTAGGTTTATAACCCCGGAATCCCTCGAGGATGCCAGATTCAGGAAATCATTTTTTTTTTACGGTGTTAATATGGTTTTTGATACGCTTGGAAGATATGAATTTGATACGCATTGAATTTGGGCATATGATTTCGATATGGTTTTGTTATGTCTTGGATATGGTTTGGGTTATGGTTTAGATATGGTTTTGATACGGTTTTGATACGCTTTCGATACGATTTTGATATGATTTGTCAAACAAAAAGGAACAGAAACAGCCCAGGGACAGGTTTCGATTTTGATACGGTTTTGATATGATTTTGATACGATTTTGATATGGTTCCAGTGAGTTGGCTTCAAAAAACGAAACAGAAACAGCCCAGGGACATGTTTTTGGTCGATTTTTCGACGGTTTTTGTGGTTTTGATATGATTTTGATACGGTTTTGATACGGTATTGATACGGTTATGATATGGTTTGGATAGGGTTTTGGGATATTTTGGATATGGTTCCGATGGGTTGGCTTCAAATCACAAGTTTGACCCACACCAAGAATCATAACTGAAACCATATCAACATCATATCTAAAACCGTATCAACATCATAACAGCAGAACCACGCCAGAAACAATTCATAACAACAAATCATATCTGAAACGTATCAAAATCTTAAGACGTATTATTTTGAAAAACCTTCATCCTAGAGACTTCGGATGTTATAAAGGTAGGTTTTCTGGCTTTCAACCCAACGTCCCCAGGAGAAAAAGCCTTGGTGCGTCCAAGCGGGAGCAAAGCGGGCCATCATTTGCGGCGGTGGATTATTTAACGGCGTTCGGAACCAATTTCTGGCCGACCTGCATATGCCGCTGCCGGGAGGCGGGTGGACTTTGTTCGCCCTTCCAGACATCTGGGGCAACTTGAAGGATGGGGAGAGGGGTGATCCGGGCATGTTCGTGTCATTTTCATTGGTAGGGTATTGGGTTTGTGATTCTGCCTTTAATTATATAACCCAGTTGGATGAATGACGCTTTATATCAACACTAACAAGAAAGCATTTACTTGGTCTTGGTCGGAACAAAGAGTAGCATGGGGCCAAAGTTGTAACGCATCTCGATTTCATGTTTTCTTCTATCAATATTGCTGATTGCGGTGGTGACCAAAAAGTGGCAGTAATTCCAGCGGGTAACTTTAAGGATTCTGGAAGTTAAGGTGGGATATCATGACATATATCTTCTTTATCGGTTTCCAGGCCGCGCAAAACACCCAAGATATACATAATCTTGCTGCGGCATGCTATCTTTGAAGGAGACGGAATGTTATGTCATCTTGAACGGCGAGTACATTACGGGTGAGCTCGCAGCCTGGAGGCCCGGGCGCGTCTTCGAATGGTCTGGCTCATGTAGGCATTCCCCTAGCCTATTTTTTTTTTATTCTTTAAGTAAATAAATCCAAAAACACGCAAGTAGCACATAAACGTCAAATCATCTGAAATCGCGACCAACGCTCATTTATTTTCATTTCTCTTTTTCGACTGCCAGAATTATTCCCCACAACTTTGTGTGGGGTTCTTGTTTTTGATTCTGTATCCCGGGCTCCTTCTCCTTCTCCTCCTCCCGCCGCCTCCCTTGCACACTGTCACATACCATGACTTAACATACAATAACTTCACACACACTCACACACACAACTTTGTCACATACCATCTCTCACATACAATAACTTCACGCGCAGAAACTTAACATACAATAATTTCACATACAATACTTTCACACACACAAACTTAACATACAATAGCTTCACACACACACACTCACACACACAACTTTGTCACATACCATCTCTCACATCCAATAACTCCCTTGCACACTGTCACATACCATGACTTAACATACAATAATTTCACATACAATAACTTCACACACACTCACACACACACACACAACTTTGTCACATACCATCTCTCACATACAATAACTTCACACACACACACAAACTTAACATCTTCTGCGTGGCAGGCGTGGCACTTATGGTACTGGGTGGCGCGCTTGGGCCCGGATTTGTCGCCTGTGACGCCGCGGCTGGCACTTGGTGACATCCACCTTCGTTTCACGTGGCACTTGGTGACATCCACCGTCGTTTCACGTGGCAGCTGTGGCACAATCTGACATCCACGTTCGTTTTGCATGGCAGGCGTGGCACTTATGGTACTGGGTGGCGCGCTTGGGCCTGGATTTGTC